>PUQB01000098.1:398571-798109 GCA_003024785.1 Selaginella tamariscina
GGTGTGAGAAATAAATCCTGCCCAGTTCTCTCTGAGACCGAGAAGGGTGGCAAGATTAATTCCGCACTCCCGTTCAAGGCCTCCAGAAAGGTGGCGAGATTAATCCCGCCCACTCTTTCAGGAGGCATTGAAGGGGTGGCGAGATTAATCCCGCCGCACCTTCCATGTGAATATATATGTGTATTAGTATATATAAGTTGCATATCTCATTTTATTTACTTTTATCATCTTATCATAATATTTCGAGTAAAAGCTAGGAATCTATGTAAAACTGTCCAGAGCTCACATTTGTGGTGGTTCTAAAACGAAATGTTATCTTTCTTTTGCACTAGCACAAATGTGAGCTTCGGACAGTTAATTACGTCTACTTCTCTCTGTGTATTATTTTTGTATATTCGGGTTTATACAAGTGTGTGTGCGTTTTTATATGATTTGTATTCATAGTGTATTATTTTGCAGAAGGACGATTTGATCAAACAAGGAGATCGAGTCATTAGTATGGAGTCGTCGTCAAATTCTGGGTAAGAATTAAAATAAAATCTGTTATACTCGGATACTTGAACTAATCATTTTTGTATTCAGATGTGGAATTGAGGTGACATTAAAGACAAGAGCAGGAGAAGAGATGGGCAGGGGGATTCTGGAATCAACTTGGCCATATTTTAAGATAAATGGGAAGCGCATTGGAGCAACCATGGTTGCTGTCAAATTAACCTCTGTCACATCTCATGGACAAGCAAAACAATGGAAAGTAGATTCGCTAGTCAAGCACCCGAAAGCAGGCTGCGAACCCAGATTGGACGATTCTCGACATATGCCTTGTTCCATCCAATGTCACGTTCTCGGATCCAGAGGTCGTCAGTTACAACATTAATTTCGGGTGGTTTTGTCGACTTGTGGATAATGACGTTCACGTGTTCACTAATGATGTTGACCTTGGAGTTCTTCTTCAACTCAACGAAAGCCCATCTATGGAGGGGATCCATCTGGATGTCTACTTCGAAATCTTCAGACTCATCGAGTAGGTGTATTGTCAGGAGATATTGCTTCACAATACAGAAAATCAGCAAGTGGAGCAATCTTCCCTCTTCACATTGAAGAAGAACACAGCGACATCATAATGGAGATTGAGAGGGTGGCTCGGTCTCAGGTTCTCTACAGATCACGTTCAATTTGCTTAGGAAGCTTCGGGAGCTGGAAGAGTGTGCCGAGAACACTAGAACAGCTGCAGTCGGGGATCACACATGTTGATTCGGATCGCAAAAGAAAATCATCAATCGTTTTGTCAGCTGCACCTGTGGCATCTCATGCTGCAATAAGTCACAAGGAAATGATGTTGGATGAAAGATTTATCCTTGTAGGGTTAAATATTGCAGCGTCAACCCAAACTTCAATTACAGGCCACTCAACCAGGAACGTGTAGCTGAGCTCATGGAGAAGATGAAGGACGACAATTCTTATACCGTTCCACATAATGCTGTTTTGTGTCCATACTATGAAAGAAGGAAGGCGCTGACAAAGTCTGGATCACAACACCAGAACAACTCATGAAGATTCAGACGGAGAATAAAAATCTATCAAGTACTACATCATTAGTGGCCAGCACACAATAACGGCAGCCCAACGACTTCTCGATGAACACAACAAAGGAACGATGGCAACAAAACTTTCCGAGCATACCCGTGAGAAGCTGACAAAAAGATCGGCGTTTTTAGCTAAGCCGAATCTCACAATCGAGCAGTACCATAAGTTATCGGCGGAATGGGACGCTGCCGACACCAACCACTACAACAGCAAAATATGGGAGAAGTTTAAACACACGCGAGCCGTGTGGGAATCTCTTGAGCGACCACAAAGAGCTACGCAGGAATACACAATCTGCGAATACCGGGTAAGCAAATTGTTTGGGCGGGATTTATCTCGCCGGTATATTAATCTGTCTTTTTCTCAGAGAGTTGAAGAAATTGCAGCAGTTGATTTTGCCCAGGTGGGCGGGAAGGAAACATCCTTTCTGATGATGTTGATTTCTTGCCCCGAAGATAGGATCTTTGCCAAATGGTTGGGGATTATGGAATCCTTTTCAAAAGGAACACTGAAGAAGAAGCAGACAAGTGAAGGGGAACAGTCAGGCATTTCAAGGAGTGGTTGGGAATACACTGCCACAAACTGGGTTGGACCTCGACCTCAACATATGAAGAGGTCAGCAAATATTTGCATGTGACGAACGATGATATGCTTATCGAATGGGTGAACCAATCGGAAGATCTAGGCAAGAATCTATTGCACGCCAACGCCAAAAAGGAGAACATTGGATGACGCCTTCTCTTATGGCAGTCCTTCAGCAGCGGAGAACCGAATTGAACCTTATAAAGGAGGATGCTACGAATCGACAAGCCCTACAGATGTTTGTTGTTAGATTCGGGACTTTATGGGGTAACATCACTGCTTGTAGGAAACCGTTTCAATTGTTCGTGATGGATCGCAGGTGTCAAAAAATCTTTCGACAGATAGGGCACTAGAGGATCTGGTGGAGAAACTTAGCCGTGCAAGCATATACATAGAAGGTATTTATTATTGAATTCATGCTTGCGCTCTTCACTGATACCTACTTTTTCAGGTATTTATTTCTTGATTCTTGCTCATGTCACCGATACTTTTGCCTTGCCTTCGCCAAGAAGAATAGACATCGTTGGACAGGATTTTATATGAACGATGCTAATCCCAAGTGCATTGATACGTTGTTCACTTGGTTGTTAGGAATGCGCCAAACAATTTCAAGCTTCCAAATGACTGGCCAGGCATCTGTTTGCACTCCAACGGCCCTGAACCTCCATCCGATACACCGATAGGTGGGAGTGACGTATTCGGCAATGTACGTTATCAAACATCACAAGTCAAGCAGCACGGAGCATCGTCAACTTGATCAGGGGTCCTGACAGTGATGCGTGGGTTTTTGACTACTGCACTAGGGGGTCCGTCTTGAAGGAGTGTTACCTTTGGCATACATGTGTGTTTGCCGTTGAAAAGGATAAGACCATGGTTGAGGACCTGAACAAGTGGATAGATAGGTTCTCAACTGAATACCCCAACGAATCCATAAAGGCGTATTTGAGAAAGTTCCCTCCAGATAAGTGCGATAGCTCTGAAGGTGAATTGGTTCAATCTCGGAGTCTGAGAACGAACTTCAATCAGATATTAGACCGGAAGTTATCTCGAGGAGTACAGTTAGACCTTCTTTGCCTCACTCAGAAGGTAATAGCGAAGAAGAATTGTTAATGAATTGTTAGAGTGATGAATAGTTGTAAATGAGTGTAACATAAGGCATTTTTGTATATTTCTTTTATATTTGTACAGAAAATAAATTCTCAAGGATTAATGAAGCTTTTAGTTCAAACATGGGTCACACATTAACAAGGTAAATAATATACCTTGATAATTTTAAGGTCAGCTAATTATCATTTTGCAGATGTAATGAAAAAATTGAGAACATGGATTTTCAGCATTGGCATGAGGTAAGAGAGGGGTTTGGCGACAATTTCTTGTGTCACATGTCAGAATGACAGAGTTCATGCAGGAAATGGATAATAATGCAGCTCAAAACATCGTTACCATGGGGGCCACTTCATCATCATTTTTATTGGCTTCAATTCCCAAATTAATTTCTTCAGCGCATGCAATATCTGAATCTTGTAAGGATGATGTACAATTAAATGATGAAGGGATAGGCAACGAGATAGTGGCAACGGATAAATGTGAAAGGGAGCAAACAAGTGATTTGCAAAGTATTCAAGAGGCAACGCTATCTCATGTTACTCATGGCCATATTGTTTGTTTGGATGTCAATGGTGTTCTGCTTCATCGACAAAGGCCCGAGGATAGGAAAAAAGAAATCAAACAAGGAGATTTCATTCCTTGTCATGGTAAATTTCGATATGATATTATTTTTCGTCCAGGGTTGGATCGTCTCTTTCAAAAGCTTAAGGAGATGGGTGCGCTTGTGGGGATTTGGTATGCATGCAGATTCATAACTTAACACCGCTGTTGAATTTACTTAAAAACATTGTAGTGTTGCAGAAGAGGTGATTCGTAAAGATTGGATTTTTGACCAGCGAATGTGTCATAAACCTCTCGAATTTCACAATATAAGAAAGGAAAGCAAGCCAAACTTCTTCAAGAATGAAAGAATAATTGGGACTCATGGGGAGATCAGTCGCTTAAGGATAACGAAGAATGTACATATCTTAGTAGTAGATGACTCTCCTCAGAAGGCTATGCTCAACCAAAACATTGCTTGTATTCATCCAATCACTTTCGATCCATATTCTGATACCGATATCATGGATGAGCTAGTGAACTACTTGGATACGTGCCTCAGAAAGAAGAATCTCGAAAATTTTTGTGAGCAGTATCCACCGTATCATACATTTCTGAAGCTTTTCTTTCTCGTGATATTGAATTTTATAAAATGAAGGATAGCAACCGGGCGCTTTATAATATTATTCTTAAGGAACGTTAGTTTTTAGATGAGCCTTTATGCAGACCTTCTCTTATCACATCTTATGTATTAACAAGGATGGCAACTCCCAATTGCATTCGTGAGAGTGTTAAGTGGTGGCAACAACATAAGATATTGACCAAAATGATTTGATTAATCTGGAGAGTGATGATTTAGACAAAATAAAAAGATTTCTTTGTATGATAGAAAGAAAGTATTTATAAAAAAATTAACATGTTGATAAGAAAATGATTTCATTTGTAATTATGTTTGATAGTATTTCTTCATTATTGTAAACTATTTTTAGAATAATATGAATATTCTAAGATATTTTAGGAATATTCCTTACTAAGTAAGGTTATTGAAGGATTAATTAATTAATTAATTAATATTTAAGGCTTAATTACATATTAATTAAATGATTAATTAATAATTAAACTTAAGTATTAATTAGTAATTTATTTTATATTCCCATTTTCACGTATCATGCCCACTTTAGTTACAACGTGCATTTAAGGTCGTTAGTATATATGTGTACACAGTCCACAATTTAAATGTAAAATGCATTTCAAAGGGTTGTCCTCTAGATCAATTTCCAAACAGCTTGATCTATATTCTATTGTACGAAGATTGAGTCTGCGGTTGCAATTCATATGGAGTGAATAGAATGTACATGTTCAATGACTATCTCTAAATCTAAAAAAGATAATAATGTAAGGATTATACATAATAAACCTCAAGTATATTTTAAGGCATATACTAAAACTAAATATGGATGTCATATAGGATAAAAGGATTAGATCAAAGGTTGCCTAAAATAGCTTAGCCTCTTTATATTTAAGGAAGGGTTTGCTATCTTTGTATGTATCATTTCCATTGGTGGAGACGCCGAGTAATCTTTAGTTCATCTTCTTTGTTAAGTCTTTGTTCTTCCTTCTTTTCTTCTCTTTGTATTTAGTTATGGCTATCTCTGTGGAACAACTTTTACAGGTCATAGCAGAGTCCCATGTTCAAACACAACAATTGCTTGGTGTCTTGACGCAAAAAATCTTAATCCAACTAGGTATAATCCTCGTCTTTGCCCCGACTCTTTCTCAAGACAGCCACAAAAGATGCACATGTTTGGGTTGAGCACTTTTGTATGGGTGCTGGATATCACCAATGGGATCCCCTCCATCAACTTTGTGAGTTGCCACCTTGCTTGCAAAGATTTGCTACCTTGTGGTTTCAACACCTAGCCTTGGCGTCCAAAGCTATAATTGATTTATCTTTATCAGCATTGGCAATTGCATTTGGGCATCATGTGGATGCCTTTGTGTCGTTAAATGAAGTTTTACGATTGCAGTGAAAAGGTGGTGAAACAACTGCACAATTTGGAGTCTACTTTAAGAACCACTCGGCCTAAGTGGATCCTAACATGTTCGAATAGTTAAAAAAGGGCTATTTTATCAAATGCTTGGTACAATAGAAGTTCTTGTTGTGAACATTGCCCAACGACCTTAGCAAATGCCATTCAAATCGCACATGCACTTGAAGATGGTGTTACCTCCTGTACTATTCGCATTCAACCTAGATTACTTGGACCATCCCCTCCTTCACCAATTGCTCATCCACAACCCATGGAGGTAGATGTTGCAGTTCCACAAGCTGCATTCCAGCCTATGCGACGAGGACAAGGACGAGGACATGGTCGTGGATACAGAGGATGTGGATGTGGTCAATAGTGTGGACATGGAATACAATGTTTTGAATGCCAGGGATTTGGGCACTTAACAGTTGAGTGTGCCAATCGTCAACATCTGACTCATCAAGGAGTACAAGATAGGGAAGTTGTAGTTTCACCAGTGGATGTATTACCTCTTTTTAATAATGAACAGGAAAACTAATTCCTATCACCAATGCAACAGAGGGATTGTGTGATGGGGTTTTACAACCTCTATGTTTTCATGGTTGATGTTATAAGATGTGGTTGGAACACTCGAGAAGGAACCTATTATCTTTTTTTTTTAAGGTTTTGTGTGTGATCATTCAGTATCAATTCTTCTTGATTCTGAGTCAGCCATCTCATCCATTCAACATTTCTTAGTGACATAATGTTCTCTTCTGGTAAAACCTACTCAACGAACACTTCAAATATTTTATGAAGATAATAAGTCTTTCGTTATCTCTTTCCAAGCTTGTTATGCCCTTATTCATCTAGGGTCATATTCTAAGACTTACCTCTTTAGGTCATGCCTTCCCAATTGTATAATGTAATTTTGTATTTTAATTGGATGCATGCTTGTGGGCTTCAGCATAGGGGAGGTTTTCATTCTTGGTTATTCTTCCATACAAGCACAACCTACAATACAATTTGGAGTTCGAGCATCTCTTCAAGCTGCTGTAGAGGTTGGTCTTTCCTCTTGATCCATCTTCAGAATGTTGTCAATAGGATATGGAAAAGCTTCTTCATCAATTCCCGGATCTACAACAACCAGTGGTTGTAGGGAGGACTATAGTGCCATCGAATTGATACAAAAAATGTTGCACCAATAAAGGCTTAGTTTGTTAACGATCTTCTTGAGAGAAGCAAGAAATGACAAAGTTGTTTGGGATATGTTAGCTCAAGGAGTGGTACGTCCGTCTTGTAGCATGTGGGCTTTTGAATCCCATATCATTAACAAAGCAGACAGAGGTAGGCATTTTACGATTGATTTTTGACCTTTGAATATGTAATGATATCGAATAATTATTCTATGCCACACAAACAAATTGCAAAGAGTCGTTGGTTCATGACACTATATCTAGCTTTAGGCTTTGGCAAGTCTTTTCAATCCAATAAATACTGCTAAGACTATTTTTCATGGATTGTATGAGTTCACGGTGATGCCTTTTGATTTGATGAATGCTCCAACCATATTTCAACGACTCATAGATGAAGTTATTCGAGGTTTGGAATCTTTTGTAAGAGTGTTTGGGATGATCTTCTAGTGCATTCAACTAGTACATGAGAAAAACATTTGGCTCACATGGAGCAAATCTTATTACAGTTGTGGCAATATCAACTGATGTTAAAATTGTCAAAGTGCAAGTTTGATTAGACTTTGTGAAGTATTTGGGAGTTGTTATCTCTCGTGAGGGTGTTTCATCCAGATCCAACAAAGATTCAAGTAGTGAAGGAGTTCTCGATTTCAAAAACACATCACGAACTTTAAAGATTTTTGGTAAGGTGACTTACTTGGCATAATTCGTTCCACATTTGGCAAATCAAACAACTCCATAGCGTGCTGCTGTTCTCCTTTTTTCTGATGGTCCTCTCAGTGTCAGTCCCTCTTGAGTCCCTTATTCATCTCTTGGCCTCTTCTCCCCTTCTCCATTATCATGATTTTTCTCACCTTTTGTTCTTATACTGATACTTCAGATATTGGTCTGGGTGTTGATTTCATGCAAAAGATCCAGAATCAGGTCAATGACATCTCATTGCATATGCCAATCAAAGTCTCAATGGTCCATAGCTTAATTATTTGACTATGGACAAGGAATTTTTAGCTGTGGTTTGAGCATTCCATAAGTTTCATGCTTATATTCATGGTTCTTTAACCTTGGTGAAATGTGATCATGTTGCGATACATTCAATATTAAAGAAGAAACATCTAATGGGTCGGCATGCGCGATGGGCCTTAGCATTACAAGATTATTAATTCATAGTTCATCATTGTCTAGGTTCTTCCATGGTGGATATGGATGCTTTGTCACGAGCACTAGTTGCTGTAAGTGTTTTATCATCTTTAGAACCTACACCTTTTCTTAGTCTTCTCAAAATTAGGTTAGCATAATGCTCAGAACCATGAAGTCAATGGATAATCGATGCACTTAAAGCTCCTGAGCTGGTTGCAAATGGTGATATTAATTTTGGGACTGTCATAGTTTTTAATATGACTGGACCCTTTACTTTAGGGTTTCCTATCGAGTTGCGTGATGAACCCTATATGTAAAAGAATTAGGCTCGCATAGTGCCCTTGGATATTTTAATGATGGTCTGGCTGGGTGTTGTTGGGTATTTGCAAGAAACTCTAAGCGAAGCTAGCACTTTCATTTTAAAAAGATTTAACATTCCAAAATGGGTTTTCTAATAAAGTACAGCTTGTCAAAAAGGGTTAGGGACACCCTAGGGTTGACCTAGCCCCACGCCCCTCCTAGGGGTTAGGTTTAGGGTTAGGGTTTAGGCATCTCATTTCATTAAGGGCTGGCATTTCCGTGCCAACCCACTTACTCACTTAGGAAAAATGGGGGCGAGGGGGGCTCCATCACATAAATAAGGTAGGGTATGTGTAATGAGGCTTCTTGGGTTCAAAAGAGAACTTGTTAACCTCCTACCGGTGCAAGCTAAACTTGTGTTGTCAAGGCGCAACCCTCTGTTATGCCGCCTTAACTTCCATGCGATAGGGGTACGTACCACCTTTCAGTTAGACTATCTTTATTGTTGGTAGGATCTTGCTTTTGTGACCGAGTACGTCACTTCTAAGGAGTTAGTCAAATTCCTTGGTCCAAAAACCTGCTCGCAAGCTTAAAGGCATTGCCCAAGTTCATGTTCCGCAGAACTAGTGATTAAGGCCTTGCTCCGGCCGCCTCAACCATGCCAAACTAAGAACGACACCTATAGCTTGGCTAGTCCGTGAATCTTGATTCACAAGGTGAGCCTCGTTCGTGGATTTGGTCAACTGGGGTTTAAGCTCTTAAGGATTGGGTTCCTAATATGGGTTACTTTACCATATTTCGTGGGGTTTCCAGAGAGGGGATTCCAAGGTTGGCATCTAGCAAGCCACCTTTGTGGCACCAGGTAAAACTCTAATAAGACCATGTTGCAAAGTTCACGATGGTAGAGGGATTTTTTTATTTTGTGAGACAAACTAGTACAAGTACCACCTCGGTTGGTAATCCCATCATGCTATGTACCTCACTTTCTTCATTCATTCCATGATGACCCTCTCTTTGGTCATCTCAAGTTTTACAAAGTGTTGAACAAGTTACGTTCACGGTTCTATTGGCCTCAGCTCTGACATGATCTTCATCAATATTTATAAACATGTCATCTCTGTCAAGTTTGGAATCCTCGTTCCACTCTTCTTAGTAATCGTCTGCAATTTATTCAAGTTCATTGTCCTTTTGGGCTGGTTGCATATAATCTCATTGGACCATTTCCGACAACGACAGCATGAAATACATATGTTATTGTTCTATCAAACTATTTGACACGGTATTTGAAGGTCCGGGCTCTTTCAAAGGCCAAGGCAACTCAAGTGACAAATTTTTTATTTCACAAAGTGGTGTTAAAGCATGGATGTCTAGAGTGGATTTTTCAGATCAAGGACTCCATTTCACATTTGAAGTTTTGAGTTTGCTAATTACGAAGTTAGGAATCAAACAATCTTTCACAACACTTTATCATCTAGAAATGGATGGTCTAGTGGAGTGACTCAACCATATTTTCAAGTGTATGTTATTTAAATATGTGAATCAACACTAAACCGACTGGGATCAGTACTTGCCCCTTCTTCAATTACTTATGTGTCTTATGTGCACCAGTCCACTAGAGTCTCCCCATTTCATTCCTTGTATTGTTGTTCCCCTATGTTTCCTTCTGATGTTAGTTCTGTCATAATTTTTACTATGACTCGACCCTTTACTTTGGACGTTGACTGTTGTTACCTACTGTACTATGTTGATGGACCCTAGATGTAGTAGAAAACAGGCCCGCTTAGTGCACTTGGGTATCTGGTGATGGTCCGGCCGGGTGTCATTAGGTATTTGCAGGAAACTCTAAGCGAAGCTAGAACTTACCTTCTAGAAACCCACCCCCAATTTTGATGTCCCAAATAGGCTGATTGGTCTTTGCAGATGAGTTCAACGTGTTAAGTAGGGTTAGGAACACCCCTAGGGTTGACCTAACCCACGCCCTAAAACCCCCACCCTTGGGTAGGAGTAAGGGTGAGTTATAGGCTCATATTGTTAATTTATCTAAGGGCTAAAATTCAGTGCCAGCCCACTTACACATATAGGAAAAGAGGGGGGGGGGGGGTCCGTCACATAAATAAGGTAGAGTATATGTAGGAGAGCTCCTGGGTTCATGACTGAGTTCGTTGCTCTTTTGCTGGTGCAAGCTTCAGCTTGTGTCGTTAAGGTACAACCCTCTGTTGTACCGCCCTAACTCCCAGATGCCAGGGGTACGTCCCACCTTGGCGAATCCATGCCTGGGATGTCTTGTCGGAATGCACGTACCAAGAAGTAGAGGTTGAGGCTTGTCTCCAGCCTCCTCCTCCACGTCAAGCTAGGAGCAACACTCACAGCTAACCAGGGCACGTTCGTGTCCTTGTCCAATTGTGGTTGTGGGTTCTTGATTACCGGGTCTTGAGGGATAATTGAGGGGTTCTAGAGTTGGCATTTAGGAGCCACGTTTGTGGCACTTTGTGCAACTCTCGAATCTAAGGGCTATGACATGATAGCCCACATCGGGAAAGGCAGTGTCACATAGAGATGTGACACTGGGCTAAACGTCACATGGTACAACGCCTGAGGCACGCCCTTTGGGGTTATGTCATAGGCTTGTTGCCAAGGGGTTGGATACTCTAGCAAACAGACATGCTTGTGCTTGCACTAGGGTGTTAAGCCTTGGGCATCCGCTCAAGGGAGGTTAGGTCTCGTAACTAAGTGTGCTTTGGCACACTTGGCTAGGGGAGTGTTCTCCTTGGAATCCAAGGGTTGAACAACCTAAGCATGTTAGTAGGAGCCCTTTCGTGAGGCATTCTCAAGGTCATGTGCTTAGGGTTATCCCAAACCTAGCCTTAGAGAGTTTACTTAGCAGAACACTCGTGTTCGCCTACGGCGCACACTCGTGTCCTTACTAAGTACTAGCCCTAGGTTTAGGGTATGACTTGGCCACTCAAACCCTTAGGGGTTAGTCATGATTCAGGGTACCCCTTGTTGCCCTAAAGGGGTTGTACTCCCGGTTGAGGGTGATTCCTCAAGGGGTAAGTGACGATGCCTTAGCTCTGTCACGGGGGTATGTGTGGACCACACGTCTCCTTGATGGGGGTTAGGGCATGAGCATGTCTAGGTCTTCTAGGGCAAGACCCTAAGTAAACTAGGGTTATCCCTCAAGGGTTTTGGGGGCAGACACTCTAGGGAGACTTAGGCTAAACCCTAAGTCAACTAGGGTTATCCCTCAAGGGTTCTGGGGGCAGACATTCTAGGAGACTTAGGCTAAACCCTAAGTCTTCTGTCCACTTGGGCATTAGAGTCTAACCCTAGGGGTCGTTAGGGTTGTTTTGGGAAACTTAGTGTTGCTCACACAGGGTGATGACGCCGAATAACCACCTGGCAGCCACGTGTTGCCACGTGTTGGCCCTTTGGGTTAAAACTCTGACAAGTTCCCCTTCTTTTCATCATGTTTCAACAGATGCACAAACGTGAAGCCAGTATTTGAATTAGACTCTTTTGGTACTGCACAAAAGATGTTAACGAAGTTATCTCATGCTCAGAAGGTATAACAACGACACTATAATGCTCGGCATTCATTTGTCCTTGATTATGTTGTGGGTGATGAAGTGTTAGTTTTATATTTGAAAATACATTCCAAAGGGTTGTCTGGATTAATTTCCAAAGAGAGAGGTACATATAATCCACATATAAATGTAGATCAGTTTGGTGGAAATTGTAACCATGGTTAATCTTAAGGACGGTTAAATAAAAATTGTTCACTAGTAATTTTAATTTTTAATTTTTAATTCAATTAACCACTTTAATGTAAAACCATAGTGGTAGTAATTATTTTGGTAATATCTAAATATCTAAATATCTAAATAGTACATTTATTCTGGTATGCATGCATGCATACGAATACATCATAAACTTATACAACCTCATGAAATATATATGTTTCACAAACACACACACATATGTTTGGAGTGTATTAACTCTGTGTGTGTGCGTAGAATCTTTTATATATGTCTTACTACTACTAAAACATAAAATATTGAAAGTGAATAACTGTTGTCGATATTCTTTAATGAAAACAAGTGAAATTGAGCCTCTTTATTAAATAACTAGCTTAAAATATACACATCTATATGCACGCACGGACACGCACATATATTTGTCTTTATATATAATGCACGTCTCTCTCTATATATATTTATTTATTTATATTTAGCTATGTTAACATTAATATTATTAAACCACACACATACACACATACGTACGTACCTTGTGTGTATCTATTTTGAAGCTCATCTGTTAATATAATTCATAGTATGTAATCAAGACATAGACCACCTTCCTGTATAGATGTAGTCATTCTACATATCATCCATACGTGTGCACGTTGTACAAAGATATATATACACCCGCACATTCTACACTAATATTACATTATACTACATCTTGTTTATATGTATATGTTAGTGTACATGAAACAGTTCATGCATGTCTGTCATACAATAAGTTAAGCAAGCAAGAAGAGAGATGCCAAAAGTATATATATAAATACTATTGATTATACATGACACCAGTGTATTCTACACATATATGCAGTTGCACAATATAATATATATACATATACATAACACATACATAGAATCGTCTGATACGTATATTAACGCGACAGTAAACTTCATTAAAAGAGAAATAAATGCCGGACAATTAAGTGTCTTTTACTTAAAACTCTACCCATGAAATGCAGACTTCCCTCTATGTATATTTTTACAACCCCTTCTAAAAACATATTAAAAATAAAAATATAAGAGGAAAAAAAGAAAGAAAACTGGAAATGAAAATTCAAACCACATTAGCCTGAGCAAGGCTCATCTCAAATTCCACCAAGTCATAAAAAATTTCATCACTTATCTTTTGCTTAATCCGACGGTTAGAAGCACTTCCTGTGCACAATCGACGGTCCTGAGTCGTCGTACTCGCTCTTTGCGATCCACATCTGAAATTATCCCAACAATTAACACTTATTCATTATTATATATATATATATATATATGAGAGAGAGAGAGAGAGAGAGAGAGAGAGAGAGAGACAGCAAAAGCGTACATATATATATATACATATATTCACTATAACATTGTGGTTTGAATCATATATGAACCTGCGCTGATATAATTTAGATCTTATCATGTATTGACTTCAATACACAAACAATAACTAGTGTCTGTATGTATTGTGTAAGAGACATTATGTCATCTATGCATACATTTAATACGACAGAATACGAAGACCTACTCAAGTCAAACCTATAAACCAATATATGATCACATTTACACTGTTTAACTGATGATTAAATGCAGACATCTGTGATGTGATATGCTAAAATATGTATATACAGACGAAAGATAACTTATATAAATATATATGTATGCATTTAGCATTATAATCATTACATAAAGAAGAAATAGACTCATATATATATACATCCTAGGTATCCCCTATAGTGTTTCTAGGTACTTTATATGTTTAGAGAGAGAATGTATATAGACCCACCTGCTGAAAGGTGCTGAGAGAAGCCAAAATCGACCCACCAATCTAGACACTGTTTACCAAACTTATCCTTTCTTCGGTTTTTCATTTTAGTGTTTCTTTTATTTTATTTGCTGAAGTAGTTTTAACATTCTCCATAGGCAATTAACTCTTTACCCTTGTTAAGGTTAGCCTTAGGTAACTGAATTCACTCATTCATAAGTGACACCAAGTCTTTCACTTTGTAAACTTATATCGTGTCTCTCTCTCTCTCACACACACACACACGCACGCACGCACGCACTCTAATGCATGACTATAGCACCGCTTGATGAAAGTTACAGAGTTACCCATTCAAGTAAAAGTTTAAGCCTAAGTTGTTAAGAAGTAAGTCCGCGTTATGGGATTTGGCTAGCAACACTGACCACATATAAAGCAATGAATAACATGTGTGTATGCGTGTGTGTGTGTGTTTTAAATTACAGATGTATATGCACATTTGACTTCTAACAATAATAAACAAAACAGAACATAATATCTAATGCTAACAGGATGCGATCAAAGTTGACATATATTTAAATACATTTTAGTACTCTTAGTACTTAGTACATATTTCACTCTTACTTAATACACTTATCTTTAGAATCTTGTGTGTGTATAATGCACACACAATCTCTTTTGTATATGAATATTCGATTGTTGTCGATGGCTGAGTATGCAGTATTCATCTCCCTTCTTCTCACGTTTGCACTGTTTGTAAATGGAGCAGATCCCGACACGCTGCAGGACTTTTGCATCGCGGATAACACAAGCTCTATGACCATCAACGGCAAGGTATGCAAGGCAGAGGTAGCTGTGAGTGGAGAAGATTTCAAATCGAGCTTTCTCAAGAACGCAGGAAACACCAGCAACAAACTGGGATTCGCCGTGCTGAATGCCAACGTGAACAGCTTCCCGGGTCTCAACGCTCTTGGAGTAGGGTTTGCCCGTCTCGACTACGCACCCGGCGGTACTAACCCACCACACGTACACCCCCGCGGTACCGAGCTTCTCTATGTCCTCCAAGGCCAACTCCTCTGCGGGTTCATTTCAACGAATAACCACACGCTGATTGCAACGACCGTTGCCGCTGGTGAGATGTTTGTGATTCCCATGGGCTTGATCCACTTCCAGATAAACACCGGGAACGATTCTGCGGTTGCGTTTGCTGGATTCAACAGCCAGAACCCAGGAACTTCTCGGGTCTCCAAGGCTCTGTTCGCTTCTAACCCTCCGATCCCCGACGATGTCCTTCTGAAAGCATTCCAGATCAACCAGACTGCTCTCCAGAGTCTCAGAAGCCTCATTGGACAGACATAAGTTTCATAGTAGAATACACTTTTATATACAATACTATACATATATTACCTTTAAATTTGAAGACCGCTCAGTAAGCACACACGGTTACGTGATATAAATTATTTTGGGTAACAGCATATCATATAATAGAACATACGATAATATATATATAACAACATATATAACGTAGTTGATGAAATTTTTCGTTAAAATACTACACAGACCATACACACACATATATATATATATATATATATATATATATATATATATATATATTATATATATATATATATATATAGATAGATAGATAGATATCCGTGTTACAGGATGAATATTCTCAAATATAAGAGTTAAGTTTAATCAAAAACTGAATCACATTAACAAGCATAACAATGGTAAACCTGAGAGTATTAGAAAGTTAACTATGTTTAGATGTTTAACTCTTTACTAATAGTTAGTGTGCCTTATAATAAAGTACTGCATGAGATGTGTGTGTACTCATTATTAACATCTTAAAAATATATAGATTTAACCTGTTAAAAATTTATAGTCAATTATATATTTTTGTAAATATATACACGGATATGCATATATATATATATACTAAAACATAATTTAGTTCTCCATATACTTTCTTACATTGCATCCTCATATACTTTCACAGAGATATGTACACAGAATTTATCTATACACATAACTATACAGCCTCTGTGCCTGCGAGTATGTGTGAGAGAGGGATCTTCAACAGAAAGAATAATGAAAATGAATATCACATAAAATAAATGACGTATTATATTATAAAATATGATATAACCACAAACAAATGTTTTCTTATATATGCTAATATTTTCATATTGGATTTAACTAGAAATTAAAATTAAATTCCAAACTTATTTATAAATACCGATTGCCACAGCAGTTGTGTTTCCAGTTTTAAAATATTTAATTGAAATCTACTTATACAGCATTGATTTTAGCATTTTTTGAATTTACCAAGGACCAAATAACCACTTACTAATGGAAATGGTCCTAAGTAGAAAACAAAATAATAACAAGATATATATGACCATTCTATTGCACCAGGAAAAGAATTAATTTATATCTATATTACATTCGTGAACCACTTTGAGTTTATTAAATTATTATTAATAGCGTTTTAATCACATGTTACGTAAGTATTAATAAAATACATAGAACGTAGAAGAAAAAGAATTGCTCTTTTACTTATATATACCAAGTTTATGTATATATGTATATTAAAGAGTCAAAATATATACAAACATATAAGAAATCTATATATAATGTTAATTATGTTCAAAGTAAATTTTTTTTTAATTCACAAACTTTTTTCACATGCAAACTCATAAATTAAAATTAATGTATATACATAAATTTATCTTATAAACTTAAATTTAGTACCATTTTTCTTGTTATACACATATATAAATAAATTCCAACGTCGTTAATAAATGTTTAGTTTCATTTAACCTTATTAACTTTAATGTTAGAACATGTAACACACCTTGAGAAATTAAACTATTGTGTATTTATGTATGTACGCAGGGTAATGTACTTTCTAGTACTACTTAAACATGTTAATCTTAAATAAATCTTAAAAGGTTGCATACTATTAGTTTTTTTACGTACAATGCTTACATACAAAAGACATTATTAAACAAATTATACTGTATGTATGCACTTAGGAATTCCATTTATCTACACTTTTAAGATACAATGTGTGTGTGCGTGCGTGTGTATAATTATATGTATGTGCATATAGTATATATATACATATATACACACAAGCTTACTTTGGTTGTATAAAACTAATACAAAAATCAACTAGAAAACTTTAACTCAAATTACATATTAAAATTTTAAAATTGTGACCACCCTGTGTTACCAGTGAACGCATTTGCATGTTTTTGCGGACGTTTACTAATATGTTTGCAAAACACGTTACAAACATGTGACATGAAGGAGACATCCAACGTAAAGGAGTTTATTTAGTTTCTATTAGGTTTTTTTTTTTGGTTTGTTTTAATTTGGTTTAATTTTAAATATGTAATTTAAATATTTTAAAATTTTAGCATTTTTATATTTAAATACGTTAAAATATTTTAAATATTTAATTCATTCTTTTTTGTTACCAGGGAACATGTTTAAGGGATCTCGACAACGTTCAAGAACGCGTTCGGCAAAATCTGTTTACCTCAACCTTCATGGCCACTCAGTGTTACTGTTTCTCTAGTACACAAATAAACACCTTCTCTTAAAAAATATAAATTTAAATTAAAAATAATGATAAGTTTACATATCCCTGGTTTTCAAAGTGAAAAAAAATTGAAGTACTATGCATATAGGCATATGCCTGGTTTTCAAAGGAATATATATATATATATATATATATATATATATATATATAAGTACTATACATATTCATATATGTTCTGTAAGTGAAAAAAATAAAATAAAAGCTGAACGCAATAATTATTAAGATAAATTATAACTCTACCTCTAGAAGGTATGTATAATCCAGTATAAATCATATACAGTGTGTATAACACACATAATTTTGTTTTGCACATGCTATACGTAGTTTATGATTATTTCAATGTGCTGATATCAATTATAGAGTTCTGAGGCGTGTGTGTGCGTGCGTGCATAGTTTTTCATACAATCAGATATCTAATTCGTCATAGAGTCTATATCAGAATTAAGATTAAAACTGGACTATTTTTAAATTGGATTTATATTTTCTAGTTTATGTGAAAAATATTTATTTACGTTTTATACCCTGACCAACTATGTACATAACATTATGGATTATGTAATCTTTGATAAGTTTAGAGTTTAATCATTAAGGTTTTAATTATTATAACATCAATACTTAGTCTCAGAAATTAGTTTAAGAAAGTTAATTTTATAATTAAGAGTTTAAATTAGCTTCAATGACGTGTCTGAATCTCATTTCATATATTGTCTCCGATCTGCGGTGTCAATCTAGTATGTACACGTGGGTTAATTTAATTCTTATGTCAGATCATCGTGTGTGCGTGTGTATTTCTGTACACGAGAAGACTTTTGTTTGCTGATTCAGTAAAACTGCAGTTATGAACACTAGACATTTATACAGAAAACAATCGAATTAAATGCATTGAATCTTTCAAACAAATGGATCCAGCATATATTAAAAGAATAAATTTTTCACATGTGAAGTGAGTCCCAATTATATGTGTCGAGCAACCAAGAAATTAACAACTAAAACTACAATAATTAAATCTTATCTTTGATCAATAACCTTAACTAATATACTTATTTATTTTTAATATTTTACTAATGAGAATCGAATCACAATTTTTTTAAGGCCTTAATTACACTTTTTTTCTTATTTTTACAAATCAAATATGAACTACTCACTATCCTTATGGTCCATCCACTTTAATTCATGAGTTCGGTAATTACTAACATCTTAATAATTAATAATGTCTACATTCATAACACAATGTAATAATTCATTAAGAAATTAATTATTATTAATTGTTTAATGTGCCCAAGAATAAGTAATAGACAAAGACAAAAAAAAGTTATTTTTAAATTTCTGTTGATCCTAACTAATATTTTATAAATCCTTTTATAACTCGCTTATGTAGTTTTCACTTAGTCGATCACCCTCTAAAGGTCCAAACATTGTTCTTTAATTAATTGCATATGATTGTTAGACTAGCCACCAACCATGATGTATATCATACATGTATAACATGTGTGAGAGAGTATGTACAAGATTGCGTACTCTGATTTCTCAATCTTGAGACTTCAAACTTATTCAAAATATCAAACACCACCTATAAAAAATTTGTAAATTTGTGTTATAAATTTTCAAGTTTGATAAGATTTATATTGATAATATTTTGTACCTCATCGTCATGGTTTCATGATTGTCAACATTAAAAAATATTGTTTAGTAGGATGTGTATGTCATTTGATCTTGTTTCTATAACATATGCACGAATGCAGTGCCACATCCATTTCATATGTAGCACATACCAAAAATTAACACGTGCACATGTGTGGATATACACGTAAGTGTATATACTAGGTATTTAGTGAGATAATTTAGGGCAAATAAGCTGAAACTATGGAGGACCTACCTCATGAGATGTTGGTGAAGATCTTTGCGCATCTCCCTATAGTAGGTGCAAGGTGTGTGTCGGGCATGGCACAAAATCCCTTCTTGCCCTCTCTATCACAAGTTATGGACAATGGATGGCAATGATCTCATAATACACTATAGGTATTCCTCTCACAAAACCTCCCGTTGCTACAACGCTACCACTAAGAAATGGTATGTCATCCCAAATTCCTTCTTCATGCCTAAAGATGGATTCATGCTCAAGGCCACTAGGTAAACAATAAATATACATTGTGTGTACACTAACATACACATATGCTTTGATGTAGGGGAAGCTTAGCTACAGTTCGAATGAAGGAAAAGATTGCTGTGGGAAGCCCTATTACTGGTGAGTGGGCCTTCATAGACCCACCTCCCAAGTGTTCTTGGCGGAAAGACTCATGGGCAATCCTGGGTATGAATGGGAAGAACTTCAAGCTCTTGATTGGGTCCAAGCTATATGACGCAGCAAGCAATACATGGGTGAGAGTGAATATGAAGGCTCATTATGTGAGTCGAGAACTATACTATGACAACAATGGTTACTTCTACTACCTACATGGCTCTAGGTTGGTACGTGGTTGCCTAGATGATCCATCAAAAGTAGAGACTCTAGGAACTGCTCCTTGGTGCGCTCAAGATGAGCATATACTCTTCAACTACAACGGAGAGATTGGTCTTATTTCACGATCTGAATCATGTGTGTCAGTATTTGTCTTTGATGTACTTACTAATCAATTTATGGAGAAAATCATCTTGCCCAACAAGATGGCAAAAAGTATTCTTAAGAAGCAAGGTGAGTACAAGAAGAAGATGTGGAAGAGAGGGCGCAGTGGGCCAACGTGGCAGTTTGTTGTTTGTAATGAGCAAGTGGTGATTGCCCCTTTTGGATGTAGTGATCTCATAGTTTTTGATTGCTTGGAGGAGACATGGCATTGGATTAAGGATGGTGTTGAAGTTTCCCCTTTTGAGCGAACTTCTTATATGTTTTGCATAAAGCTTACTCTCTGACAAGGGATCTACTTTGGTAAGAACTGTGTGAATGTGTGTGTAGGAAATATGAAGCTTTAGGAGGACAAAGTTGAGGGTTTGGAATTTGCTTTTCTTTTTTTCTTTTTTTTTCCCTCACCTTGGGATGGAATCCCCTCGTCCCTAGTTTGGGATGGCCATTGTGCAACCCCCGCCCAGTCTTGTGGAGCATCAGGTCACTATCCTGGTACTCATTATGACTCACTGCATTGTCTACTAAACTCCTGGTGTGGATGTCTTATCGTCGATGGTTGTTTCCTCTCCCTATAGAGGCCCTCATGATGAGGCTCTTCATTGCATCTTTCCAGGCATCCACAACAAGTCTACCTCACCCTTTTGGGTGACAGCAGTCCTGGGTTTACTGTGCTACATCCTTTGCTTCCTTGGGCATGCAAAATCCCATCCCTTGGGGTTCTTTTGCATGAGGTCTCCTACCTTTGAGGTACTCGTTAATACAAGTTCAACTATGTTGTGTGAAAGTCATCATAACCGTCGATTTCTCCTATGTCAAAAGTGGGTGGTGGACTTCCTTCATCCAACCATTTTCCCGAGGTCATTACAGGGAGGTTTTGCCCATCTAGGTGCTACTCATTGATGCACGTTCCTACACTTAAAGAATTTCATTAGGACGTGTTAGGGTTTCTTCATACTTCTCTTCATTGTATATGGCTTGAGATCGTCTTTGAGGCCATTATCACTTGTTTGCATGGTCCTCTAGGGCGCCTTCTTGCCCTCCCCACAAGGTTGTGTGGTTGTGTGGGCTTGTGACATCTTGTGTTGTGGTCCCTAGCTTGGGGCTAGGCAGATTGCAACATTTGAGGTATGTCTCTTCCCTCCATTGGCCTCTCTCAACCTGCACATCACATTCTCATGGTCAATTGTTATTCGCTAATATCCTATCAATAATATCTTATCAATAATATCTTAGAATAATATCTTGAATGAATGAATGATGATTGCATTTGTTCAATTCCTTATCCTTCAACAATATCTTATATAAAAACACTATTGTCATTGGCAACAACATATAACTTATATTTGATATATTAAACATTTATTATTTTGCATTCGGTATGTTATTATTTAAGATGAGACTCTTCTAGTGTTTCTTTTGTATTCGATATGTTATTATTCAAGATTTATGTAAACAAACAAACATGGCTAATATAATTTGATTTTGACTTAAGAGTATGCAAGATTGGTGGTCTAGGAACCGTAAGATAAGGCTTTTCATTCTTTGTCCAATCATTGGCATTCGTAGTATGTGACGGATGTGGGTACATCTAACTTGGTAGATGGTCTTGTTAGATCTCTATATCTTGTTGATCTTCTAATAGGGATGTGAATTTGATAGTGATTTTGCAACAGTATTTTAAACACAAGATCTGTATAGGATATGCCCTAATTATTTGAATTAACAAATGTATTTCCAAATAGATGATAAACTTTCCCTTCTTTATGGCTCCACATGTCATACGAGGGTATACTATATAGTTGCTATATATTTGTGCTCTAGCCCTAGGGTTATGTAGTTCACAATTGTAGTGTGGTATGGACACCTAGAATAAGAACTCAATCATGCAGGGGTTGGAGGAAGAAGAGTTTCTCATTCATGTTTAGCCTGGTGAAGTTCTAGAGACAATCTTTGACAGTCTACACATTGAATTTGTGCTAACGCATGTTACTCTTGTTTGCAAGGATTGGTTGCAGTTGAGTAGATTTCATGTACTTTTGCTTGTACAGTTTAATTATGTAAAAAAGTGTTAAAACCCCTTAATTATTTTTTGAAGATCTTTTTATAATGTGTTATATTTATATAATCTGGACATGCTGGATTGCATATGTGAGTACATGTTATTACTATTTATTTGTTTGGTGTGAGGTGACTTTATTTGAAGAGCTGTATATGCATATCCTACTTCATTTTATGTATACATGTCTATGTAATAGTTCTACTCCATGGTTGTACATTTGAGGGCTTATATATATATTGCAAGATTTGCATGTGTGTGAGAAAGAATTATTTCCATACAATAACTACGCAATAATACTAACTTGAAAATCTAGGTTCCAGATGTATCATCTATACATGTTCCAAGGAGGAGTGCTCTGGACAATACTCAAATCATGAAGCTCATTGATAATCACCACTCCACGATTGAAAAACTTGACCTTTTCCAGTGAGTATAATGTATATTATATCACATCTAATTATAGTATTGAATGTTTAATGATTAGATGTATATACGTACTTATACACATCACTTATATATATATATATATATATATATATATATATATATTTGTTTGTTTATTTATTTATTTATTGCAGGATGCATTGGGAAGATGATGAACTCATTACAATAATCTCTAAGCTTAAAAAACTTAAGAACCTATCAACTGAATGCTCCATTAAGGGCTTTGGAAACGTTGTAGAATCACTTCCTATGTAGTTGACAGTTTGTGTTTGGTTACAAGTAACGTATTTGAAGAGACTCCTCTGGACACTCCTACTAACTTGTTTTATATCCTGCTTAAGCATTGTCCTTTATTGCAGTGTCTAGAACTCAATATAGTTCATATAGATTGAAATACCCTACAAGGTTTTATTTGTCTTACACGTCTTGAGATTGAGTCCTCCTCTGTGAAGTGGCCTGATGTGAATAGTATATTCCAAGCATGTAAAGGTCTAGAGATCATCTCTTTGTTTTCAGGTGCACTGCGTCGTCGTAGTAAAGGGCCGTGGCTATTTGGTTTACCATCAAATCTTCATTGTTTACTCCTTCATACCATTCACAACAATGCAAGTCGCTACATTCGTTATAGTATGGTAACGCCTCTGTTTATGCTGCTGAAGAACGAAAACCAACTACGCAGTATGTATGCACATGATTCACCTACTGTTAACTGGTTTTGCATACCTTGCTTGTGTAAAAATCTCAAAGTCTTGGATCTTACTACTGATAGATCTCCATTGGAGCCTCTCACTAAGGTAAGTGTATACTTGTATATATTTGGGATATCTATTATACTTAGATATAATAACAATTAGAACATATCAATATCCGTGCTAAAATGTACTTATATACCTTAGTAATTTTTATTGAAATATTGTTAGGAACCACTACGTACAAACTAGAGACCCTCACAAAACCACTCGACCCCCCTCAAGCTGTCTCTAGTCTCCACATGCTGCTCTCCAAAAAAGGCTTCCAATATTCATGTGCCCTTAATTCTCTTATTAGATCTAGGTATAGCTCTTTAGGAATATTCTAGCTTATACCTTTCTAGGGAATATTCTTTGATTCGTTATACGGGTTTAACAATCCTCCCCCCATTAGCAAGTCCTTGCCTCAAGGGTAGTATAACTTACTCAATTGGTCATGTATCATTAGCCTCGTACATCCACAAAGAATTTACTCGGGACGTAGTTGATATGCCACCTTATCGATACGCTTCCAGAATCTCATAAGGACCTAAGTACCTGGGAGACAACTTATCATTGTGTCCCTTCCGTAAGGCCACAACAGTGTTCTGCCTTACATGTGTGGCAAATACCACTCGGAGATATACATAGTCTCCCACCTAGAACTCTTAGAAGCTTTGTGCTCATTAGCAAACTTAATAGCTCAGCTTTGAGCTGCTTATAAGTTCTTCTTGCACAAATCTAAATGTTTCTAAGCTCAACACTCAGATCTTTAGCTTCCTCATCCATGTTGCCTTGAGCTTTCTTACTTGCTAAACCCTGTCTTGGAATGCCGTCCAAACATATCATAATATGGACTCATTCCAATGCCACTGTGTCCTTGGCAAATGGGTGACAAAGTCCATAGAGATACTTCCCCATCACCTGTCTGGAATAAGCAATGGTACTAATAGCTCACTTGGTTTTTCCCTGGGCACCTTTACTTGCTGACACTTGTCACAAGTCCTACAGTACTCTATGATATTAATTTTCATATTCCTCCAATAGAACCTTATCTTGATCAACTCATATGTTTTCCTCCCTCAAAATGACCAACCTCCGGGTGATCATGATGGAAATATAGTACCTGGTTGATCAAATGGTCCACACGAGGAAGATACACATGGCCATTGTAGTACAAAAACTCCATCCTAAAATGAGAATGGTGGCTCTGTCCTCTGAGCTCTTGCACCTTAGCGTCTTGTGCTTGAGCATGTTGAACTACTGGCTAAACTCACTGACCGTCCTTGTTAATGCATTACATAAGTGTGTTTGGAATTTTCTAACCATTGTGTCTCTCCTAACGCGTGACAAAGCATCTACCACCACGTTAGCCTTTCCCACACAATACTCAATAGGAAATTTACCAAACTTCATGAGCTTAACCATCCAACGAGCTTGTTGAGAGTTTAACTCTTTCTGTTTGAACAGATACACCAAAGTCTTATGATCTGTAAACACTTTGAAACTTGCACCATAAAGATAGTGCCTCCAAACTCATAATGCATTAATAATAGCCAGTAGTTCTTGCTTATACGTTGAGTATTGTTGCTCTGTAAGATTCAAGTACGGCTCTTGTAAGCAATAGGCCTTCCCTCTTGCATAAGTACAACTCCAATGGCCATTCCACTTGCATCACACGATACCTCATAAGGCTTAGAGGGATCTGCAAATACATAAATTGGTGCACGTACCAAAGCTTGTTTCAAAGCTTGGAAACTGCTCTTCTTGAAGCATTTCATGCAAAGGGAACGTCTTTCCTCAACAACCTAGTTAATGGAGAAGCTCTCTTGGCATAATCCTTGACATACCGCCGGTAATAACCAGCCATGCCCAAGAAACTCCGTAACTCTTTTGCATTGTTAGGAATTGGCCATTGCTCCACCACTGCCTTCTTAGAATCAGTCTTCACTCCACTTGGCGTCACAATGTGACCCAAATACTCCACTTTGCATTAAGCAAATGCACATTTGCTCTTCTTTGCATAAGCTTGTTCTCCCTCAACAACTGAAGAACTTTCGCAAATGCTGCACATGCTCCTTCATATTTTACTGTAAATAAAAATATCGTTGAGGAAGATCTCCACAAAGTCGTGCAAGTAGTCACCAAACACCTCAGTCGTCAACCGAGTGAATGTGACTGGGGCATTTGTTAAGCCGAATGGCATAACAGTTAACTCTATCTTGGTGAACACTCTGGCTCCACCAAGATGATCCATGATAGTATCCACACATGGCATGGGCATCCTGTCCTTCACTGTTTGCTTGAGAGCTCTGTAGTCTATGCACATCCTCATGGTGCCATCCTTCTTCATGACAAGCAATACTGGTGCACCAAATGGAGACTTGCTCAGTTGTATGAAGCCATATTCCAATAGCTCCATCACTTGTCTCTTAACCTCTTGCTCCTTAGCATGGCTCAGTCGGAATGGCTTACGGTAAATGGCTTTCGTACCCTATTCCAGCTCCACACCTCTTGCATGTGGTAAGCCATGAGGTAGCTGGGAGGGAAGACGTCAGCAAACTCCTTGCACAACAGCTTTGCTCAAGGTGACAGTAAAAGAACTTGTTTGGAGACTCAAGCTTTGTTCCAAACCAAGTGTCTTTCACTTCACTATACTCAAGCTTCATGTGCTTGGTGCTCCACTAGATCTTAGGATCCACACGCACTAGCTTCAGAAGAAAGAAAGTCTCCACAGCTGGGTTTTGCCAACCTCTAGCTGTAACTCCTCCACACAAGCAATTTAGCTCTATGTGACAATAAGCCCTCAATCTCGTATTGAGGCACAGTCATGCAGCTCCACCAGATGGGTTTTGCCAACCTCCAGCTATAACTCCTCACACAAGCACTATAGCTCTGTGTGATAGATGAGCCCTCAATCTCGTATTGAGGCTCAGATTGAGCTCCAGCTGGGTTTTGCCAACCTCCAGCTGTAACTCCTCCACACAAGCAGTGTAGCTCTGTGTGATAGCTAAGCCCTCAATCTCGTATTAAGGCTCTTCGTGCAGCTCCACCACTGGGTTTGCCAACCTCCAGCTGTAACTCCTCCACACAAGCACTGTAGCTCTGTGTGATAGCTGAGCCCTCAATCTCGTATTGAGGCTCTTGCGCAGCTCCACCAGCTGGGTTTTGCCAACCTCCAGCTGTAACTCCTTCACACAAGCACTGTAGCTCTGTGTGATAGCTGAGCCCTCAATCTTGTATTGAGGCTCTTTGCGCAGCTCCACCAATAGGTTTTGCCAACCTCCAGCTGTAACTCCTCACACAAGCACTGTAGCTCTTGTGATAGCTGAGCCCTCAATCTTGTATTGAGGCTCTTTGCGCAGCTCCACCAACTAGGTTTTGCCAACCTCCAACTATAACTCCTCCACACAAGCACTAAGCTCTATGTGATAGCTGAGCCCTCAATCTTGTATTGAGGCTCTTCGCGTAGCTCCACCAGCTGGGTTTTGCCAATCTCCAGTTGTAACTCCTCCACACAAGCACTGTAGCTCTGTGTGATAGCTGAGCCCTCAATCTCATATTGAGGCACTGTCTTTGTGCAGTTCCACCAACTGGGTTTTGCCAACCTCTAGCTGTAACTCCTCCACACAAGCACTGTAGCTTTATGTGATAGCTGAGCCTTCAAATTCGTATTGAGGCACAGTCTTTGTGGGCAAGCTACACTCCTCCACTAACTTTGTTGACACAAAGTTATCGCTACTCATGCTATCCACAAGGACTCGCACTGGACGCTCACCTAGTCGTCCCTCCACCACAATAGCACGTGTGTGTGGCTCCTCCCGTGCTATGTAGTTTACCTATTGAGCAAGAACAAATAAAAATTTACTTTGTGGTTTAAAGAAGTCTCCTTTGTGCTCCTCTCCACGCTCCATCTCCTAAAGCTTCTTAGGCGTCTACTTGTCTTTGCTGCCATTGAAACTTTTGCCCTTGGGCTTGCTTCTCCTTGGACAATTTGCCTTTTAGTGTCCAACGTCTCCACACAGGTGGTATTATCCTCTCCTTCCCACCGGTCACTCATCTCGAACCTTGCTCTGATACCAATTGTTAGGAACCACTACAACAAACTAGAGACCCTCACAAAACCACCCGACCTCCCCCGAGCTGTCTCTAGTCTCCACACGCTGCTTTCCAAAAAGGCTTCCAATATTTGTGTGTCCTTAATTCTCTTAGATCTAGGTATAGCTCTTTAGAAATATTCTTTTTAGAGAATATTCTTTGATTCGTTATACGGGTCATAACAAATATAAAAGCCTGTAACAAATTAAAATTACTCTATATTAATGATAACTCATAAAAAAAGTGTTACAACATCACCAATATAAATAAGAAGTATGTATATTATGAGTGTGTATATATATGTGGGAGAATGTGTCATTGTGTGTAGATGTTAATGTGCATGTTGATATGTGCATGTGCATATACTTATGTATACATATATGTGTGTGTCTATCGATGTTTTAATGTGTGATTGTTTTATCATGTGTGTGCATATCTATGTGTCTATGGATGCTTTAGCGTGTTGTGTGCATATATGTGTGTAAGTGTTTTATTGTTCATGTGTGTAAATGTTTCTTTGCATGTGCATGCAAAGCATCACTCATGAAAAGGCATCTAGGTTAGGGATCATTGTATAAGTGATGGGAAGATATTACAAGATGAATATTTTGTTTCTTTACAATGTAACATATTTCAAAATATTCTTAACATATTCAAATATAAATCAAAGTACTATAAAAAAAAAAGGTTTTCACAAGTGGTTTTCTTTAAAAGAGGCAAAAGATGAAGATTTACAACAAACTAAAATGTTCAAACCCGTAAAATGGACTCATGAACTTAGTGGTTGGACCATAAAGATAGTGAATAGTTTAGGTTTTGTAAGAAAGATTGTCTTTGATCCTTGTTAATAAGGTAAATTGTAAACAAGGTAAGGTACATTTTATTATAGTTTTAGTTGTCAATTCATAATTGATATTCATTATATCACATTTTGATGATGACTTATACAACAAGTTATTAAGGCAAGGACCCTTAGTTTACCTAGCACCAATAAGTGGCATCACACGGATGATGTAGTATATATAACTCAATAGATTTTAATCACTTGTTTTCTAATTATACATTTTGACATCTAACATATTGTATGTTACTACCTCTGGCATGTGTATTTTATGTTGGCATCTAACCGTCGGTTCTACAAATCTATCCATCATCCATCGGATTTGTGGCTACTTGTACATATAAGTTGCAAACTTTTCTAGGGTTACATTCATATATACACATTCTACTTTTTTCTCTTATAAAAATCAGGGTTTATAGCGACACGTTTTACATTTATTATAAAACATACAGCTTATTGTAATATCACAATGGATATCAAGCATGTAAAATCAGAGCCAAAGTTTCAAAAGTGGTCGTTGTTAAAAGATGAAGATTCGCCACAACATAAATACAAGATGTTCAAACCAATCAAAGGGACCCACGGATTCAAAGGATGGGCCAAGGGACAATAACTTGTCCAGGTTTTGTTGTTTCTAAGTCTCAAAAAAGAAGTATAATCAGGACACTAAGGAAGATTGCCATTGATGTCCCTGCTAGTAAGGTAGATTGGCGACAAGCAGGTATATTACCTAGAGTTACTAATCAAAGGGAAGGTGCTAGTTGTTGGGTAGTTTCAGCTGTCACTTGCTTGGCTGCTCGACGCAAACAATTGGGACTTACCCAACATGTGGAAGACTTGTCCTTCCAATATGTGTTGGATCGTTTTGTTTTAAGAGATCCAATGCATTACAATGGTGGGAATACCATAAAATGCGTTGAGTTCTTGAGGGAAACAGGGACATGCAAGGCATTGGAATATGCCCCGTATTATGGAGTTGGTTATAAGGGACTCAGTCAAATTAAAAGAGATACAAATAGAGTTGCAGCAAGAAACACTTCCATGAGAAAAGTATCAAATTTTGTGGTTTTACAAAATGTAAGCCTAGAGGTTTTAATGGCATGTGTGACTGATGGCCCAGTCCTTGTTGGAGTTGCAACTCATTTGCGTGATTTAAATAATCAACATTTAGATGGGAAAGTAACTATGTTGGTAGATATGTGGAGTATAGTCAACATGAAGTTATAGTGGTTGGCTATGATGAATATGGATTCATTATCATGAATTCATATGGTTGTAGATTTGGGTCAAACGGATATTTCAGAATTTTATATCATGAAGTCTACCAATCACGCATATGTGAGGAAGTTATACTTGTTTTTGTGTAAAGTACAACATTATTTCAGTTGCTCCTTGAAGAAGTAACAAAACAAAGAGTATAGATATCAAGAGCTATTGTCCAAAAGAGAAATTGAGATATTATGAAATTACGGTCTCGTGTTAATATGATATGTTCAAAATTGATTTTCTTTGTTTATTAGAACAATTTCAATTCTTTATAAAACTGGTTAATATGTTAAGTTTAGTTATGAAATAGTTTATATGCAAGAGCTGTACTAACTTTCTAATTAATTTGACTTAATTATGGGTGGATGCACCCTTTCGCTGCCTTAGATCTGCCACCCACACATGAGCAAATGCACGAGCAAAATACATGTTAGGTGTTAGTTGCTATACGAGACAATAAAGATTAAACACACGTAACTAATATTCCTAAAATATAAAAATGAATTAATTAAAACATTAATATATCGACACATATTCCACTTTAAGTTACTATTTATATTTAATTAAAATTACATAATTAAAACACATATACACATACACATTTGCACACTTGAATTATGATTTAAGAACTACCATAATTTTAACTTGATATTAACAAATTCAAAAACATTTATAAAAGCTTTCACACAATGAATTATTATTAATGAAAATTGGATTAATAAAAGTACAATTACATTTTAATTCCACTTGAAATTGAATTACATTGGAATTTGAATATAAAATATATGCACTTCGCTTTTAATATTTTCTTTTAACCCTAATTCATTTATCATATATTATATTTTTAAACCACACAGATTAAATCCTTAATTATATCTACTAATATGGTAATTATTATATAATATAGAGGGAATTGGGCCGAATGGAGGACTCAATGGACATGTGGAGGAAGATTGAAGGGCTTCACTAACTCATTTTCTTATACTCTTCTATAGTCTTTATTCTTTGGTTACTCTAAGTAAACCTTTATACTTGATATTAGAGGGTAGTTCCTCACTCAACTTCTATTTTATACTCTTCCCTGAATGAATAACTCCTTTTCTATTATTTTCCTCCTTGATAGCTTTTTTTCTATTATTCTCCTCTGGTAGCTCCTTCTCCCCTTACAACCCGTTATTATTTTGTGTGTGAGTGTGTAGCTAGCAACTAAGCATTCTTACACCACACATCTTATGGAACCCTTGCATTATATTGAAGATCCTTACAAGCTAATCCTTTGGGCGAATGCCATCTTTTTGGACACTCATGCAAGTGGACGCCATTTGTCAATGCAAACAACCTGGCCGTGGTCTGGAGTGAGGAAGGAGTGGGAGTTGGTAGAATTCATAAAAGTGACATTTAAGAATGGGGATAATTTGTCATTCAAGAGGATTAATGTAATGAATACATGTTCAAGACACTCATATAAGTAATGCTATGAACATATTTGATTATGTCATATTATAATACATTATAGAACAACATGTAGATTTTATATATATATATATATATATATATATAGTAAATAAATACACATACATGTGTACCCTTCAAATAATCATAATATACTATTAGTTCCTCTCTCCAAGCGTATAATGAAGGGAGAAAACTTAAGAGGTAGGTTGTTATTACATTGACTATCAGATTTTCATGCCATACTTGTCAAACTAATATTCGATGTAGACTGGAATAGTTACAAACCTAACCGTGAGAGTAGTTAAAGAAATATCTAGATTTTGTTCTTGCACTATAAGTTTGGTGTCACAATATATACTTTAATGATATTGTATTTATAAAGAAGGCATATTTAAAGTGCAGGTTCTTAAAGAATATATAACTATTTATTTATTCAATTTAGAATTATAAAGCAACTCAAAACTCAACTTAAAACTTATTAGGACTTCCCATGGAACTTGTTAGAACTTTTGGGAATTCCCATGGAATTTTTTAAGACTTTTGAAAATTTTAGGAGGTCTTGGATTTATCACTCTACTTATAATAGATTTTGAGAGTTATATGTATGAAATAATTCATTTGAGACATAATAACATAATAGTAATAGTAATTTACTAAGCTCAATCTCATGCTTATATGTATACTAAAATACCTAAACACGTGCATATGAATTATATGATCAAATGTAAATGAACATTGTAACTAAAATGGGAATGATACATGAAAATGGGAATATATAAAAAAAATTTAATTAATACTTATGTATTAAACATACATTTTAAAGAATATTCTTTTTTTAAGCATATATTATTCTAAAAATTAATTTTGATATTAAAAAATTTAATTAAATAATTAAAATTGCTAATTATTTAAAAATGGGACTATAAATTCCCATTTTAATTACAATGTTCATGTAAATATAAAACAAAAAATAACTTGAATTAACAAAAATCAAAAGAAGAAATAAAGATAAAGATGGCCCATGATCAAGCATTAACTCGCTTCTCTTTGTTACTTTCAAACTCCTTCATCAACTCTTCTTCCTCCAACTTCAATTTGCTCATCGTCCTCTTGACAAATAGTGCATGTGTGATAGTTAGCATTGTTCATGATGTTGCTAACAAATAGTGGTTGTGTGATGGCTAGCATTGCCCATGTTGTTGCTAACAAATGATGAGTAGCATTGTCCATGCTTTGCTAACAAATAGTGGCTATGTGATGGCAAGCATTGTCTATGATATTGCTAATAAATAGTGGATGTGTGATGCCTGGCATTGTCCATGATGTTACTAATAAGATTAAGACTCACGTTATTGTGCCCAACCTACTTATCTAGATTCGGAACTGTCAAACCTAAGTCAACTTGTGCATGTTGCAAATTAAATATTTAACTCAAACCTAAGTTAGCTTTGCCATGTGAGTGATTGATAGGCACCTAAGGATCTTTCACATAGTAGCTAGGCCCAACAATATTATCTATGCATGCACTACTAGGATCTAGGCTAACATGTGGGTTGAGCCTGTGCACATCATCAGAGCTATTGAGCATGCGTACATCATGAGAGCGTTAGTAGTGCTACCCATATGCACTATGTTAGGATCACCTTGTAACTATAGTAGGCCATGATTCTTTAATTGAAAGTGGATTATCAGCCCAACAATGTTATTTATATATGCACTATTAGGACCACCCAAATCTAGGCTAACCTTTGGGTTGAGCATGTGCACATCATTATCACTAGAGTTGTTAGCAGTGTTACCCATATGCACTCCATTAGGATCACCTTGTAATTGTAGCCAGCCATGATTCTTTAGTTAGAAGTCGATTATCTTGGTTAAGTATTGGCTTTATTTAAAACTCAGCCGTACTCCTAACCAAACTTTATGACATTGAGTATTTAGAACATTGCTCAAGTGACTTGTGCAATCAAGACGTACTTTGTTAACCCACATATGCTTTGCTACAATAAATAGTTGTGTCCATGCGTAAATGTCATTCTCCCTTGGATGAAATCAATAGTTGAGGAATCTCGCAAAGCACTTGAACCCACATAAGCTTTGCTGCATTAAATAGTTGTGTCTTTGCGTAATTGTTATTCTCCCTTGGATGAAATCAATGGTTGAGGAATCTCCCAAAGCACTTGAAATAGTGGTTGACTATATTATCAATTCTATCAATTTTACCTCATTTGCAGAAATAAATGTTATATTTGGAAATATACTAAATCTTTATATAGATATATCTTTTATCGTTTTATTCTATGTTAGAATATTTTAATTTAAGTTACAGTAGTTAATATATTACAATAGCTACCAATAAAATATTGAATTTTCACAAACATACACATGTATGTGTATGTGCTATTCTTAAATTATATTATATTGAAGCAAAGTTAACACATTGAGTAGGGGCAATCAAACACAAACAAAACATAACACATGTACCCTGGTATAAGTATAAAGATGACACATGTATACATATATGAATAACTATACATGCATATACAACATTCATGTTTCTACACATTTGGTCACTTACCATGGTCGATGAATATGATTTTCAATCCATTTTGAGTTACTTCAAGAGCACTGGTAACATGTTCTAGACCATGTGGATGAAGAAGACCAAAGATCTGGTGTATATACATTGGATCAAGAGAGATTTCCTTGCCTCCAACAATGCCCATGCGTTTATCTTTATCATATTAGCTCCGAACAAAGATTGAACATTGAACTTAAATTCTAAATAATTTAAATAATTACATCAATCTTTGTAGTAATGATTAAGTGTAATAAATATATCACTACAGCAAACGTAATTGCTCTTAACAATATTATTTAAAATAATTTACAAATTATTACAATCTATTTTGTGTTAAGAAAGCTCAAGAGTTAACTTTTGAGTTGCAATACTTTAATAAGGTTTATTAAAATATCATGAGAGAATCTGGAGATTATGGTGCTTACTTGTGTGTGTGGCTTAAAAATATAAAATGTTATAATATTATATTGAGTATGAAATATGAATTCCGGTTGAAAGGAAGATAAGAATGAAATGCATATAATTTTTAAATTTAAATTCAAATTTAAATGCAATTTAAATTCAAGTGAGATTAAAATGCAACTGAAAGTCATTATTTTTTCTAAAAAATTTAAAATTAATAATAAGAAATGCTTTTAATTAAAATTTGTTGAATATTATTTAAACTTATGATAGTTCTTATATCATAATCTAAGTGTGCAAGTATGTGTGTGTGTATGTGTATTTTAAAAATGTAGTTTTAATTAGATGTAAATAGAAACTGAAATATGTATCAATATATTAAGGTTTTACAATCGCAAATTAAATCATTTTCTTTAAAATAATATATTTTAAGAATATTAATGACTTGTTTTAATCTATACCATTTCATATGTCAATTGACCCATAAAAGACCCAATAACATACTATTTACTATTATTTCAATTATTTACTATAATTTAAATTTTGTTTTAAAAAATACTAAAAAGAACCATATATATGTTTCATTTTATATCTTAATATATTCTCTTCTTTTGAATTTCTCAAACTACTTAAGTTGTTAGAGGATAATCTTGGTTGGTGGTGGTATGGCCAGCACAGAAGTAGATTCTCTATCCTATCCAAGGGCCAGGGCGGGTGTAGGCCGTCCAAGGGCCACCACTCGTGAGTGTTGGCTATCTACTAGGCACGTGGCCTACCTTGGCAACCTCGGAACAACGACAAAGGTGGATAGCAATAACTATTATGTAGCACTAACAAATCAAAAATGTGTCAAGCTACATTAATATTGGGCTAAATCCAATTGTCTAGACCAACCACCTAAGTTATAGAGGACAACACACGTGGGGAGGCATCAAGACAATTGACCCAGTACCCGGTCCTATTGAAGTCACCCAACGAGAGGATGTCACCGAGGTTATAGACAAGTACCACCCGACACTATATAAGCAGGTAGGCAATTAGTGAGGAGAGATTGTTCTAGTTTGTCTTCTTTCTTATGTTCTTGTCCAACTACTTAAATATACTTAAATCATGGTTAGACTTGGGCACTTGTCTTGGGCATTGACACCATGAAGGACCAATCTGTAACTCCAATTTGCAATAGATATATCTTTTCTATGCTTGTTATAGGCCAAGCCGGGATAGTTGTCATGCGCACATGGAGTTCACTATAGCAAGCCAAGTTGCTTCTCGGAGGAGAGATCAAAGAGCTGAGGTTAACTTGTTTGAACAATTGGATATTAGCGAATATTAATTAACCATGAGAATGCGATGTGTAGGTCACTAACGTAATATGGGTGAGTCACTACCGCAATATGATGTTTACGGCAGAGTACGACATACTTGAATAAGGAATATAAGTTTTCTTCTCTCTATACGTTTATCTCTTACTTGTATTTCTGTTTTGATGTATATACTATTTATTTTCTCAGTACTGTGACGGGATCCATAGTACTACTACTTGCTATACACCTTATTATCCTTACTTTTTTTCTGACCTTCTGATGTCTGATTTTTCTTATCTTATTCGGATAGACCCTTAATATGAATTTATCGATAACTACTTTACTATGTTCAGTTGTAGGATTTTTAGGTTCAACACTGCAAACGTGAGAAGAAGGGAGATGATATTGCATACTGAGCCATTGACAAATCGAATATTCATATAAGGGAAACTTATATAATCCAAAAGAGATTGTGTGTGCATATATACACACACAAGATTCTGAAGAGAAGTGTATTAAATAAGAGTGCAATCACGAGTGCACTTAGTGTAAATTATTTTTCTAGGGTACATGCACTCAAGGGGTTAAAAAACCTTAGTAAGATACGCGTACATATACAGGATTTGTGTGTAAAATATTAAGTATACTTAGGGTTACTGTGGATCTTAGAGCAGGGATCTACTATTAGGGTGGGGTAGACCTCATGGCTACAAAAGACATTATGGTTTTCCTACAAGAGAATGGGAGCCAAAAGAAAATTGGAATGCTCAAGGTATTACCCACATTGACATTTAAGGAGTTACGGAAGGAAATAGAAGAGATTTGGAGGACATTCTTCCAAAGAAATGGGTGTTTATAAATGTAGCTGAAGGCATAGAAATTAGAAACAAACAAGAGGCAAAATGGGAATTTACAGGGAAAGATGTTTGTATCAAAGCTATTCTTGAGAAACTTGAGAAGCCAAGTGATGATGTAAACCCAATAGAAGATGAAAGATGAAGATCATAATGAAATTAAGCCCATCGTTAAGGTATGTTTCCATAAATAATTTGAATTTTAAATAATTTATTTTTTTTTTCTTAGGTTGAGCATATTGAGAATTCTTGGCCTAGAATGTGGAGCAAGAATGTTGGTGCTTTAGGAAAATGCTGGATTAGAGATGTTTTAGCAGCAAAGAGCAAACTAGCATTGTAGCAGCGCATGGACAGGTTTGAGCCTGCAAGTAAGGATGTTCGATAAATGCAAGTTTTTCATATGGTGCCAAAAGTTACTGGGATCTACTGAGGGAGAATCCACTCGAGATACATTAAAGAATTTCATATCCTCACATCTCAAGTCAAAAACATATGAAATGCTTAGCAAAGAGCTCAAGAACCAATGTTCCTATGTCTGATTGCATGGACTCTTCTGAGGCATCTTCGAGTGAAATAAATAGGAAGTTGGTTGAAGACTCAATGAAAGAAGTGATAGATCTTTGTGAGCAATTACATTGTGAATTTGTTTTTTGGGAGAGCATGATTTTGAAAGTGAAGATTCGGTGCACATTTGATAATAGCCTCATTTCATTATATCCATATAAAGGTAAGTTTTATTTTGTTTTATTATAAACTTTATTTTTGATTTATTATAAATGTGTAATATTTTATAATTGCAGGTTCATGTGCAACAATATCAAGAACACATTGTTAGTCGTATGCATCTCAATGCTATTGTAAGAAAGAGAATGAAAATAGTGGTCGGAGGGGAAACGTAAAGCAGATCTTGCTTTAGCTGGTCAGCCTTCAAAACTCGCTTGTACTGATGGAAACCAGCAAGGCCTTAACCATTATTTTCCTATAATAAGTATTTCTTTTAAAGTTTATATATGGCTACTACTTTAATATTACTTTGTTTATAAATTTATATGTAACTGCTATAACATTTAATATTACAGGTGGTGTGCCCAATGTTGAGAGTGATTCAAGCAGTAAGTGATACGCTTCACTCACATTTACTTTCTATACATTATATCACTTGCTAGCTTGCTCAAATCATTGTACTGAATGATGAGACCTATAAATTATTTTAATTCTGCTTAAATTTTAAAACAGCATTTTGTATGATGGCATGTAAATATCTATGTATGTATATATACATATGATTTTATTTCTATATTTCAGGGTGTGAGTTAGTGAAGAACCTATGCTGGGGTTATTGGCAAACTCATTATAGATATAATAAAAAGCTTGTGGATTTGAAGGGCTTCCTTCATGACAGCAAGAGCGGGTTGAATTGGTTTCCTGAGCCATATGTTGTAGACATAGTCACATATAGAGGACAAGAGGTGAAGATAGAAGGCACATTTCGGCACAAAAAATGCATTCGGATCTCAACAGGAGTGTTTGAAAACCTTCAATGTAGTTACTGTGTGACCAAAGGAAAATGACTTTAGAATGCGGGTTTATAGGCATGAACTTGCAGTAACTTCAGGAAGACTTGGTCGAGGTAGCAGGACATCTGGAGAAGGAACTAGGCTTAGTTGGCTTTCAAGTCGAGAGTTATTGAACCAATGCAAGTTTGGTGCTAGTGAGCTTCGACGATACAAAAAGCTAGTGCTTTATCAAAGGATGCGGATTACTGCTCTTTCAATGACATCAAGAAATATTACAGATGCTTTGGGAGAGAACTTGTGTAGAGGTGATGTTCGCAAGTTTTGTAGGGATATAGTAGAGGCACATGATCATGGAAAATTTGAAGGTCTTCCAGCTCTATGGGCTTTCTTGACAGATATTGCTCAGAATATTAGGCGTCCAAACAGTGGTAAACGTTGGAGTGTAGAGACTAAGGATATGTTTGAGGCTGTGAGGATTTTTGGAGGTGCTCGGATGCACAACTTTTTAGCTTTGAACTTTGGCAGTCTATCCATGGATACAACAAAGATCCATGCGTAAGACATTGCGATATGTTGTTGGTTTTAGTGAGGAGCTTTTTAGCCAGCTTGCCGATATTTACAGGGTCTACACAAAAAGATTCATCTTATGGGAGGAGTTCCTGTTCAGATATCTGAAGATGAAACTCAAATTAAAAGATGTGTCCGCTGGATTCCACATCAAGATGCATTGGTCGGTTTTTGTGGCAAGCTTGAAAATCATGTTTGCCAACCAGATTTTAAAGTGGTGGTAGGCAGTGGTGAAGAAGGCTTCAACACTATTACACATGTAAGTTGTTATTTGGTTTAATATAGTTTATTGTAATAAATTTACATATTTATGTGTAGGCTTTTGAGACATGTCAGATGGCAAGCTATGCAAGAGTTCTCATGATTAATCCACTGGTGGAAAATGTGCCTCGCTTAACTTTGATGATTCAGTTGACATGCAACCGGTTTACACATAGAGAGGTTCGACAACAATGGCAAATGCTAGAAGACATGTGGAAAACAAGATTGGAAGGTGCTCTTGGACCAGTGGTTGGACATGCCTCTGACGGAGATGGTCGACGTAGAAAAAATGTTGGAGGACTATAGTAAGGTGAAAGCTAATCCATTCAAGGTTGATTGGAGTGGTTGGGTTTTTACAGCGACGCGGAGAGCAGATGGTTGGGTAGAAGGCTTGCATGACCAGATTTTCCACATAATGGAAAGAAATTAGTCAACCCTTTGGATTCTGCTGCTAAGAGATTGGTCATCGGAGATTTCTTAGTGACGTTGAACCACATATGGCTGGTGCATGAAGTTTTCCCTCGACAAGAACATGAACTGCAAAAGGGTGATGTAGAGAGAAAGGATAGACAAAATTGGGCTGCAGCACAACGTTTATGCTCACGTAAAGTTCAATGTTGTTTGCGAGCAGCTCGAGAACGTGAAGATTGTAAGCGAGAAGCCACACAAGGCACAGAAGTGTATCTCTCTGCAGCATCTCTTTACTTTGACATTTTTCTTTCTCCAACAAAAAGTTTAGCAGAGCGAGTAAAAGCTGCAAGCACAGTCAGTTTCTTTTTCAGGTACTTTTAAAGTTCATAATTTTTTTCTTTATAATTTTAACTCTTTTAGTTAGACTTTGGCGCCTTTGGATTGTTCACTCTACCAACCTTCAGTTGAAGGAAAACTTCATAAGTAATGAGGCCTTTTTGGATATCGAGATCTCTTGTCATTACGTTGTTCTCTTGATCAAGCTTTTCAGGGAAAAACTTCCAGGAGTTCCAGTACCTCTTTGGCTATCAGGATCAGATTGCTGTGAAAATTTCTTCAGCAAAGTAGGAGGCATGGTGCGAAATGAGCGTGCGTATGATGGTGTTGATTTACTTGACACAGCTGGATGTATGAACCGGTTGAGTGAGATCAAAAGTTCTGGTACGTTAAACTTTCCTATTGCACATAAGAAACAGGAAGCTATTTGGTCACATTTAGAGACAAAAGATAGTAATGTTGTTGTGGATTTAGCAAATTTCCAAGGTCTAGAAACAGATGATCAGCTAGTAGCAGTTCTCAAAGATGGATTGGCAGAGGCACAAAAAATGCTTGCAATAGTTGGAGTGTCAACTGATAAAGACTGGTGGGAATGTCCATGGGCCTTTGAAGACTTTTACAAGACTACTTTACAACTAGTTTACAAACTTTTATTGGTGATGAAGCGATGATCCTGAGATGGAAAGTGAGCCAGTTATAACAAATCAAGACGAGGATGAGACTTTAGCATCGACATTGGAGTTAAGGCATACGTTTGATATGATGCTAGATCAAGAAGAGAAAACAGGACAAGTTCAAAAGGCTACACAATACGTTGAACTTGATTCAAAGAAAATTGCTAAGAGCACTCTTGTTTCTCACCTCAACGGCAGTCCTTTCTTTTCAAAAGATAGGTTGACAAAAGTGAAAGCAAGTGTGTACGATAGTGGCCAAATGGAGAGGATTAAAACACAAACTTCAGTTTCATATGGTACAGATATTGCAGTGTTTTACGAGGGTAGGAACTGGTATATTGGGAGGATTTTAAAGATGTCTAGGAAAGTGGGAACTCTTGGAGGGAGACTAGAGAGCTTGTGGATTTGAGTGATAGGCCATCATATCCAATCCGTCTCAATCTTCGATGGTATCAAAAGGATGAACAATCTGGAGAGTGGACATATGACTTAGTAGATCATGCAACTGTTTTACTTGACAATGTCATATCAATTGTCAACTTGACGTTTCAACCACAAACTGGAAAATACACTTTGAACCACATGATGCACAACAAGTTGAATTATTCTGCAGAAACTTTATTGATGACAAGAGATTAACTGGTAAGCTTCTTGGCCCATGTACATTTGACATGTAACTTTAACTTGTATAGTTCCACAAGTTGCTACCAATTCAACTGCTGGGAGAGCTCAAGGTAGAGGCAAAGGCAGGGTAGAGGCAGGAATAGGACGCGTGGGAGAAGTAGAGGTGGATCTACTTAAAGGGTTATTATTTCCTTATTTATTTGGGTATTTTCACCCTTAGGAGTAAGATTTGTCTTGTGTAATTTTCTGGTATACTAAGGGTTTAAAGTAGAACTTTTATGGTATACTTAGGGCTAAAAGCTACAACGTGTCCAGGATAAATTATACTAAGTGCACTCCCCGTGAGTGCAATATGTACTTCAAATTTGTAAGTACTAAGAGTACTAAAATGTATTTAAATATACGTCAACTTCGATCGCATCCTGTTAGCATTAGATATTTGTTTTGTTTATTATTGTTAGAAGTCAAATGTGCATATACATCTGTAATTTAAAACACACACACACACACACACACGCGCATACACACATGTTATTCATTGCTTTATATGTGGTCAGTGTTGCTAGCCAAATCCCATAACGCGGACTTACTTCTTAACAACTTAGGCTTAAACTTTTACTTGAATGGGTAACTCTGTAACTTTCATCAAACGGTGCTATAGTCATGCATTAGAGTGCGTGCGTGCGTGTGTGAGAGAGAGAGAGAGACACGATATAAGTTTACAAAGCGAAAGACTGGTGTCACTTATGAATGAGTGAAATAGTTAGAGGCTAACCTTAACAAGGGTAAAGAGTTAATTGCCTATGGATAAAATGGGGAAAGTTAAAACTACTTCAGTAAATAAAATAAAAGAAACACTAAAATGAAAAACCGAAGAAAGGATAAGTTTGGTAAACAGTGTCTAGATTGGTGGTCGATTTTGGCTTCTCTCAGCACCTTTCAGCAGGTGGGTCTATATACATTCTCTCTCTAAACATATAAAGTCTATAGGGGATACCTAGGATTGACGTTGTATATATATATATATATATATATATATATAGTATTATACGAGTCTATTTCTTCTTTATGTAATAATTATAATGTTAAATGCATACATATATATTTATTTAAGTTATCTTTCGTGTGTATATACATATTTTAGCATATCACATCACAGATGTCTGCATTTAATCATCAGTTAAACAGTGTAGATGTGATCATATATTGGCTTATAGGTTTCACTTGAGTAGGTCTTCGTATTCTGTCATATTAGATGTATGCATAGATGACATAATGTCTTTCTAACACAATTATACAGAGACTAGTTATATATAAAAGCATCTGAAGTCAATACATGATAAGATCTAAGTTATATCAGCGCAGGTTCATATATGATTCAAACCACAATGTTATAGTGAATATATGTACGCTTTTCCTGTCTCTCTCTCTCTCTCTCTACATAAATATATATATATATAATGAATAAGTGTTAATTGTTGGGATAATTTCAGATGTTGATCTCAAAGAGCGAGTACGACGATTCAGGACTGATTGTGCACAGGAAGTGCTTCTAACCGTCGGATTAAGTGATGAAATTTTTTATGATTTGAGATGAGCCTTGCTGAGGCTAATGTGGTTTGAATTTTTCATTTCCAGTTTTCTTTCTTTTTTTTTCCTCTTATATTTTTTATTTTTAATATGTTTTTAGAAGGGGTTGTATAGAGGGAAGTCTGCATTTTATGGGTAGAGTTTTAAGTAGTAGTAGTAAGACATATATAAAACAACCTTATTTAGTAATTCTATGCACACACACAGATTTAATACACTCCAAACATATGTGTGTGTGTGTGTGTGTTTGTGAAACATATATTTTCCTGAGGTTGTATAAGTTTATGATGTATACGTATGCATGCATGCATACCAGAATACATGTACTATTTAGATATTTAGTTTTATAACAAAAATAAAATCAATGTTGTATAAGTAGATTTCAATCAAATATTTTAAAACTGGAAACACAACTGATGTGGCAATCGGTATTTCTAAATAAATTTGGAATTTAATTTTAATTTCTAGTTAAATTCAATATGAAAATATTAGTATATATAAGAAAACATTCGTTTGCGGTTATATCATATTTTATAATATAATACGTCATTTATTTTATGTGATATTCATTTTCATTATTCTTTCTGTTGAAGATCTCTCTCACACATACTCACAGGCACAGAGGCTGTATAGTTATGTGTATAGATAAATTCTGTGTATGAAAGTATACGCGGATGCAATGTAAGAAAGTATAAGAATTTATGTTTTAGTATATATATATATATATGCATATCTGTGTATATATTTACAAAATATATAATTGACTATGAATTTTTAACAGGTTAAATCTATATATTTTAAACGATGTTAATAACGAGTACACACACATCTCATGCAGTACTTTATTATATTTGTATAAGGCACACTAACTATTAGTAAAGAGTTAAACATCTAAATATAGTTAACTTTCTAATACTCTCAGGTTTACCATTGCTATGCTTGTTAATGTGATTCAGTTTTGATTAAACTTAACTCTTATATTTGAGAATATTCATCTTGTAACACGGATATCTATCTATCTATCTATATGTGTGTGTATGGTCTGTGTAGTATTTTAACGAAAAATTTCATCAACTACGTTATTATATGTTGTTATATATATTATCGTATGTTCTATTGTATGTTCTATTATATGATATTTATAACGTAACCGTGTGTGCTTACTGAGCGGAAGTATTTGTATAGTATTGTATTTATAAAGTGTATTCTACTATGAAACTTATGTCTGTCCAATGAGGCTTCTGAGACTCTGGAGAGCAGTCTGGTTGATCTGGAATGCTTTCAGAAGGACATCGTCGGGGATCGGAGGGTTAGAAGCGAAGAGAGCCTTGGAGGCCCGAGAAGTTCCTGGGTTCTGGCTGTTGAATCCAGCAAACGCAACCGCAGAATCGTTCCCGGTGTTTATCTGGAAGTGGATCAAGCCCATGGGAATCACAAACATCTCACCAGCGGAACGGTCGTTGCAAGCAGCGTGTGGTTATTCGTTGAAATGAACCCGCAGAGGAGTTGGCCTTGGAGGACATAGAGAAGCTCGGTACCGCGGGGGTGTACGTGTGGTGGGTTAGTACCGCCGGGTGCGTAGTCGAGACGGGCAAACCCTACTCCAAGAGCGTTGAGACCCGGAAGCTGTTCACGTTGGCATTCAGCACGGCGAATCCCAGTTTGTTGCTGGTGTTTCCTGCGTTCTTGAGAAAGCTCGATTTGAAATCTTCTCCACTCACAGCTACTTCTGCCTTGCATACCTTGCCGTTGATGGTCATGGAGCTTGTGTTATCCGCGATGCAAAAGTCCTGCAGCGTGTCGGGATCTGCTCCATTTACAAACACTGCAAACGTGAGAAGAAGGGAGATGAATTCTGCATACTGAGCCATTGACAACAATCGAATATTCATATAAGGGAAACTATATAGTAATCCAAAAAGAGATTGTGTGTGCATATAATACACACACAAGATTCTGAAGAGAATGTATTAAATAAGAGTGCAATATGTACTTCAAATTTGTAAGTACTAAGAGTACTAAAATGTATTTAATTATATGTCAACTTTGATCGCATCCTGTTAGCATTAGATATTTGTTTTGTTTATTATTGTTAGAAGTCAAATGTGCATATACATCTGTAATTTAAAACACACACACACACGCATACACACATGTTATTCATTGCTTTATATGTGCTAGCCAAATCCCATAACGCGGACTTACTTCTTAACAACTTAGGCTTAAACTTTTACTTGAATGGGTAACTCTGTAACTTTCATCAAACGGTGCTATAGTCATGCATTAGAGTGCGTGCGTGCGTGCGTGTGTGTGTGTGAGAGAGAGACACGATATAAGTTTACAAAGTGAAAGACTGGTGTCACTTATGAATGAGAGAATTTACTTGGTGACCAGTTACCTAAGACTAACCTTAACAAGGGTAAAGAGTTAATTGCCTATGGATAAAATGGGGAAAGTTAAAACTACTTCAGCAAATAAAATAAAAGAAACACTAAAATGAAAACCGAAGAAAGGATAAGTTTGGTAAACAGTGTCTAGATTGGTGGGTCGATTTTGCAGCACCTTTCAGCAGGTGGGTCTATATACATTCTCTCTCTAAACATAAAAGTCTATAGGGGATACCTAGGATTGACGTTGTGTATATATATATGTATTATATGAGTCTATTTCTTCTTTATGTAATAATATAATGTTAAATGCATACATATATATTTATATAAGTTATCTTTCGTGTGTATATACATATTTTAGCATATCACATCACAGATGTCTGCATTTAATCCTCAGTTAAACAGTGTAGATGTGATCATATATTGGTTTATAGGTTTCACTTGAGTAGGTCTTCGTATTCTGTCGTATTAGATGTGTATGCATAGATGACATAATGTCTTTCTAACACAATATATACAGACACTAGTTATTGTTTGTGTATATAAAAGCATCTGAAGTCAATACATGATAAGATCTAAGTTATATCAGTGCAGGTTCATATATGATTCAAACCACAATGTTATAGTGAATATATGTATATATATATGTACGCTTTGCTGTGTATATGTGTATGTGTGTGTGTATGTCTCTCTCTCTCTCTCTCTCTCTCTCTCTCTCTCTCTATATATATATATATATATATATATATATATATATAATGAATAAGTGTTAATTGTTGGGATAATTTCAGATGTGAATCGCAAAGAGCGAATACGACGACTCAGGACCGTCGATTGTGCACAGGAAGTGCTTCTAACCGTCGGATTAAGCAAAAGATAAGTGATGAAATTTTTTATGATTTGGTGGAATTTGAAATGAGCCTTTCTCAGGCTAATGTGGTTTGAATTTTTCATTTCCAGTTTTCTTTCTTTTTGTTTCCTCTTATATTTTTATTTTTAGTATGTTTTTAGAAGGGGTTGTAAAAATATACATAGAGGGAAGTCTGCATTTCATGGGTAGAGTTTTAAGTAAAAGACACTTAATTGTCTGGCATTTATTTCTCTTGTTAATGAAGTTTACTGTCGCGTTAATATACGTATCAGACGATTCTATGTATGTGTTATGTATATGTATATATATTATGTTGTGCAACTGCATATATGTGTAGAATACACCGGTGTCATGTATAATCAATAGTATTACATATATACTTTTGGCATCTCTCTTCTTGCTTGCTTAACTTATTGTATGACAGACATGCATGAACTTTTTCATCTACACCCAACATATACTTATAAACAAGATGTAGTATAATGTAATATTAGTATCTGTAACGTAGAATGTAAGGGTGTATATATATCTTTGTACAACGTTTACACATATGGATGATATGTAGAATGACTACATAGAGGTGGTCTATGTCTTGATTACATACTATGAATTATATTAACAGATGAGCTTCAAAATAGATACACACAAGGTACGTACGTATGTGTGTATGTGTGTGGTTTAATAATATTGAAGTTAAAATAGCTAAATATAAATAAATATATATAATATATAGAGAGAGAGACGTGCATTATATATAAAGACAAATATATGTGCGTGTCCGTGCGTGCATATAGATGTGTATATTTTAAGCTAGTTATTTAATAAAGAGGCTCAATTTCACTTGTTTTCATTAAAGAATATCGACAACAGTTATTCACTTTCAATATTTTATCTTTTAGTAGTAGTAAGACATAAATTCTACGTACACACATAGAGTTAATACACTCCAAACATGTGTGTGTTTGTGAAACATATATATTTATGCACGTTGTAACTAAAATGGGCATGATACATGAAAATTGGAATATGAAATAAATTACTAATTAATACTTAAGTTTTAATTATTAATTAATTATTTAATAAATATATAATTAAGCCTTAAATATTAATTAATTAACAAATTAATCCTTCATTAGCCTTACTTAGTAAGGAATATTCCTAAAATATCTTAGAATATTTGTATTATTCTTCATTGTAAAATATTTTAATAATTAAAAAATATTTATCAAACATAATTACAAATGAAACCATTTCCTTATCAACTTATTAATCTATTTGTAAATATTTTTTCCTTAACCATACATAGAAATCTACTCATTTTGTCTAAGTCATTACTCTCTGGATTAATTAAATTATTTTAGTTAATATCGTTATGTTGTTGCCATCACCTAACACTTCATAAATGCAGTTAAGAATTGTCATCCTTGTTAATATATAAGCTGTAATAAGAACATGAGTGCATAAAGGCTTATTTAAAAAATGACGTTTCTTAATAATAATATGTAGAGTGCCTGGTTCTTTTTTTTAATTTAAAAATTCACAATCATGAGAAAGAAAAACATCAAAATATGTTTTATATAGTAGATATTGATCACAAAAGTTTTCAAGATTCTTCTTTCTGAGGCATGTATTCAAGCTCATTCATGGTATTAATATTAAAATATGGATTGAAAGTGATTGGATGGATATAAGCAATGTTTTGGTTGAGCATAACCTTTTAAGGAGAGTCGTCTACCACTAAGATATGTTTTCATTATCCTTAACTAATTGATTTCTAAATGAAGCCCAATTAATTTTTCATTCTTAAAAGAAGTAGCACTTGTTTTCCTTTCTTATATCATTAAATTTAAAAGGTTTATAACATATTCGCTGGTCAAAAATCCAATATTACGAATCACCTCTTTTCAACACTACAATGTTTGTAAAACAAATTCAACAGTAGTGTCAAGTTGTGAATTTGCATGCATGACCAAATCCTCATAAGTACACCCATCTCTTTAAGCTTTTGAAAAAAACGGTCCAACCTTAGACAAAAATATATCATATCGAAATTTACTATAACAACGAATGAAATCTCCTTGTTTAATTTCTTTTTCTCTGTCCTCACGCCTTTGTCGATGAAGCAAAACACCATTACATCCAACAACACAATATGACCATGACAAGGGGCAACGTTGCCTCTTGAATGCTTTGCAACTCACTTGTTTAGTCCCTTTCACATTTATCTTTTGGCGCTATATTGTTGCCCCTTTATCATTTACTTGTACATCATCCTCAGATATTACAAGCGTTGAAGAAAGTGATTTAGGAATTAAAGACAATAGAAATGGTGATGCAGAACCTGAAGTGGTCCCTATAGTAAGGATATTTTGAGTTGCATTATTATTCATTTCCTACATGAACTTTGTCATTCTGACATGTGGCACAAGAAATTTTTGCCAAACCCCTCTCTTACCTCATGATACTATTAAAATCCATGTTCTCAATTATTTCATTACATCTACAAAATGATAGTTAGCTGGCCTTATAATTAGCAAGGTATATTATTACCTTGTTAATGTGTGATCTATGTTTGAACTAAAAGCTTTTTTAATCCTTGAGAATTTATTTTATGTACAAATATAAATGAAATATACAAAAATGCTTTATGTTAAACTCATTTACAATTATTCATCACTTTAACAATTCATTAATAATTCTTCTTCGTTATTACCTTTTGAGTAAGGCGAAGAAGGTTTTAGCTGCTTGGAAGATTGTTCAACATCTCCCATTTCTTTTGTTGATTTTTCATAGTCGATGGAATAAGTGAATGTTCTGTACTCGTTGAAATAACTTCTAGTTAATATCTAGTTCAAGATCGTTCTCAGACTTCGACATTAAACCAGATTTCTCCTCAAAGCTATCGCACTTCTCGGAAGGAACTTCATATATGGGTTTGTTGGGGTAGTCAGTTGAGAACCTCTCTATCCACTTATTCAAGTCCTTAACCATAGTCTTATCCTTTTCAATTGCAAACACACATTATTTTGAAGGTAAACACTTCTTCAAGATAGATCCTCTAGTGCAGTAGACAAAAACCCATGCATCACTGTGAACCCCTTATCAAGTTGACGATGCTCCGTACAACCTGACTTATAATGTTTGGATAACGTACATTGCTGAATACGTCTCTCTCAGCTATCAATGTATTGAATGGAGGTTCAGGCCCGTTGAAGTGCAAACAGATGCCTGGCCAGTCATTTAGAAGTTTAAAATTGTTTGGTGCATTCTTAACAATCAAGTGAACAACCGTATCAATATACTTAATCGTTCATATAAAATCTAGTCCAATGATGTTTATTCTTCTTGGCGAAAACAAAGGCAAAAGTATCAGTAACATGAGCTAGAATCAAGAAAATAAATATCTGAAAATGTAAGTATCAGTTAAATGTGAAAAATTCAATAACAAATATCTTCTCTATACGCTTGCGCACAGCTAAGTTCCTCCACTTAAATCTTTAGTGCCTTTTTTGATGAAAGATTTTTGACACCCGTTGATCCATCACAAATATTTGAAAACAATTTCCTGTACGTATATGTTTACCCAATAAAAGTCTCTGAATTGACAACAAACATCTGTAAAGCTTGTCATGATTCGTAGCATCCTTCTTTATAAGGTTCAACTCGGTTCTTCATTACTAAAGGACTGCTATAAAGAAAAAGAATCATTGTGATGTTCTCCTTTCTAGCATTGGCATGTAATAGATTCTTGATTGGTTCACCCATTGGACAAGCATAACATCATCTGTCACATGCAGATATTTGCTGACCTCTTCGTATGTTGAAGTCGAGGTCCAACCTAGTTTATGACAGTGTATTCCCAACTACTCTTTGAAGTGCCTGATTGTGTTTAGTTCCATTGCCTTGAGATGAAAATGAGAGGTGGGGCTGCTGTTATTAATCTGTAGTTTGCCATCAACCACGGGCATATGTGCCTTTGTATGTGAGTAAGTGACTGAGAATACATGTGTATATGCTTTCTACAACCCTTCATGCTTTGTCATGAGATCAAATTGTATGCCACTGAGCTCCATCCTACTTCCACATTGTTTACATCCTTCGCAAATTGAACAGACTTAGCCTTCGCCGTCTTACTGGGTTTCTTTGCTGACTTCTTCGAGGGCTCCCCTTCACTTATCTATTTCTTCTTCAGTGTTCTTTTGTTTAATGATTCCATAATCCCCACCCATTTGGCATAAACCTTGTCCTCGGGGCAAGAAATCAACATCATCAGAAAGGATGTTTCCTTCCCGCCTACTTGGGGAAAATCAACTATTACAATTTTTCAGCTCTTTAAAGATTAAAAAGGGACAGATTAATATACTGGCGAGATAAATCCTGCCAAGACAATTTGTTTTACCCAGTATTCCGTACTTTGTTCTCTCCTTGCAGTAGCTCTTTGTGGTCGCCCAAGATTTTCCCATATGAATTGTGTGTGTTTGAACTTCTCTCATATTTTGTTATTGTAGTGGTTGGTGTCGGCAGCGTCCCATTCCACTGATAACTTATGGTACCTGGTTGTGAGCTAAAAATGCTGATCTTTTTATCAGCTTCTCATGGGTATGCTTGAAAATTTTTGTTGCCATTGTTCCTTTATTGTGTTCATTGAGAATCGTTGGGATGCCATTATCGTGTGTTGACCGCTAATAATGTAATACCTGATTGATTTTTTATTCTTCGTCTGGATCTTCATGATTTGTTCTAATGTTATCACCCAAACTATCTCAATGCCTTTCTTTCTTTCATATTATGTGCACAAAATAGCATTATGTGGAATAATTGTCGTCCTTTATTTTCTCTATCGCTCAGTTACACATTCCTAATTTAGTGGTCCGTAATTGAAGTTGGGGTTAACGCTGTAATACTTAACCCTACACTGGTAAATTTTATTATTTAACATTATTTCCTTGTGGCTTATTGCAGCATGGGATGCCATAGGTGCAATTGACAAAATGATAAATGATTTTCTTTTGTAGTCTGAATCAACATGTGTGAGCCCCAACTGCAGCTGCTCTAATGTTCTTAGCACACTCTTCTAGCTTCCGAAGATTCCTAAGCAAATTGAACGTGATATATAAAGAACCTAGGACTGAGCCACCCTCTTAATCTCCCTAATAATGTCATTGTGTTCTTCTTCAATAAGAAGAGGGATGATTACTTCACTTGTGGAATTTTGTATTATGAAGCAATATCTGCTGCGAATACACCTACTCAATGAGTATTGAAATTCTCGAAGTAGACATTTAATTTGATCCCTTCCATAAATGGGCTTTTATTTAGTTTAAGAAGAACTCTACGGTCAACATCATTAGTGAATATATGAACGTCATAATCCACAAGCCGACAGAACCACATGAGGTTCTTGTTGTATCTCGCGTCCTCGATTCGAGAACGTGACATTGGATGGAACAAGGTATATATTTTAAGCATCGTCCAATCTGGATTTGCAGCCTGCCCTCGGGTGCTTAATTAGTGAATTTACTTTTCATTATTTTGCTTGTCCATGCGATGTGATAAAGGTTAATTTAACAGCAAATGTGGTTGATTCAATGCGCTTCCTATTTATTTTGAAATATGGCCATGTTAATTTCAGAATCCCCCTGCCCATCTCATCTCCTCCTCTTGTCTTCAATGTCACCTCAATTCCACATCTGAATACAAAAATGATTATTTCTTCAAGTACATATCCAAGTATAACATATTTTGTTTTAATTCATTTGATAACGACTCCATATTAACGACTGAATCTCCTTGTGTCATAGTTTTTACTATGACTCGACCCTTTACTTTGAGGTTTGACTGTTGTTACCTACCGAGTTGTGTGACGAATCCTAGATGTAGTAGGAAACAGCTCGCTTAGTGCACTTGGGTATCGAGTGATAGTCCAGACCAGTGATTCGCAAGTTAGCGTTCGACTCTCCTCATTTCCACATGCATCTCTTACACACACACACCAAATGGATAGTGCTGGGAGAGATATTTCACAAAACTTTGTACTCCATCCAATAAAACTCATTACATAGCATTGTATCTTTAATAGTGTCTATGACTGTGTCTTGTGTGTGTATGTGTACACAAACCCAAGCAATGCTAGCTATTGAATATATCTGAAACCAGCAGTTGTTTGGTGGCACTTAGTGACATGTCCTCTCTTTTTATCTTTGTCTATTTACACACACACACATTGTGTGATACCAATCATACCCACACACTCTATATGTGTGTGTGTGCACACATATAATAGCCACACACACATAATGCTATTATCCCTAATGAGTATTATCCATGATTTCTGCATGCATGTACACAATACCTTGTGCAACGGTGCTCTACAATTCCTATGTAGAATATTATGTCAACCTTCATTGTATATTGTGCTTGTCATCTGGCGGAAGCACACAACAAGAACCCTAAAAAATAGAGAGATTTAGGGTTTATTGTTGATATGACATAAGAAGATATTTTTGATATATTGGTTAGATTTCATCGAGTGTCGTCTAAGAGCATTTCACATCGTAATATCAATCGAAAAATCTTAGAAATTGAAGTGACATTTATGATTACCATACAAAATGTGGAATTAGTGTCGAATATGTAATAAGTACAAAAATATTTTGATTAGGAAACCAATTTGTTTTTAACTTATAACATTAATCTTGCATTAATAAAGTTCAAACTCACAACCTTATGACCTTTGTTCGCTAGCATCCTCAGGTCATGTGCATTAATATGATCAAAGCGCTTGTGCCATATGTTGATATTTATTGTTGTTGTCCCTGTAATAGCTGCTAACAACTATTGACCATGAACTGGTAATGACTCTAAACCCATGCTATCAATAGGAAGCTAGACAACACACTCAAGTCTAAAGAGATTTTCCACTTGAGTTACATCTACAATTCTCTTGTATTTGGGATGTGATAGAAAGCTCAATAGGGCAAAAAGATCACCTCGAAGCCTATTCCATAATAAGTGCCACACTTCACACAAGAGTGATTGCTTATAAGGGAAGTTGAATCCTCATATGTCCTTAGTTTGAATAATCAATGCTGCACCATTGCCAATAATGACCTTGTCTTGGTGCATTGCATAGTCGAATAACATGTTTTTTCAGTTGGTAACATGATGTCCTATTGTTGAGTCTAACTAAAAATTATAGCCCTTGGTCATGGCACCTTGTGAAGATCCCTTTACCATTAAAAAAAATTGGTTAAGGATATAGCTCCATTAATGGCTTTCTTCACGTTAGGGCACTCTCAACCATAATGCCTAGGCTCTTGACACTTGTTGCAGCGACCCTTGCACTTTTCGAAACCTGGATCTATGGGTTGGGGCCGAGCTTGTCCTAAATAGATTTCTTTTGGTGCTTCTTGTGTTTCCATTTTCCCCACCTTTGGTCAAACTCATTGCATAATTAAGTAAAGCAACTTCTCACCATCCTTCTCCTCTTAACATCTTGTGTTGATGCTGATAAGGTTTGTAAAATTAAATCAAAATTAAATCCACCATGAGAAACATACACGAGCACAAGGCGCCTTTGAGATCTCGATGCAAGCCTTCCTCCAAGATAGCCTTGAGCTCACTCTCAGGTACTGTAGTGCCTTACATGCTGCTCACTTGTTGCACACCAACCCACACCTACTAATGTACTCCATGGCTGTCTCTCGTGGAGCCTATTCAAGCTTGAATAATTCGGCCTTCAAGGAACCTGTTGACACCATGCTTTCCTTGCATAGGGCACTCTTTAATGCTTTCCAGTTCTTTGCTTAAGATTTGAAGATGTTAATATGGCTATAATACAATTTTCCCATTGATTTGTCCATGATGCCAATTGCCTTGGAATCCTTGAGCTACCAAGCCACAATCTTTGCAGCACATGCAGTTGGATAAGCCTCTATTCCATCTACTACTTGCCAAAGGCCCTTCTTCATAAAGTGGAATTAGAGAGAAAGCAATGCCATCATAGACCTCCAATTGATTGCCATGCAAAGAGGAAGTCGCTATTGATTTAGCTTTAAGCTCTGATACCATGTAAGATAAACAAAGAAATTCGCAATAAAATTTTTATTTCTTATGTAACATACATCTATATTATATACATATGATCCATGTTAGTGGTTGTGATTGCTCCATAACTTATGCATGTTCCAACACACTTACCTAATGGAAACTCCACCAACTCCCTAATGGAAATGTAACTAACTCCCTAAGTGAATAGAGGTCCTACTATATAATGTTGTATGCTTATACTATATATCAACATTTTGAATGTCCTCTACAACAACTTCTAAGGCTATAATGTCTCTTTATAAGGCATTTAAAGTGCATAAGCATGTTGGTGTAGCGAGATATCTCCTTGAGAAGTTAGGGGAGTATTGAGAAGGAAGCACACAAATAGAATCCACCATAGTGGCATTTATGGACACAACTTCTAGTGCACCATGTGATGGACTTTGGAGAGGAAATAAATGAAGTAGAATATGCAAAGAAGTTGCAAAAGGTGATTACTCCACAAAAAGATAAGCTGGAGGTTAAGGATGGACAAAAAACAAAGAAGCATGTGCTAGTAAGGTGGGGGTAGAGGAGAGGATTTCTCAGCCGTCATTGATAAGAAAGTTAGCATGAAGAACAAAAAGGACGCATGTATCGTTAGATAAGGAGACATCCTGGAGTACGAAGGATGAGCACTCAGAACAAGAGAAGGATGTGGAGAAGTTGTGTGAACAACTATGTTTGGTACATTATCATGGGGTATAGTCCACAAACATATGGTCAATTTCTAACAATGGTTGTGATTGAGGCTAAAGATCATCTTAGACATTCCAAATTGTGGGAGCTCTTCACCTTTGTTGTGTCAACAACCTTGTTGTGTAAGAATTAACTCCAAAAGAGATAATTGTCAAGTTATATACTCTTTGATAAGGAGTGGGCCAAGGAGCACGCTTTTACATTGTTGAAGTATCTATTGTTTAATTTGTTAAGAGACAGCCATTGGTTTCTATTGTTATTGTAAACAAGCACACAAATGAGGAGGTACTTCAAAGCACACACTTATTCCATGTGGACTCCTTGTAATGCATTGTTTGGGGGTGCATTTGAATTAAATAGATTCCCCGTGTGTCGTTCCTTACGATGGACTACCATTACTAACTCCTACTTAGGCTATTCATACCTTTGATCAATGTGGCCCTCTTGTTGACCCCCAACGACCAATCTCCCAAACTGCTGATGAATGTCCCCGCCGATCGCCTAATTGCCAACCAAGTTTGCATTGGCAGGTTCCAAGATGGGGGGATGATCATTGATGTAGTAACATTAACCCACCCTCCTAGCCAGGGGGGCAGACCACCCCATGCCGGCATTCAATTCTCTTGTCGGTGCTATGGGGTTGTTAGTGAGTGCCATGCCACCAATAGAAGAAAAGGAACTATAGCAAGCACTGCTACCAAGGCAAACCACTCCACAACACCGAATCGATAGTGTTAGATCCTTACTTTGGTGGAGCCACTCAAACTCGCTTTGGCACATATGGAATACTTCATGCCACAACGTGTAGCAAGGATCCTATGTATATGTTTGGGTGGATACCATTTACAAACATATCGAGGTTCTTGGTGGAGTTCGAAGAGGAATCATTAGTGTTGTGTTGTGAGATGCTGGAATTACATTCATGGTATCTAGTCATCCTAGTGCTTCACCTGCCAAGAAGGATGTAGTGATCCAACAAGATGGGGAGGTTGGCAAGGGCATCATTATTACAATACAATCAACTCTTTGAAAGTTGTTTGTGAGGACAAGCTTGGAGCTATGCACGGTGGACTTAAGGCAACTTGGTGGCTTGTCATATCCTTTATTGGATTGCAACATCAATGACTTAGAAGCAAAACCCATAAACCAAGTTCCATGCATTAGCCAAATTATAGTTCAAAATAGTAGATTCATGGGATCCAAATACATTTGAGTAGACAAGAATAAGAGGGTAAGACCAAACCTCCTTCACAAATGTGTCTAGTGTTTATATAATTGACTACTACAAAAGAAACTGTTGTCAAATGGTTAAAATTGCTTATTTTAAATAATGTAAACATGACTACTACAAGTTGAACTAGAAACAAAGACACAAATTTGTGTATGCTTCCCTAACTAGGTACATTGACAAGATGGACATGGACATGGACTGGCACAAGCGCACATCTATGCTTGGTATGGGATATATGGAATCCCTAAAACAACATTCTATCAACATAGAGACAAGTGGCTTGATGGGGCATGTACCTTCGTTCATGGGAACAATGGCCTAGTCAAAATGCACTCTCACATTTTGGCAGTTATAGAGATACTTAAGGAGTTTGTAGATGCAAATGCAAATAGGATAGTCATAAATGTTGCATGACAAATGAAGAGATTCGGGAAAATCTAAAATTGTTGCCTTTAATTTACACTTAGATGAAGCTATGCACTCACTTCAACATGTTCTTAGAGTTGATGGGCCTTAACACAATCATCAACTCTACATTCAACAACATATGAAACATTCAATTTGAGGACATGGCAATTGTTGTTCACTCCAACTTTTCTAGGTGTAACACTTACACATCATTAAAGAAAGTTGAAGCATATATAAAAACTAGTGAAAATCATTCCTATCTAAATGGAGGAACACATGGTCATCAACAAACATGCTGCTCCCAATAATATGCACAATCATACATGGTTATTGCATTACCTATTTATGATCCCTGACAAAATGAACAAACAAAATCAATATCCTAAAGCTTAGGGCAACATCAAATGTTCTTAGAAATGCTCTCAAGCTTTCAATATCATTGACATGGGTTTTGACACATGTCCATGAATAGCACTTTCCCTATGTCTAACAACTCTAATTTCACTATTGATTATTTGATCATGTGTTTTAAAACCTTGAAGGCCATGCAAAAGCTAGTATGGGAGATCTTAAAGCAAAGAAACAACATCTCCAAACATTGCACAAGATCACCTAAATAACATGTCTTTGTGTGGGCTTCAAGGTTTCTAAAACATATGGATAGCGACCCATAATAACCCTAAACACTCTAGCATGCACAAGGAATCTAACTCAAGTAGCTCTTTAAGAATACCTATTGCATCATCATTCACCAAGTTGCCAAAAAAGTTTACTTCGATGAGAGATGGGTCCTAATAAGGCAATACAAATTGCGCGCCTTGCAAACAAGTTGGTCTCTTAAAGAAGAGATTGTTCTCTTCAAGATTGGCAAGGATAGAAAGCTTATTCTCTTAGCACGGAGCCAAAACCTATTCCATTAGCTTCATCATTGAAAGAACATGAACTAATAATTGATGGTATTAAAAAATACATGTCCTACATTTAAAAGTTGATGTCAAAAAATCTTAATATAATGGCAGGCTACTCAAAATTTTATAGCAATGCACCTCTTGCACTAATTAATGGTTGTTTAAAGATATTACCCTTGTATGCACTATTTTTTTTTAATAATTATGAAGTTATAGTTTTCAACTTCAAAACTCAAATGCTAAATCTAAAAGTTTACATCTTTGTTTAACACATGCATCAAATGTAAGTATATTATATATGTATGTACAAACCACATACATATGTGTATATAGGCCATATATTGATTTATTTTCTTCTAATAAGTTGGGTATGATACATATCATATATACAAGTAAATGTACATTTTGCATACATGGCATGTGTAAAAGATTAACGAGTATAAGTTTTTAATAAGCATCAACTATTTGTGGCGACTAGAAAATGTGAAAGCCATTGTTGTAGTCTATAATATCAATTTTGCAATGTTTGCTTATTCTTCCCTTCATACTTGCACACTTTATAAATTCAAATAGCTACTTTATTGAAGGTGTTTGCTTTTTTAATTTAACAAAACTTTTCCTAAACTATTGGTCACATGTAGTTGCTACATATTGGTAGTGCCACTCAATGGCATGGATATTTCTTTGATTGAACGGTAGCTATAACTGTTTATAATCTAGTAGATACATTTTCATGTATGGTTTGAGAGGCTTCTTTTGCCCTTGTCCTTTGTCTTCCAAAAATAGTATAATATAATGAATCTTCCTTGGCATCGGCCGAAGCTTTATTGAATGGATCATATGTTTTTAGGTGAAGAGAGCAAATGACAGGATCGGCCAAAGATTTGTATGAGTTGTCATCCACCAGTAAAATGTTAATGTTATAATTTCCATGCTTCTTATAAATGCAGTTAGGAATGATCATTTCGTCCTTTATAAAGTAACATGATGCAAATTATGCCAATCCATGTTATCAATGCTCCTACATTGTTCTTGATATCACACATTGGCAATGGGAGTGTCTTTGTTAATATGCTTCAAACCCTAGAAGGAAAGCACTCTAGAACTAGATTATGTGCCAATGATTTTTGTGCACCCTCTTGCAATGTTGAGAAAACATCTAATAGATCAAACCCTTTGTAGTTCATGTGTGACAATTTGTAATTGAAAAAGCAGTCTTGCTATTCAACTGCGATAATTATCCTAGCCTCCTTGTCACTGCCAATCTCTTCCCTAGCTTGAACATTTAGACCCTCAAGTGTTGTTCCTAATGTCAAGTCCAAATCTTATTTTTCTTAAAGAAATCCCACTTGACATCCAAGTTTTCCACACATTTGCATTTTATTCTTATTTTATTGTTGGCATTGTCTAGAATTTCTATATGAATTACTTTTCAGGACCACAAAACAATACTATCTTCCTTTGTAATTGACCTTTTGGTTAACATCGATTCGACTTTGAAAAGCCCATGGAAGAAACCAATGCAATTGTCGTTGAGCTTCTCATATGAGTCAAGTGATAAAAGCACAACTTCCAAGATCACTATGTTGTTCTACAAGTCCAAAAGCTTTTATACAACTTTGGATGCAAACACACATGAATCCCATTGGTAAGTGGTTTAGGGTTTAGGAGGGTTTAGAAGGGCTAGGGGCTAAGAGTTTAGAAGTTTTTGGGGTTTGGGTTTAGGGTTTATGAGAGTAATTTGGGTTATTAGGGTTTAGGAGCTTCTTAGGGTTTAGGGTTTACAAAATTTGTTTATAATGGTTCTTATTAGAATTCAAAACATCAACCCTCCCCAAGCACAAAACCATAAATATTAACATAAAAAGTTTTAGTCTGCAATTGTAATAGAACACAATAAAATTTATTAGTAAAAATTAAATTAAATTATCATTATCTACGTATGTTCATGTAGCTAACAAAAAGCATGTGTCTACCATGCAAGATGAAAGGTATTATAATTTGACATTAGTGATGGTGATTATATATTAACTAACATGGAGGTACAACGATGCATGGAGAGTAGAGTAATGATTAAGGAATAGTCCAAATGTCAAAGTCCTTAACGTGGAAAGCAAATTGCTGGCAGATCGATGCACTAGCTATACAATTATATTGATGCATTTGTTATATATTTAATTTGATTTCCATGTTGCAACACCATTTCTTCTCCAACAACAAAGGTGATCCACAAAGCACATGAGGCTCCAAGTTGACATGAAGCAGTTGTTGCTTTGCCATAGGTTTGCTGTTAAATTTTTATTACAACAATGCAACTCATTATATGTTGTTTTTATAGGAAATTGCCTTAAGTGCAAGATGTGGCTTAAAAGCAAGCTCATGGAAGGTTCTACAAGGTGATGAGGAGCATTGAACAAAGATTACTTAGATGCTATTGTCGATCTTGTAGTTTTGAAGGCTAAACTACAAAGGCACCCCCACTCCCTTTATCATTCTTTGAGCCCCCTTTTCTTTAAATAATTTTTATAATTATAATTCTTAAGTAAAATTTAAAACTGAAACAAAATTATATAATATTGGCTTATGGATAATGAGCTTCTATATATCTTAGACTCTCTTTCTCACTCTCATGTGCACACATGCACACTTCATGACAGCTTTAAGTAAGTATGTAAGTTGAGATGTGAAGCCAAAGCACAACAGAGCAAGTCAGCAAGTCAAACAAGCCAAACAAAGAAATTCAAAGAAACAAAAGCCAAACAAGAACATAGTCAATTGAGAATAGCTAATTAAGCAATTCAACAATGATTCATAAGCATTGTTGTGGATTTCTTTAATTGGTTGCACAACAGTCATTCCTTATTTGCTTAATGGCTTTCAAGCTAGCATGGCTTAAGATGTTGACATCAAGCTTGGCATGCCATGTTGGACATCACCCATAACACCCATGGGAACATGCATTTTTAACTTTTCCATACAAAACTTGAACTTTCACTAGAATATATGTATTAACTTTTACATATGAGTCAAGTAAGACCCATGCCTAATCATAAATTACCATGGGTGACACCATCAATTACACCATGTTTAAGCTGGTTTAAACATGCATAGCAAACTTTTTCAACAAAAAAAAACTGTCACAACATTTTACTTTTGTCTTTATAATTGCTTTCCATAATAAGATGGTGGACGATATGAAAATACTTACTTCTTAGTTAGGCTTTTGTGAACCTTGTGTCCTTGGCAAGCAGCATAAATTCCATTTTAATTTTGAAGTGAGCACTTGAGCTTCTTGGCCCTTTGAGTTGGTTCATTTTAATATTTGTGGACCTATGTAAACTCAAAACCCATGGGAAGAAGCTTTATTTTCTTTTCTTTGTGGACGACTATTCATGTCGTCTGATGGTGAAGCTTTTAGTTCACGAGTTTGAGGTTCTAGTAGAGTTTAAGAAGTGGCACATAGCATCAATGTGGAAACTGGCAAGAGTAATGACAATAAAGGAGAATTTATGTCAATTGTACTTATAGCTTATTGTAATGCTTATGGAATACAAAGGTAAGTTGTTGTGTTTCATACTCATTAGCAGAATGGTGTAGCAGAGAGAATGAATAGGACCTTAGTGGAGTGTGCTTGCAACATGCTCCAAGATTCAAGCCTCCCCAACACATATTTGGGTGAAGCAGTCACAACCGAGCTCCAGCAAGGCAAAACACCAGAGGAGTGATGGATTGGTTGCAAGCTAGATGTCTCTAGCTTAAAGGTTTTTGGCTACATGGCATATACTCTCATATCTAAGGACATGAGGCATAAGTGGGACGGCAAGTTTAAACCCACAATCCTTCTTGGTTATAGTGAGGAGAGCAAGGCCTACAAACTCCTCAACCTTTATACACACAAGTTGATCATTGCCAAGCACACTATTTTTGATGAGTCTCAGACTTATGGAAATCAAATAAAGCAACTAGAGCATGATGGATATGAGAGTGAGGTGCCTCAAATTTGGAGTTTTACCAATAGGACAACTAGGGGAGTGGGGCCAATACATCCATGAAAGTACGGACAAATCAGACATTAGGAGAGTAGAGTCGCAGATTGGCAATTCTAGCAATGAGCCCTCTTCCAGTTGTAATGTCATAGTTTTTACTATGACTCGACCCTTTACTTTGGACGTTGACTGTTGTTACCTACTGTACTATGTTGATGGACCCTAGATGTAGTAGGAAACAGGCCCGCTTAGTGCACTTGGGTATCTGGTGATGGTCCGGCCGGTGTCATTAGGTATTTGCAGGAAACTCTAAGCGAAGCTAGAACTTACCTTCTAGAAACCCACCCCCAATTTTGACGTCCCGAATAGGCTGATTGGTCTTTGAGATCGGCGTGTTAAGTAGGGTTAGGAACCCCTAGGGTTGACCTAACCCTAGGGTTGCCCTAACCCACGCCCTAAAACCCCCACCCCCTTGGGTAGGGTTTAGGGGTAGGAGTAAGGGTGAGTTATAGGCTCATATTGCTAATTTATCTAAGGGGCTAGAATTCAGTGCCAGCCCACTAATACAAATAGGAAAAGAGGGGGGGGGGGCTCCGTCACATAAATAAGGTAGAGTATATGTAGGAGAGCTCCTGGGTTCATGAATGAGTTCGTTGCTCTTCTGCCGGTGCAAGCTTCAGCTTGTGTCGTTAAGGTACAACCCTCTGTTGTGCCGCCCTAACTTCCAGATGCCAGGGGTACGTCCCACCTTCGGGGTAGCTTACCCTTAACGTTGGCGAATCCATGCCTGGGAGGTCTTGTCGGGATGCACGTTCCAAGAGGCAGAGGTTGAGGCTTGTCTCCAGCCTCCTCCTCCACGTCAAGCTAGGTGTAGCACTCACGGCCAAGCAAGGCACATCCGTGTCCTTGTCCAACTGTGGGTGGGATCTTGTTTGACAGGTTCACGTTACCTGGTTCCTGAGGGTTCATTGAGGGGTTCTAGAGTTGGCATTTAGGAACCACGTTTGTGGTACTTGGTGCAACTCTTGAATCTAAGGGCTATGGCATGATAGCCCACATCTTGGAAGGCAGTGTCACATGGGGATGTGACACTGGGCTAAACGTCACATGGTACAACGCCCGAGGCACGCCCTTTGGGGTTATGTCATGGGCTTGTCGCTAAGGGGTTGGATACTCTAGCAAACAGGCATGCTTGTGCTTGCACTAGGGTGCTAAGCCTTGGGCATCCGCTCGAGGGAGGTTAGGTCTCGTAACTAGGTGTGCTTTGGCACACTTGGCTAGGGGAGTGTTCTCCTTGGAATCCAGGGGTTGAACAACCTAAGCTCATTAGCAGAAGCCCTTTCGTAAGGCACTCGCAAGGTCATGTGCTTAGGGTTATCCCAAACCTAGCCTTAGGGAGTTTGCTTAGCAGAACACTCGTGTCGCCTACGGCACACTCGTGTCCTCACTAAGTACTAGCCCTAGGTCTAGGGTGTAACTTGGCCACTCAAACCCTTAGGGGTTAGTCGTGGTTCAGGGTACCCCTTGTCGCCCTAAAGGGGTTGTACTCCCGGATGAGGGTGATTCCTCAAGGGGTAAGTGACAATGCCTTAGCTCTGTCACGGGGTATGTGTGGAACACACGTCTCCTTGATGGGGGTTAGGGCATGAGCCTGTCTAGGTCTTCTAGGGCAAGACCCTAAGTCAACTAGGGTTATCCCTCAAGGGTTTTGGGGTAGACACTCTAGGGAGACTTAGGCTAAAACAACTAGGGTTATCCCTCAAGGGTTCTGGGGCAGACATTCTAGGGAGACTTAGGCTAAACCCTAAGTCTCTTGTCCACTTGGGCATTAGAGTCTAACCCTAGGGGTCGTTGGGTTGTTCTGGGAACTTAGCGTTGCTCACAGGGTGATGACGCCGAATGGCCACTGGCAGCCACGTGTTGCCCTTTGTTAAACCTCTGACATGTAATCCTCTAGCTAGTAACAACATGCAAACATAAGGAGCAAGGTTAGGATTTAGGGACATAACTTTTCTTTTTATATAAAATTAACCTAATGTTTAAGTTTGAATTTATCAATAAAAATTTGAATGTTCTCGTAGGCCCAACTTTAGCACCTTGTTGTTTCTCTTGGATTCCCATCCCCACAAAGAATGGTCAGCAATACTGTGAACAAATAGCTATGCAAATAGCCCTAGTAGCATCTTGCCATGAGTCTCAAGAGTGCTCACAATTAGCACCAAGCCCGTAGCCCAAGGGACAATTTTTTACTTTGTAGTAGATGGGCATTGTGTACCATAGACTTTTCAACAAGCCATGCAAAGCCTAGATGCAATTGCATGGAAGAAAGTAACGAACAATGAGATGAACAACATTATCAAGAACAAGGTACTCCTCCCAATAGTTGAGCTCCCACCAAGTAGAAAAGCAATGGACACAAAGTGGTCGTTCAAAATTAAGTCAGTCCAAATGGCCAGCCTGAGAGAGATAAAGAGCACTTGGTTGCATGCGAATTTTCTCAAGTGGAGGGAGTGGATTTTACAGAGACTTATTTACTAATGGTTAAACTCACATCTATTCGTCTCCTAATGGTGCTAGCTGCACAGTTTAATATACAATTGGAGCAACTAGATGTGAAGACAACCTTTTTGTATGGCTACCTCAAGGAGGTGTATGTCACTATAATAAAGGGTTTCAAGCTTGAAGGAGAGACAAGCAAGTATTGCAAGTTATTAAAGTCCCTCTGGCCTAAAGCAAAGTCCATGAGCTTGGTACGAGCTGATTGACGGCTTCTTTATTGAACAAGGCTTTAGTAGGAGTGATGCTGATACTAACGTATATATTAAGCTTGTTGGGGAGCAACTCATCATTGTAGGAGTCTATGTTGATGATTTCATTATTTTATCAGTTAACCTAGTACTCATGTTGGAGATCAAGCAGCAAATTAAGCATGAGTTTGAGATGACTGACATGAGCAAGATAAATTATTTGCTTGGGGATTCAAGTGCTGCAAGATGATGGGGTCATGGCCTTATCAAACAACAATATATCTAAGATTTTCTCAAGAGGTTTGGGTTGAACAACATGAACTCTTCGCCAACATTGATGTTGTAGAATGTGCACTTATTCAGAGAGATGTATCTAGAGATTAAGTAGTAGAAAGAGTAGATAGTAGGCAATTTGATCTACCTAATGGTGTGTACAAGGCCATATCTTGTGTATGTTATTGAACAAATCTCACAATCTATGAAGAACCCAGGTTGGCATCACTAGTTAACAATCATGCTTATATTACGCTACCTTAAGAGATGGTTCATGAGCACTATAAAGATGAGTATTTCAAACTTCTTAAGTTCTCATATGCAAACTATGCAAGAGATGTAGACAAGAGGAGATCAACATCAAGCTATTATTTTAGCATGGACAATGTAGTAATTACTTGGTCTAGAAAGCAATAACATATTGCAACCTTGAGTAGTATTGAAGTTGAGTATATTAGGATGACTTTAGTAGCTCAAGAGGCTATATGGCTAAGGCAACATTTATCAAGCCTGCAACTAAACCAAAAGAACATTTTGCTTATGATAAACAAAGGATTATTGCCATGAGGGAGTGTTCAATATCAAAACAAAGCATATTCATGTATGCTTTCATTTTATCCAAGAGCATGTGTAAGTTGGCACCATGGAGTTGAATTATTGTCTTACATGGGCTATGGTAGCAGATTTACTAAAAGCACCAACTATATTTGAGTAGCACAAAGATTCATTGGGTTGTAAATATCTTAGTAGTCAAGCTTGAGGGGGAGTGTTGATATATAGTATAGGGTACAACATTGTATAGTAGGCCCTCTATTCACTTAATATAATACAAATGTATCTTGAGCTATCTCTTGCTCATTAATCAATGTGTGTCTTCATCTGAATAAGTTTTAAAATTATCATCTTTCTTCTCAAATCTCTCCATCATCACTATAAATGGTGTAGCATCATGATTAATATTGTAAAGACTCTTGACATACACCTCAAGCCTCAATTCCTTCAATACACATGGGATATCTTTCACAATGTAAGCATGATTGCAAGATGCCCACACAAAAATTATTTGTTGCTATATACAAGGCTCTATTCTCCATAGCCAAAATGAAAACCCTAGATCTACACAATTTTCTTACACAAACTCCAAGTTAGAGTATATTCCCATTGAATCTTTCCAAACATGATATATCTCCACGCCTATAAAAGATATTTTATATTTTCTTAATTTGATTATATTAACTTTTTCTTCTATAACCGGTTTCAAGTATTACACTTCTTCCTTATTCACTTCTTTTAGCATTTACTTTATACCATACAACAAAATATCTTTCTTTTATATCATGTTTTTTCCTTTTCTTATTATATTAAATTTTCTTTTTGGTCTATATAGCTTGTACAATCCATAAAGCACACAACCTTATCTACTTTCCCAACCTTTGTAACTTACTTTGTAAGGCTTCTTTCTTTCCCAAGTTAACTTTATCACAATCATTTTTAAATGGCACAAGATACTCAACAGAATTATTATCTCAAGTCAATAGGTTAACTTAAAAAACATCATTCATGTTTAACTTTATAAATTGTCATATAAGTCTATATAACTTCAAGAAGTCTCTCATCCCAATCCTTTTAATTCTTTTAAATATTTTCTTTAAAACATTCCTAAGGACCTTAATTATTTTATTAATAAAATGTTCTCTTATATCACTTATTATCTCCTTAGGAATTATAATCATCATGTCATGGGTTCTATTTTTACCCATTTAGTCATAATATAGTCAATAAGTACTCAAACATATTGATTCTTTTTTATACTCACAAGATTTATATATTCATATCTTTGCATGTGTATGTGTATGTGTATGTGCATGTCTATGTATGTATTGGAACCATATATACATACATAGAATATTTATAGTTTATTTCAAAGCAGCTTATCGAGTAAAATTATGCATGTGCATAAAATGTTTTAAAATATATATTATTTTTGCTCAATAATATATTGGGAATGTGATAAGAACTTTAATAATTATAATGTCTTTATTTAATTTAAAGTTTAATAATTAAAAAGGTAAAAGAGATTCTAAGTATAAGTCTATTTAAATAATTAAAAAGTTAAAAGTTTAGGGTTTAAGTTTATTTAAATAAATTTAGAATAAGGACAAATGACATAAACAATTAGTAATTCATTATATAAATGATTTAGTTTACAATTAATGATAAATGAAGTAAGTTGGATAATGGAGAAGGGTTTAAACAAAACAAGCATTATAAATTTGAATAAAATACTATAGCAATAATCTTAAATGAATAATAAATCAAGTAAGTTAGATGGGTGATTCTGGACTGAAGGTAAATATTATAAGTTTTAATTTAGATTATTACATATCACACCAATAATCTCAAGTCACCAACTTTAATATTTTGTGAATATCAAAATGTTTAACAACAAGGTGTGATGATATTATAACACTTAAAAAGGTGATAAGAATTAATTGGTAAATATAATAAGTAACAATTTATTTTGAGATTCAAATTGTTAAAACTTATCATTGTCAATTAAATGCAAAATTATTTATAAGTTGAGAAACAAAGTAATAATGATAAAACATAATATGTGTTTTGTTTTGTTAAGAGCCTAATAATATATGATTATAAAATGAAATCATGTTAAAAAATGATCTTAATAACATTATTAATATTTCAAAAAACTTATTTAAAATTCTTATATGTGGTCATCATAAACTATAATTTAATGTGGGGAAGTGTGTATATGTTAAATGATTTTTGTCATGTATTTCATAATTTATATTATATTATAGTTTAGTTCTTCATATAAAACACATAGCTTGATCACACATATAATTAATATGGTATGTGTGTGTGCTTATCTTGCTAAATGTGTTAAAAGTGTTTGTGACAATTGTTGTAGTTAAAGTTGGCAAGATAAATTCCTTTCTCTCTCTATATATATCATGTCGATGGCTATAGTTGGTGTGTAATTTAACTTAAGTAATTTGTTAGAATGTACTTAAGTAATTTGTTAGAATGTAATGTGAAACTAATCACCTCTTCATATACATTAAGAAGTGCAAAATTTAATACATTAACCTTTACAACAAAGAATTTAATATTACTATGAATATAACATTTACTTTTAACATCCATGTAAATAACTTATAATTTTGTATAAGATTAAGTAGTATACTCAAATAAATCATGTATCTTATGTGAATAAGATACAAAGGACTTTATATTTCATATCAATCATGTGTCCATATAAATAAAATACAAAAGATTCTACTTTTGAATCATTTAATTAATTAGACTTCTTAATCTTAAGAAATCAAAATTGTTATCACAAGGTAGATCAGATAAATCACACATCACATATAAATAAAATAAAAAGAACCTATTTAATAGTAATGATAACAATAACAATGGTAGCATCTTGACAACCACTAGAACCACCTAGATTCACCTCACATCTGACTTATGGAGTCCTCAATAATTAAATAATAATGAAATATTTTATTGTGTACTATGAACAATGTTGCCCACTATACTCATTACAATAAATGATTTTATGTTTGTAGGATAAAGAAAACCCTCTTTATAAAAAAAATAAATAACATACTTAAACTAAACTTTTTATATTCTCATATTAAAGCAAAGAAATAATTACTTAATTAAACCTTGATATGGTTAACTTATGTTGTGTAATAATAAAATACAAAGTATCTTTCATAATAATTAATTAACTTTTGTTTAGCCAGTTTAAGAGGAAAATTATCAGAGTTTTAACCTGGAGGGCTAGCACATGGTTACCAAGTGGTTATTCAGTGTCAATACCTTATGTGAGCAATGCCAAGTCTTCCAAGCCAACCCCTAAAGACGCAGATGCCCAATAGGCACAAGACTTAGGGTCCTATTCTAAGTCCTCTACAATGATTATTCTTCAAACCTTAAAAGATAATCCAAGTAAAATTTAAGGTCCTGCTTCAAAAGACTTAGATAGACTCATGCCCCAACCCCATTATGGAGACAAGCCTTGCACATACGTTCATGACATAACCAACCCTCATAAGGAGTACAACCCCTTTAAGGTGACAAGGGGTGCCTTGAACCATAACTAACTCCTAAGAGTTTGAGTGATCAAGTCATACTTAGTCCTAAGGTTAATACTTAATGAAGACACGAGTGTGCACCATAGGCAAACATGAGTGTTTATTAAGTAAACTTCCCAAGGCTAGGTTTGGATAACCTTAAATATATAACTCCACAAGTGCCTCACAAAAAGGCTCCTATTAATGAGATTAGGTTGTTCAACCCCTAGATTTTAAAAAGAACACCCCTTAGCCAAAGTATACCAATAGCGCACCTAGTTACGAGACCTAACCTCTCTTGAGCCAATGCTTAAGGCTTCAAGCACACATGCTTTCTAAAGTATCCAACCCTCAATTACAAACCCATGACACAACCCCAAAGGGCATGCCTTGGTCATTATATTATGTGTCGTCTAATCTATTGTCACATGTTCATGTGACATTGTTTCCAAGATGGGTCATCATGCCATGGAACTTGGTAAAGAAACATGTCAACTAAGAATCCATGCTTACATTTGGACAAAAACATGGATGTGCCCTGCTTAATTATAAGTGTTACATCTAGTTTGACGTGGAGGAGGAGGTTGAGACAAGCCTCAACCTTTATGCCATGGAACTTGGTAAAGAAACATGTCAACCAAGAATCCATGCCTACATCTGGACAAAGACACAGATGTGCCCTACTTAGTTGTGAGTGTTAAATCTAGTTTGACGTGAGAGAATGAGACAAACCTCAACCTTTACCTTTGAATAGGGCTCCAACCCGATGCCTTCGGGACAAGGTCGGGCTTGGCAAGGCCTGGCCCTATGGCCTTGGGGCGACCCCATGGCTAGCCTTAACTTTTGTTACATAGCCCTAACCTTACCCCATGCCACATGGCAATAATGTGAAATGCTTGTTAGCCTAATGGAAGACATTTACATGATGAACAACAGCGTCATATTTAGAAATTATTCAAAGTATTATGGTGCCATTGAATAATTAGACATGGGTAAAGTGTTTGCCACCATGACATAGGTGAGAAAGTATAAAAGGATACATATGGATAAGTAAAAAGAATAACTATATATATAAAAAACTAAAACCTTCAAAAATTACATATTTTATGTACCTAAAATCTTAAGATAGGGTCAAAACCCTAAGTACTATTGGCCTTGTCGGGCTAGCCCTAGCCAAAGACCGGCCCTAAAGTCTCAAGGTTAGGTCGGAGTCCTACCCTTGGCCAAAGACCAACCTCGATCAGGGCAGCCTTGAAGTCTCAAAGCCCTACCCTTGAAATGTGCAATCTGACAAGATTTCCATACATAAATTCGCTAACATTAAGGGTAGAAGGTGGATGTACCCCTGTTGTTTGGATGTTGAGGCGGCACAACAAAAGGTTGTGCCTTGACAACACAAGCTAGAACTTGCACCGGTAAAAGAGTAAATGAACTTATAAACCCTCACTACGTATACACTATTTTATTTATGTGACGAAGCCCCCCATCTTTTCCTGTTTGTATAAGTGGGTTGGCATGGAATGCTAACCCCTTTATTAAATAGATGAGCTTAACCTAACTTAACTCACTCGAGGGGTGGGTTAGGTCAACCCTAGGGTGTTCCTAACCCTATTCGACATGTTGAACTCATCTGAATTAATTAAAAAATTTAACTAGGATGTCAAAATTAGAGGAGAGGTTTTCTAAAAAGTAAGTTCTACTTTCACTTAAAATTTTTCAAGGCATCTAGTGACAATCGGTCAAACTACAAATACACCAAGCGGGGTTATTTCTCATTATATTTAGGATCCATTAACATAGTACAGTGTGTAATAACAGTTAATGTTTGAAATAAAGAAGAGTCAAACTATGACAACAATGATAATAATTTTATAATTAGTCCACAATTATTTATAATAAATCACCGTTTTAAGAAGATAAGAAGATTTGGATTGTTAAATAAACTCATTAGAAAAGTTCTTATACATACTATTAAGATTTATTGGATAGAGCTTATGAATTGAACCTTACAAGAGTTAAACACCTCACATACATGTTCCATATGCCTTGTGACTACCGTAATTTGAATGTAACCCAAACACCTCACTTTCATGTTCCAATAATATAAATAAGTACTTTAAAGGTTTTATATTTTAATATATAATTTTTAATATGTTATTTATATTGATATTAGGTTTCTCTTGCAGAGATCTTAGAATATTATTAAAATATTTTTTATTATTATGATTTTTTAAATAAAAGTTTTAAAATTAAAATAAAATATAAACCATTCAATTATATATCTTTAACATGTATTTCATCATAATATTAAGTTCCTTATATTAAATATAAAATATTAATATATTTTTATGTTTTATTATAATTTTTAAACAAGACTTCATATGTTTGACATATGTTAGTGTGAAATAGTACACGTGCACACAAACATTAGTTTGCATGGCAGCCACATGGCGATGCTACATGTCATTTGCATGTCACATGGTTGGAGGTAAGTTCGTACATAAGCAGAGTTTTATGATAAAGACATTATTTTATATCGGTTCATTCTTATATATCAAATAATAAGTTATAGATTACGATTGTCAGATGTATAAATTTAATTAATACAATCACATGAAGAAGAGATTATTTATATGATTTGTATAAAACAATTTGTTATCAGAGATTCACTAGAGATGATCGGTCTTACTTTAATTCATATCGATTTTAAAATGTGTCGTTTAAAGGCCCCAAAAGAAAGGATGGTGTAAATAGTATAAACTCATGTACACATTAATTACATGGTACATGGAGGTACATTTATATAAATAGGATTTTGTGATGATATAATATTTTATGTTCTTTCAATACTTCTCATAGTCCCTTACAGCTATATAATTATTTTTAGTATTTAAGATTACAATAGATTAAAACCAAAAATTCAATTACAATGTACTTAACATATATGTTTTATTATTATTATTTTCTTACAATGATTTTTATTTATTTAAACATATTTAAGTATTAAGAAAATATTTCATTTGTTTTTCAATACAGAAGATTCTTAAATGAAGTTCGCCATATGAAGATATATTCTTAGAGTATACTGCATTATTGATTATAAAGCCTCATCAAAATCTAAGTTTTTCACCTGAGTATTAAAGATGTATGTATATGTGTTTTCTTAAACATTATATATATTAACTTAAACAAGGCATTAATCAGGTATTGACAGTTTAAGGGATTATATATTCTAACTTGAACATATACAGGCTACATGATATAAACACACAGGAGCTTATTAGATGTTGATATATAGACAATGTAATTATGTATAGTGTGTGCACGTGAGAGCGTGTGTGTGTAATTCTAGTGCCTTTATATTTTTTGTTGCCGCTGAATATTATGTCTATGGTTTGAGAGGCCTAATATAAGACATTAAAAAGACCAAATTGTGGAAGACATCAAAAGTATAGCATTTCATATGTGAAGTTTACGTTAAATAAATAAATACACTGAACTTATTAAACCAAAGCAATTCTATTGAAGAAAAATAAAACTGAATAACGTCCTCTTTTCACATTTGGATAAGAAAGAGAGAGAAAGCGGAGAAAAAAAATAAAACATATATAATAATATAGTAATAATAATAATCGTTATACCGTTTAACATGTCTAAATATGGATGTTCATAATCTAAAGTAATTATTGTTATAGATATTACAAAGTATATATTAAATCACAGAAGTTAACTAGCGATATTATTTACTTAATTATATGTTTAAGCAGCCCCTTCCGGTGTGAGACATCTGCATACACTAAACTGTCGAATCAACATTTTAAAAATATATTTAAAAATATATACTAAAGTAGAATCACGTTGATTGCGGCGACACGGAAGTCGAGTATATCGAATATGAGAGTAATATTGTGTGAAGGCGATACCCACGTAATACCCCTTTGCACTATGTAAAGGCATTATGATGCAGTCATAAACACACATAATGTCGGTTAACACTAGTTTTTATTGTTTTATATTGAATTAAATAACTCTCAAGTTGTTAATAGAGTTGACAATGCTAAATAAAATCTCTCAATTGTACTGTTTTGTCCCAAAGTCCACCCAGTAGTACAGAATTGGTAGTACAGCCTATGCATGCTATAAAACACGGTATACTCCACACACTTTAATGTGTAAAAAGCAATGGCAGAAAATGCAGCTCTTCGAACTGCACTTAAGTTCTTCATGGCTGTTGTATTTGCAGGATGGATGCTTGTTTGGATAATGCGCCCCACGAGGGCTTGGACTAACGATTTCTGGAACCCTCTCCGTAAACACGTATCTGACAAGGCGTATGGAGACACAGGTCTCTCTCTCTCTCTCTATATATTATACTTACTGACGGAATATGCATGCAGGTGCTTATACACTTATTTTCACTGCTCCGATTCTGTTGGTGGCTTTCATGGGGGCGATCTATTTAAGCATGGTTAAGAAAACCAACCAAGAGTAAGCTCTATCAGATATACAGAAGATCTTATCAACTTCCACTTAATCAGTGCATAAAAACCGTAACATTATATATATAGAAGATGTACTGTATATAAGTGTGTTATTCAGAAGGTGTATATGTCTATCTGCTAAACTGCAGTTGCTTCTGCTATATGAGAATCATAATGTTAACTCAAGAGTAGCAAGACAATCTCTCTCTCTCTCTCTCTCTCTCTCTCTGCGTGTGTGCGTGCGCGCGCGCGTGTGCATACGTATATATTTATATAGTTCATCATGTACAGGATCAAGACATCACTTAAGATGAATCCATGGAATTACCCAGTGTTTGTTCGAGGTCCATTAGCTCTTATTTCTTTAAGTGAGATTATACTCTTGGGAGCCTTTGTTGCCTTGTTTGGATGGACAACGGCCAAGCACATCAAAAATTCATTTGACAGGATAAACATTCCATATATGACAATGCCCGGCATGGACATGCATATGGATCCTTTGTAAGTAAAAGTGTGTGTGTATGTGAAACGGAATAATATATTGCTTATCTCACATCAGTGATATATGTGCAAAATAATATATATTGCAGTACTCTGTACTACTTCTAGTACACAGTACTGCAGTACATATGATATACTGCACATGCACATACATAGTACTGCAATATTAGATATACTATTCTGCAGTCTGCATCTATAGAGGCTATGTATATAGCATACCTGTAAACGAATTCATACATATAATATTACATACATACAAAAGTATGTATTTGTGCATATATACATATATGCACAAACAGCATATGTATATGTACAAATTGTATATTAAGGTGTATATAAATTTATATAATTTACTTTAATTATAAATAGGTGGGAAAGGAAGTTCAATATAGTTGGAGGTAGGCTGGGCGCGGCTGGAGCTGTACCGTTTGCATTTTTCTTCCAATTGCAAGATTTTCGTCTCTGTTCCAGTTAATTAAGATACCATTTGAGCACTCGGTCCGTTATCATATTTGGACTGGACATATCATGATGGTCTATGGTCTGCACACGCCATTGTTTACATCCTTTACTGGCCTACTGCGCATAAATCAATGAGGTACTTCGTGTGTGTGTGTGTGTGTGTGCGTGTGCACGCACATACATCTGCCTTTGTGTGGTGCGTGTGGAGAAACAGGGTGTGTGTGTGTTATGTGAATTGTGTTACAGGCATTTATATATACTGCAAGTTGTATCAACAAAATAAAACTCTGTTTATTATAATTTATTAATTAACAATATAATTGTGATTATAGAAATTTATACACATGTGATAAATATTTTGTATGTAATTATGTTAATTAATTCAATTTGAAACAGAACTATACGAAAGACCATGATAATTTTATACTAATATAATTATATACTGACAGTAATTTATCCTACAAAGTGTATTATACATTGGTAGCATGATATGGAAAATATTTCCTCATTTATGTTGTGTGTGAGAGATAGAGAATCCTTTTAAGTTGTCAGCTTGAAGCATGTGTATATATGTGTATATGTGCATATATACTAAATAAATAATAATTAAAATAAAATAATTTAAGCATGTCGTTTTCAACTAATACATCATCACAATTAACACGTGGCCCGCGATAACTTGCTTGTTGCAATTAATTACATAACTAGTCTTCTTGCAGTTTATTAAGTGGGGTAAGACGGATATAGCCGGATTCACGGGATTAGTGGCATGGATAATCGGATTAGCTATATGGTTAACGTCCTTAAATCCAGTCCGGAAACATAAGTTCGAGCTGTTTTACTACACACACCATCTATACATCGTCTTCGTAATATTCTTTGTATTTCACGTTGGTGAGAAATGGTTGGCTATGATGGTTGCAGGAATATTCCTGTTCATGATCGACCGTCTATTTAGATTCCTGCAGTCGAGAAGGCATGTTGAAGTTGTATCTGCAAGGATTATTTCTTCGGAAACTATCGAACTTACATTTGCAAAGCTTCCAAGTAAGCCAATATATATTAAGCATTTACTGTATTAACACCAAACACACGCTCGCACACACGTACTTACGATTGTATTATGCAGATTTACACTTCCTCCGGCCAGTGTGATATTTCTCAACTTACCTGTAATCTCGATATTACAATGGCATCCCTTCACCGTGATTAGCAGCTCAAATGTAGAAACAGACCGTCTTTCAATCCTTGTGAAATGTAGTGGAAAATGGACACGAAAACTCCAGGAAATTGTAGTTCAAGCAAGTGAGAAAGACGGCCCTTCCCATTTTGAAGCTTCTATTGAAGGTCCACATGGTCACAACTTGGACTACATCCATATGTAAGTGTGTGCATGTGCGCGCGCGTGTGTGGTGCACATTTGTATGTAGATGATCTCTCTCTCTCTCTCCCCTCTCTCTCTCTCTCTCTTCTCTCTCACACACACACACACACACACACAACACCTGTGTACACTTATTGACATTCTTTTGTGGTCTTTTCAGCTACAAGACATATTTGTTTATAGCTGGAGGAAGTGGAATAGCCCCGTTTATGTCTATAATAAAGGACTTGCTTCACAGAATGCAGAACAAGCAAGCTCTACCAGTGAACAAGATACTCCTCGTATGGGCTGTCCGTAACGCAGACGAGTTAAGCATTTTACATACGATCAAAACTACGGCTGCAGTCCCAGAGTTAGAAGTACATGCTTATGTCACTGGCCAAGATGAAGAAGAACAACACAAGAACCCTAATAAAAATGTGGTATTATTTGCAGGTATAACACATGCAGAATATGTATATTCATTCGACTAATAATGTGGTGTAATTATTTGCAGGGCGAGCAGCTAAAGATCTAGTATATGCAGAACCATCTCCAACCGGTAAGGTTGCCAGACTTGTAAGGGGGATTTCTGCAACTAAAGGATACAAACTGTATGCTGCAACTATATTAGCGTCTTTATTGGGTATATGTTTCTTGCGGGGCTTATACACAGGTTCTACATATACCCAATTGATCATAATACGTACAGTATGTGTTCGAGATCTGGACGAGGGTTTGTTTCCCTTATGGAGTATGTGTTAGGAGTTTCTATATTTGGTGGTGGAACTATTATTATATGGAACTGGTATAAAGGTAAAATGTATGATAACCACGTTGAGGCACCACTCTTAAGTGAGATAGCTAGTGAAGATGGAGTTAACCCGAGCAAAATACAGTACGGAAGCCGTCCTGACGTTCAAGGTAAGTATATTACATATAAATATATATGCATAAATAACGTGTGTGTGCTACAACCATCGCATACTAATATATGTGTATTTCATATATATTACCGTACAAATTACATTAATATAATATCATATAGTTTACCATATAAAAAAATGTGTGTGTTGTGCTTCGCTGCGTGCCTCTCATGCTCAAGCCTGCATGAGCACATGGCACGCACGTGCACTCACACACCTTTAATTATTCATACATTGTCATGCCATGCACGTGCATGGGTATAATATTATATATAAAAATAAACAAAACGTTTTTTTAATATAGGAATTATATCTGAGTTTGCCAAAGATAAGAAGGAATACGTCGGTGTGTTCACATGTGGACCAGAGGGTATGCAGAAGGACGTAGGACTACAGTGTAAAATCCATAAACTAAACTTTCACCCTCTCAGCTTTGAGCTTTAAATCATAGTGTCCTGATCATTGACATGGAAAAATATTTTAATTATACGTTAATGTGAAGTTACATGTGTTGTTTGGTTGTGAAATGGTTTTAGTAAATAAATAAAATTGTGCTGGCTATATTGCGTTATCGTGTGTAATTGGTTAGAAAAACCGGTAATTTACCCTATACCATATAGTGTGTGTGTGTGTATAACATAATTTAATGTCGTTTAATCTATGTTATGAGTCAATAATACAATGAGAAGTTTACCAAGCTTATCGAAGGCTTTTGATTTCTTTCGTTTTCCATTTTTTTTTTTTTTTTTCTGGAAAATTGAATGGAATTATTTATGCATTAATTATATAACATATTTTATTTGCTGAAGCAGTTTTAACTTTCCCCATTTATCCATAGCCAATTAGCTCTTTACCCTTGTTAAGGTTGGCCTTAACAGTGAGCAATCCAATTGTCTGTGCTATAATATTAACATACTAAGATTGCATCTACATACATGCAGGGTAGCATACCCACGCTAAGTGACGCCAGTCTTTCATTTCGTAAACTCACTGGCTCTCTCTTTCTCTCTCACACACACACACGCACGCATAGCATCGTTTGATGAAAGTTACAGAGTTAAAAGTTTAAGCCTTTATTTACAAAGTTGGAGGTCCACATTATGGGATTTGGCAAGCAACTCGTCAGGATGGACATCACTGACCTCATATAAAGCAATGAATAATATGTGTGTATGCATGTGCGCGTTTTTAAATTACAGATGTATATGCACATTTGACTTCTAACAATAATAAACAAAACACAGAACATAATATTTAATACTAACAAGATATGAGCAAAGTTTGACATATATTTAAATACATTTTAGTACTCTTAGTACTTACAAATTTGTAGTACAAATCTTGTGTGTGTATATATGCACACACAATCTCTTTGGATACACTACATAGTTTCCTTAATGAATATTCGATTGTTGTCAATGGCTCAGTATGCAGTATTGATCGCCTTCTTCTCACGTTTGCACTGTTTGTAAATGGAGCAGACCCCGACATGCTGCAGGACTTCTGCATTGCGGATAACACAAGCTCTATAACCATCAAGGTATGCAAGGCAGAGGCATCTGTGAGTGGAGAAGATTTCAAATCGGACTTTCTCAAGAAAGCAGGAAACACCAGCAACAAACTGGGATCGGCCGTACAGACTGCCAACGTGAACAACTTCCCAGGTCTCAATACTCTCGGAGTAGGGTTTGCCCGTCTCGACTACGCACCCGGCGGTACTAACCCACCACACATACCCCGCGTACCGAGCCTTCTCTATCTCCTCCAAGGCAACTCCTCTGCGGGATCATCTCAACGACTAACAACACGCTGCTTGCCACGACCATTGACGCTGGTGAGATGTTTGTGTTTCCCAGGGGCTTGATCCACTTCCAGATAAACACCGGGAACGATTCTGCGGTTGCATTTGCTGGATTCAACAGCCAGAACCCAGGAACTTCTCAGGTCGCCAAGGCTGTGTTCGCTGCTAACCCTCCGATCCTCGACGATGTCCTTCTGAAAGCATTCCAGATCAACCAGACTGCTCTCCAGAGTCTCAGAAGTCTCATTGGACAGACATAAGTTTCATAATTCGATTGTTTTGTCGAGTGTTCATAACTGCAGTTTTACTGAATCAGCAAACAAAAGTCTTCTCGTGTACAGAAATACACACACGCACACACGTCTCAGAGATATGATCTGACATAAGAATTATATAAATGATGTTTGACCGTAATTCTAAAAATCTAACCCACGTAATAATATTATTATAAGAGAACTCTTAGTAAGAATTAACATATCTTAAATTAAACTCTTAATTATAAAATTAACTTTCTTAAACTAACTAAGTATTTATTTAAAAATACTCCAGTTTTAATCTTAATTCTGAAATAGGCGGTTGAAAGTAAAGACTCTACGATGAATTAGATTGATATAATGTTATCATCTTAATATCCTCTTCATACAAGTTTTTAAACAAAACTTCAGCGTTAAATCCATTAAAATTAACTTATCTGAGTGTATGAAAAACTATGCACGCACGCACACACACACACACATACGCCTCAGAAACTCATCAGCGCAATGAAATAATCATAAACTACGTATAGCATGTGCAAAACAAATTATGTATGTTATACACACTATGATTTTATACTGGACTATACATACCTTCTGGAGGTAGAGTTTTAATTTATCTTAATAATTATTGCGTTCAGATTTTTTATTTATTTATTTTTTTCACTCACAGTATTTCACATATATGAATATGTACTTTATATATACATTCCTTTGAAAACCAGGCATATGCATATATGCATAGTACTTTATTTTGTTTTTCCCTTTGAAAGCCAGGGATTTGTAAACTTATCACTGTGAGTGCATGGTAATTTTATTTTTAGTTTAATTTTTTTTACAGAAAAGGTGTTAATAAACTAATTTAATTTATAAAAAGTTCAAATAAATAATTAAATTTCCAAGTTGGTACATGAATATATAACAACATATATTTAAACTGTGAATCTAATAAGTAGAAAACAAACAAGATATATATGCCCATTTTATTTCACCGGGGAAAGAATTAATATTTATATCTATATTACATTCGTGTGAAAATATATGGAATGTAAAAGAAATTAATTGCTCTTTTTACTTATGTATACCAAGTTTATGTGTATATATGTATGTATAAGCAAACATGTTATATTAAGAGAGTCAAAATATAGTATATATAAGTTTCATATATACATTAATAATGCTCAAAAGTAATTCACAAATTTTCACATGCAAATTAAAATTAATGTATATACATAAATTTATCTTATAAACTTAAATTTAGTACTATTCTTTCTTGTTATACACACATAAATAAATTCCAACGTCATTAATAAATGTTTAGTTTTATTTAATCTTATTAACCTTAATGTTACCTTTGCACCAGAACCCAATACATGTATGTATGTATGTATGTACGCATGGTAATGTGCTTTTACTACTTAAACATATTAATCTTAAATAAATCTTAAAATGTTGCATGCTATTAGTTTGTTTTACGTACATACAAAAGACATTATTAAACAAATTATACTGTTTATACTATGTGTATATGTATGCACTTACATATCCATTTATCTACACTTTTAAGATGCAATATGTGTGTATTGAGTTATATATGTATATTATGTGTATGTGTATATAGTATATATATATATATATATATATACACACACACACACACACAACTAAGTTAATTGATTTAGTTAGAAACATTTCCGTTTTAGAAACTTCTCTAAATAAGTTTAAGACTTCTTAATACACTTATTACAATAATAAGCATAATATTTTAAATACTTCTTTATTACAGAGATATAAATACATATATACATACAAATGATATAATTAAAGAGTTAATAAAGAGTTTGAGAACGATATTAATTCAAAATAATAAATGTCTTAAATATCTATCTAAAGACTTTAATTCTACATACACGTCACTGAGATTTGAAGTTTACTACGTATTAGGCATGTAAAGTTAATTTGTCAAAAACAAAATATAATTATTTTTAAATAAAATATCAAGAGCTCCAACAGAAGAAGTAGCGCCTTCAAACTTTAACGCGGAAGTGTAATTAAGGCTCACAATTTTAAAATTTAAATTTGAGAATGCGTTCTAATTTGTTAACAAACTTAAAACTGATTAAAATCTGTCTATGTGTGATATAAATATACTATTATATACATATTTGGTATGTATATACATATTGTATATATAGTAGAATACATATATATAATATTATACATATATTAACTTTAAATTTGAAGAAGCACACACGGTTACGTGATATAATTATTTGGGTAACCACACATCATATAATAGAACATACGATAATATATATAAGAACAATATAATAACGTAGTTGATGAAATTTCTCATTGAAGTGATACTACACAGACCATACACACACATATATAGATAGATAGATAGATAGATATCCGTGTTACAAGATGAATATTCTCAAATATAAGGGTTAAGTTTAATTAAAAACTGAATCACATTAACAAGCATAGCAATGGGAAACCTGAGAGTATTAGAGAGGTTAACTATGTTTAGATGTTTAACTCTTTACTAATCTTATACAAATCCGTAATAAAGTACTGCATGAGATGTGTGTGTACTCATTATTAACATCGTTAAAAATATATACATTTAACCTGTTAAAAATTCATAGTAAATTATATATTTTTGTAGATATACACAGCTATATATATATATATATATATATATATACTAAAACATAATTTAGTTCTCCATATACTTTCTTACATTGCATCCTCGTCTACTTTCACAGAGATATGTACACAGAATTTATCTATACACATAACTATACAGCCTCTGTGCCTGCGAGTATGTGTGAGAGAGAGATCTTCAACAGAAAGAATAATGAAAATGAATATCACATAAAATAAATGACGTATTATATTATAAAATATGATATAACCGCAAACTAATGCTTTCTTATATATACTAATATTTTCATATTGAATTTAACTAGAAATTAAAATTCAAAATTATTTAGAATATGGATTGCCACAGCAGTTGTGTTTCCAGTTTTAAAATATTTAATTGAAATCTACTTATACAACATTGATTTATCTTTCTTATAAAACTAAATATCTAAATAGTACATGTATTCTGGTATGCATGCATGCATACGTATCATAAACTTATACAACCTTAAATTATAATGTCTATAGTCTCATTTTTTAATAATTAGCAATTTTAATTATTTAATTAGCATTTTTTAATATTAAAAAAATATTCTTTAAAATAATATATGTTTAAAAAAAGAATATTCTTTAAAATATATGTTTGAAGACAAAATATTCTTTAGAACATTATATTTTATAATTGACCCTTCAATAAATTATAGCATTCATATATAGAAGGTATTAAGTTATATAATATATTATATTTAAGATTGTATGAGTTTAGTATAAAAATTATTAAAGAGTATAAGAGGTATATTATATAAATATTTATGTTTTATTAAAATATTAATATTTAAATATAACATTAATTAAAAATTTGTATTAGTAATAATTATATATTATATATAATATTACAAAATCCTATATAGTCAATCTTCTATATCTTTTTATAAATTTATATAGTTAAGTAAACAATTTGGTACTATTATTAAAGAGTTTATTATAATTATGAATATTAAATATATTGTATTTTATAATTTTATAATTGTTTTAAGCTTCAAAAAACATACATTGTTTTGCAATTTTATTAATCGTGATTTATTAATGTTTCTTGACATCCACCCATATCGGATTTAACATTTATAAAACATGCTAGGTCTTTTTGATTGGGAGACCATGTTTTATCTAGGCATTCATTATATTTTTTGCTCTTCCTTTCATGTCGCCTTTTTGTGGTTTGAACCATGCAACCATTACCTTATTATAATTTGTGATAACTTTAAGTGTGTCAATAATTTGACGCAGCTGATTATATGACACATTTAAAATAATGAGGACGATCATCAGTTTTTGAAGATCCTTGTAGCAATCAAAAGTATGGTTTAGGTTTTTGGTTTCTTTGTTCAACAAACTGTGGAGTTTGCACTTCCACATCGCTACTGGCTTTTATGTTATCTGTGCTCATTGATGTCATTTCAATCTCCTCTCGCCACCTTGTTTTATGCCAAAAAGGGTGTTGTAATTATGTACTTGTAACAATAGGCCCTTCTAACTCTCGAACAACAGTCTCCCAATAGTCGACCACATGTTTATATACTTTGAGTAACTAGTTGCCTTATCAGAATTCTTTAGCATCGATTTTTGAACCCATGATGTTACGACCCGATACAAGATACATGATATACTTACAGGATAAAGGACATTATTTTTAGCTCATACCTAGATTAGCTCTTGGAGTATTATTTTTAACTTATGTCTAGATTAGCTCTTAGAATTGTGAGTATAAAAGCTCCGACCTAATTGTTGTACAATCAGTTACTATCAACATCAGTCATTTTACGATCATTCTTCTTATGTTCCTTATTCTTGTCTTGTTCTTTGCTTTTGCCTTGTTCTTGAATCAAGCCTTCTTGTTCTTATCATGCTTTAGGTCGTGGCTTGACAGTTTAATAGTAACTATTTTCATAGCTTTCTAATTTCCAATTACTCTTTTTTTTGTTCCTCCCTTGTTTTCCTCCTTTTTTCTTTCACAGATCATGATAAATTTTGAACAATTTCAACGCGAGCACCAAATGTTGCTTCATGAGCTAGCCACTTTGCGCCAAATAATCACAAACCAACGTGGCACATGCAATTGCTGATGCATCCTCCAAGGCTGTTGCACAGGCTCTCTCTCAAGCATCCGTGGTTTCCTCTCCATCGAACTCTTCTTCGGAGCCGAAGATTAGCATGCTGGAGAAGTTTAGTGGCAATTATGCTGATTTCCAAGGTTTTTTAAATCAGATTAGGCTTTTGATCCGCATGCAACCACACCACTACTTGACTAATGCACAAAAGGTTGGCCTTTTGGCATCCTTACTAGCTAGATTCCCACGGGCTTGGGTTGCCCCTTTGCTAGAGCGTGATGACCCATTGATGGAAGACTTTGAAGGATTTGTGGTTACCTTTGAAGCCTACTTTGGAGATCTCGATAAGTATCATTCCGCATGCACGAAGTTAAGGAAGCTCGCACAAGGATTTCGACCAATTTTCGTCTATGCATCCGAATTTTAGCAACTTTGCATGAACATTCCATGGGACGAGATTGCATTGATCGAACACTTGCGTTTTGGGTTGAGGGATGACATGAAGGACCTTTTCCTTGCGTTACTAGATGCCGCAGAGATCATGCAACAAGCCGTTCGCTATGACAATCGTTTGTTCGAGCGTCGTTAGAAAAAATTTCGTCAGCAATTCTTGCAAGCCAATCCTGTAGCTATAGCACATGTTCCTATGACATCTTCTAGAGTAGTTTTTTATGAAGGTCGACAAATACAAGCATGGCTCACTTTCAACTGCTAAGAAGCAACATCGTCGCAGTGAGAACTTATGCTTGTATTGTGGTGAAGTAGGACACAAGGTGGTAAAATGTCATGTTAAAGCCAGGAAGTTCAAGACACGTAAAGTTGAAGCTAAAGTTCAATTGAAAAACTTCAATGGTCACTTCATTTAGAAGCCACAAAGTTGAACGTAAGTGCAGGCTTCATTGGTGTTGCTCACACCATTTTATCACTCAAGTTGGAATACACATTTACCTCAATAATTGAGATTCAAGAAGTTTGCCCTGTTAGACACTAGTGCCAATGCATGCTTCATGAATGACACTTTTGCAGTTTAGCATGGCATTCTGGTGGTAAAGTTTAAGCGTGCAATTCCTGTAGAGGTTGCAGATGGTCGTCTAATTGCTTCTAGTGCAGTTACCCATGCTACCACACCTTTCTCTTGCACCCATGGCGCATTTAATTGTTCGATTTCCTTTAACTTGATCAAGACTTAAACGGCTCTCATTGTTTTGGGCATGCCATGATTCATGATTGCAAATCCTCAAATCAACTGGAGGTCTAGAACGCTCACGTTTTTCTCTACAACAGTTAGGATCAATCATGTACCTTCCTACGTGCAGGATATGACCTTAGTATCTAAGGCAGTATAAGCTACAGGATTGACCGTGCCTACTTCTCTATTAGTGTCAAAGGTTCCTCCTTAACAGGATCCACCTCTTATTAGTTTGTCAGCACATTCATAAGCTCTCCTCACTCTTGTGCATTCACGGACTTTTGTACAGGGTTCTTCCAATCCTGTACAATTGTCAACATCAGCACAAGTTTTTCCTAATCTTGCCTCTTTTTCATTACTCTGCTTCTGTTCTATCTCCCAAGATCCTTCCTCTTTTTCATTCACAGCTCCCTCCTTCTCCTCTCCACATTCTTACCACTACTATGCATGAACTTGCCAATGATTCTGCTCCTTTTCATTTTTTTGCTTTTCAAGTAACTCTTACATCCTCTTCTATCTCTCTTATATCTGACTCTCATGTTTTCAATCTTTTTCTCCTTCTATTTCTTCCATGCCATCTAAGTATCATTTCTTTCAGAACGTTTTTAATAAGCACAAGGTTGTAATTCTTCCTATTCACAGGTCTTATGACTGTCCCATCGATCTTGTAGAGGGGAAGACTCCACCGTTCAGACCGATTTATGCACTATCACTTACTTATTAATTGGAGGTTCTTCGCTAGTACATCGAGGACAACTTGGCATCCGGCTTCATTCGTCACTCAAAGTCCCCTACCTGAGCACTTATCTTCTTTGTTAAGAAGAAATATGGGAGTTTGCGTTTGGTTGTGGACTATATAGGTTGAATTAAGTCATTATCCGAAATCGGTACCTGTTGCCATTGATCCCGGAATTTCTCGATCGGCTACGAGGAGTAAAGGGTGTTCACGAAGATCGAGTTACAAGGGGGCCTACAATCTTATATTGGATTCATCCAGGCGATAAGTGGAAGATTGCCTTTTGTACAAGGTATGGACAATTCGAGTACATGGTGATGCCTTTCAAATTTACAAATGCCCTAGTCGTGTTCTAACACATAGTGAATGACTATTTCGTGACTTTTTAGACTAGTTTGTGATGATCTACCTCGATGACATTCTAATTTTCTCTAAGGATTAAGTGGCACATAACAAGCATGTACAACTAGTTGTACAGAAGCTTCGAGCATAGCTTTGTATGCGAAGTTGGAAAAGTGTTTTTTCAACAAGAATACTGTGGAGTTCTTGGGCTACATCGTCTCTCCTACCGGTGTCTCAATGGACATGCACAAATTGAAGACTGTCGTGGAGTTAAGTCTATGAGAAGTACAATGTTTCCTTGGCTTTGCAAATTTCTACATGCGATTCATACAGGACTTTTCCAAGCGTGTACTTCCACTCACAAAACCCACCAAGCGCACAAGGGATTTCTCTTGGTCCGACAAGGCGAAACATGCATTCACAGCACTCAAGGACACTTTCATGACAGCTCTGATTTTAGCACATCATGATCTTTCTTATCCCTTTTTCGTTGAAGCATCTGCTTCAGACTTTGCAGTAGGTTCTATCCTATCATAAGTTGGAGAAGACAAATTACTTCATCATGTAGCCTTTCCCTTTTACTCTAGTAAGTTCCTTTCGATGGAGATTAATTACGAGATTCATGAAAAGAACTTAAGGCCATTGTGAATTCGTTCGAGAAGTGGCGGCACTTCCTGGAAGGTGCTGCACATCTTGTACAAGTTCTTACGGATCACAAGAACCTGGAATTTTTTTTAAATGGCTCGGGTTCTTAAGCGGCGACATGATAGGTGGGCAGAATTCCTATCACGTTTTGATTTTGTCATCATCTACATGCATGGTTTTCAAAATGGCAAAGCAGATATATTATTTAGACACTTTTACCTTGCATCGACCTCGGACGATCTTGCATACGACTATCAAACGCAAGTGTTGTTGGGTCCTGATCGATTTTGGCTTGCAGCATTACAGGTTCATTAGGCTCCAGCAAATTCAACACTTCTACAGGGCATTCATTTGTAATTGGCTACAAATGACTTGGTGAAGAATGTGTTCTCACACATTAGTCATGACATTGCAAACTTCTCTTTCTCCAATTCCTGTAAAGACTACAAGTTGTTTACCATACATGACGGACTCCTATATTAGGAGGGTCTTCTGTACATTCTTGTTGGTGTTTACAGGACTCGTGTGGTACAGGATTGTCATGATATCCCGGCTACATGATATTTTAGTGTAGCCAAGACAGTTGAGTTGGTGACTCGCAATTATTGGTGGCTTGGGTTGCGAGGTTTTGTGAAAAAGTTTGTACGGAGTTGTGACACCTGCAACAAGTTAAAGATGCCTCGTCACACACCCTCTGGTCTTCTTCGTCCTCTTCATGTTCCCTCTGCTCCTTGACATCCATTTTTATGGATTTCCTCACATATATTCCTCCCTCTTATGGATTTGATGATTCTTGTGGTGGTTGACCGTTTCATCAAACAGGCTTATTTCATGCCCTGTAACAAGACGGCTACATGCCAAACAACTGTTGAGTTGGTGATCTATGAAGTGTTTCGACATTATAGTCTTTCTGAGAGCATTGTTTCTGATCGAGGCCCACAATTCATATCAAGATTTTGGTGAGAGCTTCTCCGGAGTCTACAAGTTAACGTAGATCTTTCTTCAGGATATCATCCACAAACTGATAAGTAGTCAGAACGCACGATTCAGATATTGGAGCAGTATCTTTGCTACTTCATTAGTTACCAATAAGACAATTAATTGAACCTTCTTCCTATGGCAGAGTTTGCTTACAACAACTCCGTTCACGCATTTACAAGCCAAACACCTTTCTTCACTCTTATATGCTACCATCCACGTTTTGACTTTGTTCCTCATGCTTCTCCTTCTTCTGCTCCTGTAGTAGAGGATCGTCTTCAACATCTTCATTAGGTACATGGTGATCTCCGAGTTCATCTTTAGAAATGGTACAAGCATCATGTTGATGCTCATTGTCAACTGGCACCTGCATACAAGGTTGGTGATCTTATGTGGCTTCTTTGTCAGCATATCCACACCAATATGCCTTCTTCTAAGTTGGATTTTTAACAATTGGGCCCTTACAGGATTGCGGCTAAGGTTAATCATGTAACTTTTCAACTAGAGCTACCATCTATTGTGAAACTTATCTTATGTTTTACACCTCTTTGTTGGAACCGTATCATCCTTCTTCTCTTCATGATCATGCTTCTCCTCCTCCTTCCTGTGGTCATTGACAATGAACCTAAGTACAAAGTTGTAGCCATCCTTGATTCTCGTCTTCATTGCCGCCAATTTCAATACTTGGTGGATTGGAAAGGTTATTTGCCTACTAATTACACTTGGGAACCTGCATCTAATTTACTCCATGCTTCTTCCAAGGTAATGTTACCTTCCATCAATGTTATCCTGTTAAACTAGGTCCTATGACTCATAGAACTCGTCCTTAGGGAGAAGGTAATGTCACGACTCGATACAGGATACATAATACGGGATACAGGATATGCCTATAGGATATACCTACATGATACACCTACAGGATATGCTTACAAGATATACTTACATGATAAGGGACATTATTTTTAGCTCATGCCTAGATTAACTCTTGGAGTATTATTTTTAACTTATGCCTAGATTAGCTCTTGGAGTTGTGAATATAAAAACTCCAACATAATTATTGTACAATCAGCTACTATCAACACCAGTCATTTTACTATCATTATTGTCCTATTCCTTGTTCTTGTCTTGTTCCTTGCTTTTGACTTGCTCTTGAATCAAACCTTATCCTGCTCTTGGGTCGTGGCTTGACACATGCCACATATTTTTTGATGCCATTAATAATAAGCTCTTGTTCCTTAAGTTGGGCACTCAATGAATAGGGTTTGGTTCACTCTAGGAGAAGTGGCTTTTCATCCTCTCCACTTTTGAAGAGTATTAAGCCCTCTTTCGATAACCACTCCTGCTCTGATGGCCGTAACTTGTACTGCATAATAAGTATACCATCTTTTATAGAGAAAAAGAATTATAATGGCACAAGGTGAACAGTTAAAGAATCGCTCCCCTCTTTGATATACTCTTTGAGAAACTTTTTGAGGTCTAGCACCTCAAGTCACAAGCAAAGCACAACTTTTTTTAAAGATGCAATTTTAAAAAGATATTATATGCGGTAAGGTAAATGCACTTGTCCTTTTTGTAGAGTTGGAGACCTTGCTGAAGAACGCATTAATATTTTCATAAGTGTGACCAACCATAAGGAAACTGAGTGTGATTGTCTCAGACACACCTTTGGCAATAAGTATTAACAAGTATGCTAGTACATATTTAAAAATAAAAGTAAGTATGAGCTTGAGAAAAACCCTTAACTAAAATGATTTACCTATTTGTTCTCGCATGCACAATTTATCCATTTGTAAAAGCAAATGACGAGGAAGCTTATTTAATGTTAAGGACACATGTACACTATGTGAGCTAGATCCCTCCACTAAACCAAAACTCTCAACATGGCCATTTATCTTTTTTGTAGGCTGCTGACAATGCCTCTCATATTCCCAAGTAGCCTCAAGTGCAAACTTGTTCATGAGAGCTTTATGTAAAGGTTGAAGGTGTTGTTTCTTCACTTTAAGATCACCCATAAGACTTGTTTGTGAGTGGGTTTCAAGATTTCTGAAACACATAGCCAACAACCCAATAGTGAAATTGGAGTTGCTAGACCAATGCGGAAGTGAAAAGTGTCCATATGATTCACAACCATGTCCATGTGTTAACACACATGTCAATGAAATCAGAAGTTTCATGACATTTCCAAGGCACTTTGGTGTTGCAACGAACTTTGAAATGCTAGTTTTTGAATGATCCATCTTGTCGTGGGTCAAGCACATGTATTTTGATGGGCGTGACACAAAAAGCATGCGGTGTGCATAGTATTAAGACTGGCAAGTTTGTTGTGCAATCATGTAGGCCTCCATCTTCTTTTGAATGGCAGCGATCTCCACCAAGGTTTTTACACAAGCCTCTGCAGCCTTCAATGATGTACAAGTGTCACACTTGGAAAAGCTAGAGTGTTTTACAATCTCCATGTCCTTAAAATGAGTATTCCATATGTGAATGTACTAATGCAGATTGTTTGGAGCCCCATCAAATTGAGGCATTTGTTCACATGTTCACATAACTTGAATTGAGTGTAGATTGAAGGCTAAACCTTTGAGATTTTCCATGACCCCTGCATTTATGGTGACATTTGTGAGGCATCCTGTCTAAATTTGTTTTCACAAAAGCCTTGAGTATCTCTATGGCTGCCATAATGTGAGAGCAGGTTTTGATTAGGCTAGTGTTCCCATGTACTGAGGTGCGCACTTGACTTGAGAATAATTCTATTAAGTATCTTGTGCCATTTTAGATGATTGTGATAAAGTTAACTTGTGAAAGAAAAGATCCTTACAAAGTAAGTTACAAAGGTTGGGAAAGCTAGATAAGATGAGGTTGTGTGCTTTATGGATTGTACAAGCTATATAGATCAAAAAGAAAATTTAATATAACAAGAAAAGGAAATAACATGATATAAAAGAAAGATATTTTATTGTATGGTATAAAGGAAATGTTAAAAGAAGGGGTAAGAAAGAAGGAATAGTGAAACTTCGGTTATGGAAGAAAAAGTTAATATAATCAAATTAAGAAAATATGAAATATCTTTTATAAGCGTGGAGATATATCATGTTTGGAGAGATTCAATGGGAATATACTCTAACTTAGAGTTTGTGTAAGAAAATTGTGCAAATCTAGGGTTTTCATTTTAGTTATGGAGAATAGAGCCTTGTATATAATTTTTGTGTGGGCATCTTGCAATCATGCTCATATTGTGGGTGTGTATTGAAGGAATTGGGACTTGAGGTGTATGCCAAGAGTCTTTACAATGTTAATCATGATGCCCACCATTTTATGATGATGATGGAGAGATCTGAGAAGAAAGATGACAATTTTAAAACTTATGCAGATAAAGACACACATTGATTAATGAGCAAGAGATAGCTCAGGATAAGTGAATAAAGGGCCTACTATATAATGTTGTACCCCTATACTATATATCAACACTCCCCTCAAGCTTGACTACTAGGATATTTACGAACTCCCAATGAATCTTTATGCTACTCAAATATAGTTAGTGCTAATGGTTTAGTAAATATGCTACCATAGCCCATGTAGGACAATAATTCAACTCCATGGTGCCAACTTACACATGCTCTTGGATAAAATGGAAGCATACATAAATATGCTTTGTCCTGATATTGGGCACTCCCTCATGGCAATAATCCTTTGTTTATCATAAGCAAAATGTTCTTTTGGCTTAGTCGTAGGTTTGAGAAATGTTGTCTTAGCCATATAGCCTCTTAAGCAACTAAAGTCATCCTAATATATTCAACTTCAATACTACTCAAGGTTGCAATATGTTGTTGCTTTCTAGACCAAGTAATTACTGCATTGTCCATGCTAAAATAATAGCTTGATGTTGATCTTCTCTTGTCTACATCTCTTGCATAGTTTGCATATGAGAACTTAAGAAGTTGGAAATACTCAGCTTTATGGTGCTCATGAACCAATGATAAATCTGCAAGGTAGCGTAATATAAGCGTGATTGCTAACTAGTGATGCCAACTTGGGTTCTCCATAAATTGTGAGATTTGTTCAACAACATACACAAGATATGGCCTTGTACACACCATTAGGTAGATCAAATTGCTCACTAACTACTTTTTCTGCTACTTAATCTCTGGACACATCTCTCTAAATAAGTGCACATTCTATAACATTGATATTGGCAAAGAGTTTATGTTGTTCAACCCAAACCTCTTGAGAAAATCTTAAATATATTGTTGTTGTGATAAGGCCATGACCCCATCATCTTGCAGCACTTGAATTCCCAAGCAAATAATTTATCTTGCTCATATCAGTTATCTCAAACTCATGCTTGATTTGCTGCTTGATCTCCAACATGAATACTAGGTTAACTGATAAAATAATCAAATCATCGACATAGACTGCTACAATGATGAGCTGCTCCCCAACAAGCTTAATATATACGTTAGTATCAGCATCACTCCTACTAAAGCCTTGTTCAATAAAGAAGCCGTCAATCAGCTCGTACCAAGCTCATGGACTTTGCTTTAGGCCAGAGGGACTTTAATAACTTGCAATACTTGATTGTCTCTCCTTCAAGCTTGAAACCCTTTATCATAGTGACATACAGCTCCTTGAGGTAGCCATACAAAAAGGTTATCTTCACATCTAGTTACTCCAATTGTAGATTAAATTGTGCAGCTAGCACCATTAGGAGACGAATAGATGTGAGTTTAACCATTAGTAAATAAGTCTCTGTAAAATCCACTCCCTCCACTTGAGAAAATCTGCATGCAACCAAGTGTGTTTTGTATCTCTCATGCTGGCCATTTGGACCTGACTTAATTTTGAACAACCACTTTGTGTCCACTGCTTTTCTACTTGGTGGGAGCTCAACTATTGGGAGAAGTACCTTGTTCTTGATAATGTTGTTCATCTCATTGTCCATTACTTTCTTCCATGCAATTGCATCTAGGTTTCACATGGCTTGTTGAAAAGTCTATGGTACACAATGGCCATCTACTACAAAGTAGAAAAACTGTCCCCCAGGCTACGGCTTGGTGCTAATTGTGAGCACTCTTGAGACTCATGGCAAGATGCTACTAGGGCTATTTGCATAGCTATCTGTTCACGATATTGCTAACCATTCTTTGTGGGGATGGGAATCCAAGAGAAACAACGAGGTGCTAAAGTTGGGGCTACGAGAACATTCAAATTTTTATTGATAAATTCAAACTTAAACATTAGGTTAATTTTAAATTTAATATATACAAAGAAAAGTTATGTCCCTAAACCCTAACCTTGCTCCTTATGTTTGCATGTTGCTACTAGCTAGAGGATTACAACTAGAAGAGGGCTCAATGCTAGAATTGCCAATCTGCGACTCTACTCCTCCTAATGTCTGATTTGTCCGTACTTTCATGGATGTACTGGCCCCACTCCCCCTAGTTGTCCTATTGGTAAAAAACTCTAAATTTGAGGCACCTCACTCTCATATCCATCATGCTCTAGTTGCCTTATTCGATTTTCCATAAGTTTGAGACTTGTCAATAATAGTGTGCGTGGCAACGATCAACTTGTGTGTATCAAGGTTCTCTCCTCACTATAACCAAGGAGGATCGCAAGTTTAAACTTGGGGTCCCACTTATGCTTGACGTCCTTAGATATGAGAGTAAACGCCATGTAGCCAAAAACCTTTAAGCTAGAGACATCTAGCTTGCGACCAATCCATTGCTCCTTTGGTGTTTTGCCTTGCTCCAAAACAACAATCGGAGCTCGGTTGGAGATAAGTAGTTGTTACTTGTTACCACTGCTTCACCCAAATATGTGTTGGGGAGGCCTGAATCTTAGAGCATCTTGCAAGCACTACAATAAGTTATAAGTGCAATTGACATAAATTCTCCTTTGTTGTCACTACTCTTGCTAGTTTCCACCTCTAATGCTATGTACCACTTCTTAAACTTACTAGAACCTCAAACTGGTGAACTAGAAGCTTCATCACCAGACAACATGAATAGTCGTCCACAAATAAAAGAAAATACAGCTTCTTCCCATGGGTTTTGAGTTTGCATACGTCCACAAATATCAAAATGAACCAACTCAAAGGGCCAAGAAGCTCAAGAGTTCACTTCAAAATTAAAAAGGAATTTATGCTGCTTGCCAAGGACACAAGGTTCACAAAAGCCTAACTAAGAAGTAAGTATTTTCATATCATTTACCATCTCATTATGGAAAGCAATTATAAAGGCAAAAGTAAAATGTTGTGACAATTTCTTTTTGGTGAAAAGTTTGCTATGCATGTTTAAACTAGCTTAAACATGGTGTAATTGATGGTGTCACCCATGGTAATTTATGATTAGGCATGGGTCTTACTTGACTCATATGTAAAAGTTAATAGGGGCCTCCGCACCCACTTTTTATTTTTGAATGGAACTTTTCAAAAAGTTTTTTGGGTTTTAATATTCATTCTGCACCGGTCAAAAAAGTGGAATATACAGTATCTTTTTGAGTTTACTTTTTAAGTATATTCTTTTAAAAGAAAAGTTAAAAGGTACCAAAAAAGATTTCAATCTGCACTTAAATTAAAAGATTCTCTATAAAAGTGCCTCTCTGCACACAACCCCTTTTAAGTTAAAATTTTTGGGATTGAAAATTCAAATTCAAATTTCAAATTTATATTCAAACTCAAGCTCAAGAGCGGCAAGCAATCCACTGAGCAATTGCATTTTGCACCACCTTCCGTCTCAGGTGCTCTCTCTACATCCTCCTCCTCAGTCCTCCCCAGCATCCTCTCTCGCTCTGCAAGCAAAGCCTCTGCATCGGTGTCCTTGAAATCAATGAGCAAGTTGTGCAAAATGCAACAACTTGCCCAAATGTTGGGCATGTTTTCCACGCTCATCACTTATTTGTAATCTACGAACCTGAACTTCTGCTTGAGCAGGCCGAAAGCATTCTCCACGACGACGCGAGCCTTCCTCCTTGTTGTAGTTCACCATGATCGCGGTTGATCCGGCTCCATCTGAAATACACCAAACTGAATATTGAAAATGAAGATTCACACAACTATACCTTTGTATGGCATCATGATCTGTGGTCGGAGCTCGTATCCCTGGTCTGCGACAAAGTACGGCTTCACCCTCTGGTCGAAAAGAATCACCTCGGGCTCCTGTAAAACTTCTCCATGCTGAAGCTGGCCGCTGATGGAGCTATTCCTCCAGACCCTCATGTCATGCAAGCTCCCTTCATACACACAAATAAGTAAAGACGAATGCAGCAAATAAAACAAGTACCTGGCCACCCAGCATAAACATCGATGAACCTCTTGCGAGCATCAACAATCGCTTGCATGACAATTGAGTAGTCGTTTTTCTTGTCGTAGTAGTCCATGCCGCTGCCCTCCGGCTGGTTGATCAGAAAGTGAGTGCAATCGAGAGCCCACCACATTCGGAAGTGTCGTCCTCGTCACCCTCTGAAACTCGGTTGCTGCACTCACAATCTCCTCCTCAGTCTCCGGAAGCTTGATCACATACGTGAAGACCTCTGTGATTGCCGCGCAAGTGTCCAACAAGATCTCGGTGAAAGTGGACTTCCCGATCGCGTACAACTCGGAGATGGTCTTCACGTCTGAGCTGTGGATCAACTTGTGGAGAGTCGCTGCAACTCGAACTCGGACCGGAATAGCAGACCAGTAGTGGGTATTCTGTCGCTGGATCACCGGTGCTAGTTTCTCGCACAGAAAGTCGAAGCTGCTACGAGACATCATCAGCATCTCGTACCACCTCTTGTCGTCGTAGAACTCGCACATGAAGATCCGGAACCAGGTGATCGATCTCGGCTTCACCCACCACTCACCCTCCTTCATCAACATTGTCCTTGCGGCTGCTCAATCTGGTCCAGATGTTGCTGGTACAGCGGCATCTCCTCGTCCTCCTCGTTGTCATCGTCTTGTAGTTCTCGGAGTTGGGCGCTCAAGGACTCGACAAGCATGTTGAACACTTGAAGGCCGGTCAATATGAGCGACAAGATGAACATCAACAGCTGAAATAACAACAAAAACATTCATCTCTTAGAAACCAGCTTTTCTAAATGCAAGTACATGCTCCACTCTTCTACTCTTTGTCACTCGAGTCTTCATCTTCCGGAGCTGTAGCATCTTCTGCAGGAGCCGAGGGTGGAGGAGGCGGAGCTGCTCTACCTTGCATAAGCTGGCCAAACACATCCCCCAACTTCGAGAATGACTGAGCAAAGAGCAAGGTGGCATCTGCGGTCTTTTGAGCAATTTCCAACGTCCTCTCGAACTGCTGCATCTTCATCTCCCGGTTCTTCTTCATGTTCTTGCTCAGCATCTCACTGCTGCTTTGCAAGGCATCCGCCACCGTGTCCTTTGTCTTCTTTCCTTTCTTCTTCCCCGTGCTCCCGGCCACTGAGTCTCCATCACCACCATCCTGGGTTTTTGAGCTCGGGTTTGCAGCCCCGGATCCTGCACTCGGGTTTGCAGCTCGGGATTCCAAACTCGGGTCTGCAGGCTGAGATTCCGAGCTCAGGTGTGCAGGCTCCTCTCGGGAAGCTTCCGGCTCGGTCTGATCTGGGAGGTTGGACTCGGGTTCCCCGGTTTCAAGGGTTCCCGAGTTGCTTGTTGGTGCTCCAGATTGCCGAGCTGATGAAGAGTTGAAGATGCTGCGAGGCGTGATGACGGCTCGATCCGCCATCCACTCATCAAAGGCCTCAAACACCTCGTACTTGAACACCTTGGGCAGCTTGGCGTTGGAGGCCTTCTTCTCCTCCGCTGTCATCATCCAGTAGCTCGGGCCTCCTCCGGTGTGCTTGGCATGGTAATCCTTGATCTCCCTGTAGTGGCAGATAGTTCGATCCCACTTGCCGTTGACTTGAGGCCCGTCCCGGCACACCGGTCTCCTGAGCGAGTGTAGCAGCCAACTCAGCCCAGCGCTTGGTTGCATTCCCGGAGGTGAGAGCTGCCATCTTGTCGTCTCGGTATCGCTGCTGCTCCTGCTCTTTCTTCAACCGGACAAGGGTGATGGTCTCCTTGGTGGTCCAGTTCTTGCCCCGAGTAGAGTCATCGTCGCCATCGTCCTGTTCTTGCATGCAGCTAAGCTACTAATGGAAAGAGAGAGAGATACATACCTCGTCATCGTTCTGCTCCGGTGGCGGTTGATCAGCTCTGCCTCTCTTGCGACATCCACGAGTTCCAGCTGGTGCTTTTCTTCGGCGTCCAGCTGCAGTGGGAGCTGGAATGAAAGAAACCAAAAAATATGAACCTGATTGATCAGCAAGTTGAAGTTCATACCTGTTTGATCAAGCATGATCACGTCCGGATCATCACCACCAGCCTACCGCTGCTGCATCCTCCTTGCCACTTCCGCTTCCACACTCAATGCTGCATCCCGACTCCATTGGGATCCGCCCGTTGCTCCCGGATGAGGCACACTTGGAGCTCCCGAGAATGGGAAGCCTGGGAAGCCCGAGAAGCTCCCGGGAAACCATTGGTACCCCGGGAATGCTCCACTTGGAGCTCCCGGGAATGCCCCGCCACCTTGAGCGCCTCCACTCAGGCTCCCCAGATTGTAGCTCGGGAATGCCCCGGGCGGGAATGCCCCGCCACCTGCTGGAGCGCCACCTTGAGGTGGCGGGAATGCCCCAGGCGGGAATGCCCACCACTGCTGCTGGAGCTGGAGCAGCACCTCCAGTAGGGCTCCCGGGATTGTATCCCGGGAATGGAGCTGCTGGAAACCCCAAACCTGATGATGCCGGTGATGCCGGAGAACTCGAGTAGCCGGAGAAGCCTGTAAGATCCATGGATCCGGCATCTATCGTCGCTCCATCCTCCCTGAATCAATCTGGAGATGGCGCGAGATGTGGCGCCGACCCCATTTCTCAAGAACCCTAAAAAAAAAAAGCTGATGTGTCGCCAGCGTGGCAGGAAAAAAGTGACTTTTAAAACATAAACGTCCTCCAAAGGACGTTTATTTTTTGAGGGGAATCTTTTATTTTTTTGGCATATGCTTGAGTATATGCCAGAAATAAAAAATCTTTTATTTGGGTGCAGAACCAGCCTAAATGTAAGATTCCTTTTATTTTTTTAGCAGAAAAGTAAGCTTTTCTTTTAACTCTGGTGCAGAACCAACTTTTGCACTTTTTTGGCCAAAAAAGTGTCAAAAAATGGGTGCGGAGGCCCCTAATATGTATATTCTAGTGAAAGTTCAATTTTTGTATAGAAAAATTAAAAATGCATGTTCCCATGGGTGTTATGAGTGATGTCCAACATGGCATGCCAAGCATGATGTCAACATCTTAAGCCATGCTAGCTTGAAAGCCATTCAAATTAGGTGCAAATAAGGAATGATTGTTGTGCAACCAATTAAAGAAATCCACAACAATGTTTATCGAATCATTGTTGAATTAGCTATTCTCAATTGATTATGTTTTTTGTTTGACTTTTGTTTCTTTCAATTTCTTTGTTTGGCTTGTTTGATTTGCTGGCTTGCTCTATTGTGCTTTGGCCTCACATCTCGACTTACATACTTACTTAAAGCTGTCATGAAGTGTGCGTGTGTGCACATGAGAGTGAGAAAGAGAGTCTAAGATATATAGAAGCTCATTATCTATAAGCCAATATTATATAATTTTGTTTCAGTTTTAAATTTTACTTAAGAATTATAATTATAAAAATTATTTAAAGAAAAGGGGCTCAAAGAATGATAAAGGAGGTAGATTAGTGGGGGTGCCTTCGTAGTTTAGCCTTCAAAACTACAAGATTGACAATAGCATCTTAGCAATCTTTGTTATGTGCTCCTCATCACCTTGTAGAACCTTCCATAAGCTCGCTTTTGTTGGCCTCATAAGCCACATCTTGCACTTAGGCAATTTCTATAAAACAACATATAATGAGTTGCATTGTTGTAATAAAAAATTTAACAACAAATCTATGGCAAAGCAACAACTGCTTCATGTCGACTTGGAGCCTCATGTGCTTTATGGATCACCTTTATTGTTGGAGAAGGAATGGTGTTGCAACATGGAAATCAAATTAAATATATAATAAATGCATCGTATAATTTGCACATCTAGTGCATCAATCTACCAGCAATTTGCTTTCCATGTTAAGGACTTTGACATTTGGACTATTCCTTAATCATTACACTATACTTTCTAATGCATCGTTGTACCTCCATGTTAGTTAATATATAATCACCATCACTAATGTCAAGTTATAATACCTTTCATCTTGCATGGTAGAAACATGCTTTTTGTTAACTACATGAACATATGTAGATAATGATAGATTAAATTAATTTTTACTAATAATTTTTATTGTGTTCTATTACATTTGCAGATTAGAAACTTTTTATGTTAATATTTATGGTTTAGTGCTTGGGGAGGGTTGATGTTTTGAATTCTAATAAGAACCAGTATAAACAAATTTTGTAAACCCTAAACGCTAAGAAGCTCCTAAACCCTAAAAACCCAAATTAATCTCATAAACCCTAAACCCAAACCTAATTTGAGAATATGAGATTTCTTATCACCTTACCTATTAAAATATTTATACTTTAGGCTTTGAAAGTATTTATGATCATCTCTGAGATTTATTATAATGACTTAGCAAAGTATAGTATAATATTTGTTAAATATTAAAACATGAGCACTCAATGTTGTGGTTTACTTATGATCACATGAGATGGCCATAATCATAAAATGAGAAGACTAAAAAAGGAGATTTCAGTGTAGCATATTGGTATATGGTACGTTAGTGTTGTAACATTTTTAAGTTAATTAAGAATGAAAAAAAGTTTCTCAATATATTACTTGGGAAACAATGTGATACTTTATGGGATTTGTTAAGTGTTCATATTGTGTAATAGTGTATCTTAGTTGAATGTATTAATTTAAATATATTATTCATGTTTAAGAAATTTTACTGAATTATGAAATATAACTAAAACATAAGGTTAATATAGCATTTTGATATTATGATAACATAGTGTGAAAGTTGGTATCTTATTAGATCAGTTAGATGAATCAAACATTGATTCATAATTTTTCTTACTTCCTAAATGGTTGTTCAAAATATTAATAATATAGTATTAATTAAATTCATATCCATAAAAACAATTCTCACATTGAATGAATTGATACATTAATATGATTATATTCATTAAAGTAATAACTTATTAATAAACTGGGGATTTGAAAGCTAGGCAATTGTTATCAATTTGAATATATGAATATTGTAAGTGTCACTATTCATGTAATGAAGATTAGTTTGAAGGTGGTTGTCAAACATTAATTATTTAAATTAGTGGAGATGTTTATATTTTAATATAACTTTAAGGAAAACATTTCTGTAATTAGTTTGAGAGTTGAAAATGTACATAATTTAAAAGGCATATGACTTTCATTATCAAAATTAAGTTTTAAAATTTAGTATTTTAAATTTAGCGTAATAAGAAGTTAGAATTATTAAATGAGCCTAACTATTGTACTCTTTAAGGAATGAGTATAATGTGAATGTTGCAATTGAGATATGTGATATTTAGATATTGCCAATTGAGACATTAATAAATAAACTAAAATTTTTTTATGTTCCACATTAATTTACTAAAATTAATTCTTAAAGATGTAGGTTAACTTACATATGTTTCCTAAATTGGTTAGTTTTGTGATACAAAGTCATAAAGGATAGTACTCATATATCAGAAAGCATTTTGATACCTAGCCTAACGTAACTATACACTAATGGGGGATAGGTACAGTCCTTATCTAAGAGATGATAAGAAACATCGAGGGATACAAAAATGTAATGTTAATATTATAACATGTGAAGATGTGGAACCCTTGAAAAATCTATGAAACACGAAAGAGTTGAGTTAAACATTTGAGATATACTCAAATTGCTTGTAATGTGCGTGACGATAGGGTTAAGGAATAAAGCAAAACTTTATTTCTCTTAAACCTAGGGGTTGACATGCAGCATTAACTAGAAGTCTTTAATATAAATTCTAATTAAAATAAAGAAATTAACCACTATATTGTTTGCATTTAAGTGATAAATTTTGCAAACGTGCAAAGGTCTCCAAGTGACTTCATATCATAGATGGTGCTTTTAACAACTAAGTTAATGTTAATGAATGACAACTTTGACATAACTTTGCATAATGTAAGGAAGGCAATAAAAATTATGTGAACTTTTTGTTAAGAGTGATATATTAATTTTAGTTAATTTTTCTTAATATTAACTAGTCTTAAAATTAAATATCAATGAGGACGTTGACATTTTTAAATATGAAGGGTGTATAATAGTTTTTTATGACTACTCTTCACTTTGAAGATTAATTATTATTATTTACTAAATTATGTTGACAAGTTCTAGGTGTAGAGAAAACGTGTTTATTTAATCCATTTGGGTATTTAATGATTTAGCCGAACATCATTAGGTATTTGTAGAAAACTCTAGGCAAAACTAATACCTCTATTTAGAAAATTTTTCCTTCATCGTTATGTCTTAATTAAATTCCTAATTGATTTTGAGTTTGGCATGTCAAATATAGTTAAAAACACATCTAAGGTTGGCATAACCCCATGCCCAAACCTTTGGGTTAGGGTTATTAGGTTAAACTCACTAAGTAATATTTCATTATAAAAGATTTCATGTCAATCTATTTTAAAAAACATGAAAACAGGGCAGGTGGGCTCCATCACATACTAAGTCAGATAGGTATAGAAAGCATACCAAAAACTAAGAAGTGTATAATTCCCACTGACATGAACCTAACTTATGTTATTAAGACACATCCTTTGTGACCCTAACTTCCAACATGTAAGGGCAAGTCACACCCTAAGGGTAGCCTATCTTTAGTGTTACATTGTTGTGCTCAAGTATGCCCCATTTAGGGGGTTAGCTAACTCTTTCATTAAGAATCCGTATGCACATTTGTTAAAGTACACATTCCACTAGCCTAAGGTTGAGACTTATCTTCAACTCCTCGTACACCCCAAGTTAGGAGCAACACTAAAACTGTCACGACTTGATATAGGATACAAGATTCCGATACAGATACGGGTTGCAGGACTTTCCTACATGATATTCCTACCAAGATTCTGGACACAGATACGGTTGCAGATATTCCTACAGGATATGCCACAGGATATGCCTAAGGATAAGGGACATGTGGATTCATCTTAGCCTCTGCATGCATGCAGTCACTTTGCATGCATGCAACCACTTTTAGCACTCATGCCTAGATTAACTCTTGGAGTTGTGAGCATAAAAGCTCCAACCTAATTGTTTATAATTAGTTACTATCAACACCAGTTTTACTACGATCAATCTCGTCTTGTCTTGTTCTCTTGTTTCCTGTCCTGCTCTATCTCGCTCTTGTTTCCTGTCCTGCTCCTAGATCCTGTCTAGCTCCTGTCTTATTCCTGGATCCTGTCCTGTTTCTGTCTCGTTCCTGGATCCTGTCCTGCGCCTTCTTGTCTTGCTCTCGGATCCTATCCTGATCCTGTCTTGCTCCTGAATCCATCCTGTTCATGTTCCTAGTTCCTGTCCTGCTCTCGGTCCTGCTCCTGAGTCAAGCCTTCTTGTTCTTGGAATCCTGTTCTCTTCCTAGTTCCTGGATCGTGGCTTGACAATTTGATAGTAACTGCTTTCATAGCTCTTGTTTTCTAGCTACTTTTTTTTCCTTGATTCTTTTCCTTCGTTTCCTCTTTTTTTCTTTCATAGATTATGGCTGATTTTGAGCACTTTCAACGCGAGCACCAAATGTTGCTTCATGAGCTGGCCACTTTGCACCAAGTGGTCACTAATTTGCAAGGTTCCACCAATGCGCACATGCAGCTGCTGATGCATCCTCCAAGGCTGTGTGTAGGCTCTCTCTCAGGCATCGATGGTTCCCTCTTCATCGAACTTTTCTTCGGAGCCAAGGTTAGCATGCCAAAGAAGTTCAGTGGCAATCGTGCCGATTTCCAAGGTTTCCTGAATCAGATCCGCATGCAACCACGCCGCTACTCAACTGATGCTCAAAAGGTGGGTCTTTTGGCATCCTTACTAAGTGGATCTCCGCGGGCTTGGGTTGCTCCCTTGCTGGAGCATGACGACCCATTGATGGAAGACTTTGAAGGTTTCGTGGCTGCCTTTGAAGCCTGTTTTGGAGATCCTGATAAATACCGTTCCGCATGCACGAAGTTACGAAAACTCACTCAAGGATCCCGACCAACTTCCGTCTATGCATCCGAATTTTAGCAACTTTGCATGAAATTCCATGGGATGAGATTGCATTGATCGAACACTTCCGTTTTGGGTTGAGGGATGACGTGAAGGACCTTCTCCTTAAAGATCCCGTTAGCAGTTCCTGCAAACCAATTCTGTAGTATGGTACATGTTCCTGCATCACCTTCTAGAGTAGTTCCTATGGAGGTTGAGAAATCCAAGTGTGGCTCTCTTTCCGCTGCTGAGAAGCAACGTCGTTGAAGTGAGAACCTGTGCTTGTATTGTGGTGGAGCAGGACACAAGGTGGCAGATTGTCTTATTAAAGCCAGAAACTTCAAGACACGTGAAGTTGAAGCTAAAGTTCAGTCGGAAAACTCTAATGTCCACTTCATTTAAGAGCCGTGAAGTTGGACGTAGGTGCAGGCTCCATTGGTGCTACTCATACCATTCCATCACTCAAGTTTCCTGTACACATTCATTTTAATAATAGAGAGCTCAAGGAATTTGCCCTGTTAGACACTGGTGCAAATGCATGCTTCATGGATGACATTTTTGCAACTCAACAAGGCATTTCGGTGGTGAAGTTGAAGCGTGCAGTTCCTGTAGAAGTGGCCGATGGGCCTGATTGCTTCTGGCGCAGTTACCCATGCTACCAAACCTCTCTCCTGCAGTCATGGCACATTCAACTATACAATTTTCTTCAACTTGATCAAGACTCGTCGACTCCCATCATTTTGGGCATGCCATGGTTCATTGTTGCAAATCCGCAGATCGACTGAAGGTCTAGGACGCTCACGTTTTCCTCTCCGACAGCTAGGATCAACCCTATACCTTCCTGTGTGCAGGATACAACCTTGGTATCTAAGGCAGTACAAGCTACAGGATTGACCGTGCCTGTTCCTGTACCAATGTTGAAGACTCCTCCTCAACAGGATCCACCTCTTGTTGATTTGTCAGCACATCCGCAGGCTTTCTCCACTCCTGCGCAACCACGGACTCCTGTACAAGATTCTTCCAATCCTGTACACTCATCAACATTCACACAAGTTCTTTCCAATCCTGCCTCTTTTTGTTACTCTGCTTCTGTTCTACCCCCAAGATCCTTCCTCTTTTTCAGTCACAGCTCCCTCCTTCTCCTCTCCGAGTTCTTACCACTACCATGCATGAACTCGCCACTGATCCCGCTCCTTTCCACCTTTTTGCTTTTCAAGTAACTCCTACGTCTTCTTCTACCTTTCCTGTATCGACTCTCCTGTTTTTCAATCTCCTTCTCCTACTCCTTCTCCTTCTCCTTCTCCTCCTTCTCCTACCATCCAAGTACCACACTTTAAGGACGTTTTTGACAAGCACAAGCTGCAGTTCTTCCTGTTCACAGGTCCTACGACTGTCCTATTGATCTTGCGGAAGGAAAGACTCCACCGTTCGGACCGATTTATGCATTGTCACCCACAGAGTTGGAGGTTCTTCGTCAGTACATCGAGGACAACTTGGCATCCGGCTTCATTCGTCACTCAAAGTCCCCTGCAGGAGCACCTATCTTCTTTGTCAAGAAGAAGGATGGGAGTTTACGTTTGGTTGTGGACTACAGGGGTTTGAATCAAGTCACCATTCGGAATCGGTACCCGTTGCCATTGATCCCGGAACTTCTCGATCGGCTGCGAGGAGCAAAGGTGTTCACGAAGATCGACTTACGAGGGGCCTACAACCTTGTACGGATTTCCAGGCGATGAGTGGAAGACTGCCTTTCGTACAAGGTATGGACACTTCGAGTACACGGTGATGCCTTTCGGCCTTACCAATGCCCCAGCCGTGTTCCAACACATGGTGAACGACATCTTTCGTGACTTCTTGGACCAGTTTGTGGTGATCTACCTCGACGACATTTTGATTTTCTCCAAGGACCAGGCGGCACATGACAAGCATGTACGATTAGTTCTACAGCGGCTTCGCGAGCATGGCCTGTATGCGAAGTTGGAGAAGTGTTTTTTCGATAGGGATTCTGTGGAGTTCTTGGGCTACATCGTCTCTCTGCTGGCGTTTCCATGGACATGCACAAGGTGAAGACCATCGTGGAGTGGGAGAGGCCCAAGTCTGTACGAGATGTACAATGTTTCCTTGGCTTTGCAAACTTCTACAGGCGGTTCATACAGGACTTCTCCAAGCGTGTACTTCCACTCACGGAACTAACCAAGCGCACAAGGGTTTTCTCTTGGTCCGACAAGGCGGAACATGCATTCACAACACTCAAGGACGCCTTCACGACAGCTTCCGATTTTAGCACATCCTGACCCTTCTCGTCCTTTTTTCATTGAAGCAGATGCCTTGGATTTTGCAGTAGGATCCGTCCTATCACAAGTTGGAGAAGACAAGTTGCTTCATCCTGTAGCTTTTCACTCTCGTAAGTTCCTTTCGGCAGAGATCAATTACAGATTCATGACAAGGAACTTAAGCCATTGTGGATTCGTTCGAGGAGTGGCGGCATTTCCTGGAAGGTGCTACGCATCCTGTACAAGTTCTTACGGATCACAAGAACCTGGAGTATTTCCAAATGGCTCGAGTCCTCAGTCGGCGATAGGCTAGGTGGGCGGAGTTCCTATCACGTTTTGATTTCGTCATTATCTACAGGCCCGATTTTCGGAATGGCAAGGCGGACTCATTGTCTAGGCGCTCTTACCTTGCACCAATCCCGGCGATCCTGCATATGACTGTCAAAGACAAGTGTTGTTGGGTCCTGATCGTTTCCGGCTTGCGGCACTACAGGTTCATCAGGCTCCAGCAAATTCAACACTCCTACAGGACATCCGTCGCAGTTGGTTAGAACGACTTGGCAAAGAATGTGTTCTCACACATTCATCCTGACATTGCAAGTTCCTCTTCCTCCAGTTCCCGTTCAGACTACAAGTTGTTCGCCATATAGGATGGACTCCTGTACCGGGAAGGTCTCCTGTACGTTCTGTTGGTATTTCCAGGACTCGTGTGGTACAGGATTGTCATGATACCCCGGCTACAGGACATTTTGGTGTGGCCAAGACAGTGGAGGTGACTCGCAACTATTGGTGGCCTGGGTTGCGAGGTTTTGTGGAAAGGTTTGTACGGAGCTGTGACACTTGTAACAGGTCGAAGATGCCTCATCATGCACCCTCTGGTCTTCTCGTCCTCTTCCTGTTCCTTCTGCTCCTTGGAGATCCATTTCTATGGATTTCCTCACAGATCTTCCTCCTTCTCGTGGATTCGATGCAGTTCTTGTGGTGGTTGACCGTTTCACTAAGCAGGCTCATTTCCTACCCTGCAACAAGGCAGCTACAGGTCAGACAACTGCTGAGTTGGTGATCCGTGAAGTGTTTTGACATCATGGTCTTCCTGAGAGCATTGTTTCCGATCGAGGTCCACAATTCATGTCCAAGTTTTGGCGAGAGCTTCTTCGGAGTCTACAGGTTAAAGCGATCTTTCTTCAGGATATCATCCGCAAACTGATGGGCAGTCCGAACGCACAATTCAGACCTTGGAACAGTATCTTCGTTGCTTCATCAGTTACCAACAGGACAACTGGTTGGACCTTCTTCCAATGGCGGAGTTTGCCTACAACAACTCCGTTCACGCATCTACAGGACAGACACCTTTCTTTGCTCTTACAGCCACCATCCACGTTTTGACTTTGCTCCTCCCGCTTTTCCTTCTTCCCCTCCTGCAGTACAGGATCGTCTCCAGCATCTTCGTCAGGTACAGGATGATCTCCGGGTTCATCTTCAGCAGGCACAGGAACGATACAAGCATCATGCTGATGCTCCGTCAGCCGGCACCTGCATACAAGATTGGTGATCTCGTGTGGCTTCTTCGTCGACATATTCGCACCAACAGGCTTCTTCCAAGTTGGATTTTCAACGATTGGGCCCTTACAGGATTGTGGCGGAGGTAAATCCTGTAGCTTTCCACTCGAGTTACCATCTACGGTGAAACTTCATCCTGTGTTTCACACCTTCTTGTTGGAGCCGTATCATCCTTCTTCTCTTCCCGGTCGTGTTTCTTCTCCTCCCCTCCTGTGGTCATTGACATTGAACCTGAGTACGAAGGTTGCAGCCATCCTTGATTTTTGTCTTCATCGCTGCCAACTCCAATACTTGGTGGATTGGAAAGGTTATTTGCCTACTGATCGCACTTAGGAACCTGCATCCAACTTACTCCATGCTTCTTCCAAGGTTGCTGCCTTCCATTGGCATTATTTTGCTAAACTAGGTCCCAAGACTCGTGGAATTCATCTTTAGGGAGGAGGTGCTGTCACGACTCAATACAGGATACAGGATTCTGGATACAGGATACGGGTTGCAAGACTTTCCTACAGGATATTCTACCAGGATTCCGGACACAGGATACGGTTACAGGATATTCTTACAGGATATGCCACAGGATATGCCTAGAGGATAAGGGACATGTGGATTCATCTTAGCCTCTGCATGCATGCATGCAACCACTTTTAGCACTCATGCCTAGATTAACTCTTGGAGTTGTGAGCATAAAAGCTCCAACCTAATTGTTGTACAATCAGTTACTATCAACACCAGTCTTACTACGATCAATCTCGTCTTGTCTTGTTCTTGTCTTATTTCCTGTCTTCGCTCCTGTTTCCTGTCCTGCTCCTGTTTCCTGTGCTGCTCCTGGATCCTGTCCAGCTCCTGTCTTGTTCCTGGATCCTGTCCTATTTCTGTCTTGTTCCTGATCCTATCTATTTCTGTCTTGTTCCTGGATCCTGTCCTGCGCCTTCCTGTCTTGCTCCCGATCCTATCCTGATCCTGTCTTGCTCTTAAATCCATCCTGTTCCTGTTCCTAATTCTGTCCTGCTCTCGGTCCTGCTCCTAAGTCAAGCCTTCCTGTTCTTGGAATCCTGTTCTCTTCCTGGTTCCTAGATCGTGGCTTGACAACAACTAAGCAAGACACAATTTTTAACTCATAATAATGTGACTATTGTTTTGCAAACACGTTCAGGATAGCCTCCATACTCAAAGTAAAACTTAGGGCGCTAATCGTGCCCTTGTCCAATTGTGAATTTGAGATTTTAGTAGGTTCTTATTACCATGTTCCTTAAGAATTCATAAAGAAGGGTTTTAAGGTTGGCATTTACAAGCCACATTCATGACTTTAATTGTAGCTCTTGAATATGAAGGGTTTGGAGAGATAGTCCACATTGTGGAAAATAGTATCACGTGATTATGTAATATTAAGCTATATAGCACATAGTACAATGCCCAAGGCATGACCTTTGAAGTTATGTTATGGGTTTAATGCCAAAGGGTTAGATATATCTTGATAAGAATGCATGCATGTACTCACATCATGGTGTTATGACTTAGCCATTCAAACCTTTAGGGGTTAGTCATGAGTCAGGCTACCCCTTGTCTCCCTAAAGGACAAGTGAGGGTGATTTTTTAAGGAGTAAGTGATGATGTCTTAACTTTGTCTAAGTCTTATGAAATGGATTTTAAAGTTTACTTGAGTTATTCTCTAGGTTCAGAGGATAGGCATTGTATGGGACTTGAGATGGGACCTTAAGTCTGATGCCTATTTAAACATTAAAATCAAATTCTCATGATCGTCTTGAAAGATTTAATGTTGCTCACATAGGTGTTGACATTAAATGATCATTTGTTACCTCATGTCAGCCCTTTGAATTAAACTCTAACACCCAATTAACTTTACAAGAGATTTTATGCTAGAACCAACCAAGATCCTCTTGTGAACCCATGAAAATAGCTCCTCCTGGACCAAAGGGGCAAATCATATTCTTTTAAGCACATACTCCTCCATCCGCCATACCATGCTAGAATCACACATGGTACACACCAAGGCCCAACAATATGACAATAGATCTATCGCCCACCACCCCACTCTTGGGTGACAAAGCTAGCTGTTAGTTAGAGGTTATTGGTGTCGTAATTATATGACATGCATGGCCATTGCAAGTGATGTACATCTCTCACCATGCTGTATACATCCATGCACATGACTCATGCAAATGTACAATTTGCACAATTTGGGTTGAAGTAAAAAGTTCCCACCAACAATTGGGTTGTAAAGTTAAAACGTTTCCGCTGGAAGAAATTTGAAAGCAACATTTTACTTTTCACTCTTACAATTGCATTTCATAGTTCATTTAAGAGTCCGTTGTAAATGATTTTTATAGTAAGTTTAATCGTCAACTTTACCCTTAGTAAACAATAAAATCTTTCATTATTTAATTATTATATATGCTAAAATAGTTTAAATTTTCCATATTGATTAAAATATTGTATATGATTTTCTCGTTGTATATAGTCAAGTCATAATTCATATCCTTTTTCTGTATTTCTTCGAGATGTTTAAGCAAATATTTTGCATATGAAATCTGTCTTACGTTTGTATGAAAGTTCTGCTCTCTCTCTCTCACACACACACAATGTGAATTGTGTTTAATTGTGTGGGCTTATCTTAACACACTTATATCAATGTTTTACATTGTGAACACGTACCAATGTATATTTGTATATACACACATATGGGATATATGTGTATTGGTCGTTTGCCTACTTCTCAGCATCGGTGTAATTCTCTTAAAACTTTTATATATTGCATACACATATATTTACATATAGGTAGTTATACAAAACACACACACAACAAAGATACACAGTTCTATAGTGCGCGTGCGTGTGTCTGTGTGTAAAATTTACAAATTTTGTTTATTTATCTGTGGTATGTTATCTATATGTGCACAAATGAAGGCCTGCATTGGGAATGGCCACAAACACAATAGAATAAGGGGCAACTTGTATAGGCAACCCACTACTCTTCATAACCGGGTTCAATTCTGGTAAACTCCCATCTTGCGAGGCCACCAAGGGTTTCCCATTTAGCAGCATCACTGAACTTTGCAAGTTGTTATTTGGCGCAGTTAAATGATATTCTACGTTCAGAATTTACACCCTTTCCTGCTACCTTGTGTGTTCGCGTGTGTGTACATGAACACTCTTTCTTGTACTCAGTAATGTGTAAGTCTACTGAGTACTGAGTTTTGTTGCTCAAATTTATTAGCAAAACTGCAACTCCTTCCTGTATTCATATATAAAGTATAATCATACACACTCGGGTCGTTAAAACCCTAAACCTCTAGGGTGAGGGTCTAGGGCAGGGAACATATATAATTGCTATTTCTTAGTTTGTGTTTGTGTAGTGCGTGTGTATTATGTATACTCAGGTAGTGTGTGTATAGGGAGAGAGAGAGAGCACTACACAACATATACGCACGTTTTTACCTTGTTTACACTCACACACAACACCCACACGTACGCTACCTCGGTGTCTTTGAGACAATGTGCATATGTCCTCAAGTAAGTCGCATCTTGTACTGTCGCAGAAAAGACATTTCTGCCCATCAACTTCTTCCACATAAGTGCCCTAGGAACGTAGGAATATTCTCAGCCAAATCGACACGACAAACCATATAAACTGATATTAATACATTCGATATCATTATGATTAAAGTACTTACGAGTAATAATCAGGATTCAGATCAAAAGAGTTGCTGACTAGGCCATAATTACCTCCAATCAACGACTGTCTACAGTACACCGTGGTATTATACACAGCCGCCATGCCAAGCTCGTCCAAGTACCTAATTAATTATATGTAAAAACATATTTATGTATATAAATAGATAAGTTATATATAAAATATATTTACCAAAAGCTGAACACGAATCGATCTGTAATATTATGGTGACCACTGTTATAAGCTCCTCCGGCTTCTCCCACCCAAGCTTGAGGGCCGGATATTCCGAGAATATTCTTAACTTGTTGAAATGTATTTGCTTCCTGGCTCAAGTAGTCCGGGTTAAGGATCTTTTCAATGAGGTGACTGTCAACTCCTGCAATTAATTAAATTAATAATATAGCTAAATAAATAAATATGTTTAACTTAAAAAAGAAGCTAATAATTGTTTAAATTTTAAACGTTTGTTTGTTTAATGATGATGTAAAAATAATTAAATTTATAGTAGACATTTGTAAACTATATTGTGTGTTGTGTGTGTGTGTGTGTGCGTTTACCAGGTCCGAGGTTGTATATATGATGTGAAATAGCATCAACCACATTGCTTCCTGTATCATGTAGAAATTCGTTATACCAACCAGAGTCCCAAAAACCATCCGGTGCCACAACCATTGGTTCTTATAATATTTTGCATAAACCTGGTTTACCACGCTTCTTAAGTTTTTAACATCCGCTGCATATTGTTTAGCACTTATACTTGTTCCCACTCCACTTCCACTCAGCTCGTTTCCTTCATAACAAATACATATATATATATACCATGTATTATAAGTATGTGTATGTACACATGTATATACACCTATAGGTGTATATATATGTCTAGAAACACATACACACATACCAAGTTCCCATGCTATGATTGGAAAACCATGGTCCACTGAGAATTGAATCAAGTCTTTAGCATTTTGAGTCCCATACTCCTTTGATTTACTTCTTCCATATAATGCATTTAATCCAAACGCAACAATAGCCCTGTTTATTCAATATTTAATAATAATAATAATAATTAGTTTATTATTTACTACAGATTATCAAATTTATAGTATGTATATACATTTAAAATAATTTATTGATAAATGATGTTGGCCGTTAGATTATATTGTTTTAATCTCTACCATGGGATAAGAATGGTTAGTTAATTATTTTTACCCGTTTGTTCAAAGAATTCATTGACTTCTTGCCAACGTGTCATATTGAGACAGCCACCTGAGAACCCGAACATTGCTGACGTGTTTTTACTAATGGTAAACATGGGCCTGGAGTTTTCCCAATTTGATATATTATTTGATCTTGTAATGATCCTCCTAATCTTAGAAAATAATGGTCTTAATCCTGAAAATTAAACTATTAATATTATGTTTTTAAATATATACAGTTATATAATTACTATCAATGTAACATTCATAACTTAATAACACACACACAACACACACACACACATTTACATATAGATGTGTGTGTATATACGATTACCTTTGACAGCATTGAATAGTCGTTGGCTCTTGAGATCCTGAGAGAAAAGTAAACTTCAATAATGTGAATCATACTAAAAGTCAATTAACTAAGAGAAATATAATTTGAATGGCATATATATAATTAAAATAAATAGACGATTGCTTTGTACATGTAGAAGAAATAAACTCAAATAATTTACAATGGTACAGTTCATTGAATAACATAGGAGTGTACAAAACTCTTTATATAGTCAATCTAAGAAACAGAGGAATTGTATATATCTATTGTAAAAATTGAAGCATAATGCATAGTTTCTCAAGCTCTATGACTGTATATATATGCATTTTGTAAAGAATTTTCTGATATAATTATATAAACATGAACAAATTATGTGTATTTTTGTATTAACTTACAAGATTAAGTAATGAAGATCTTCCCCAGCTGCAATATCCATAGTCACATTTCTCAGGAGGCCACCAATCCAATGTAGCACATATAAAATTCTCACTTACTCTGGATACAGGGGAGCTTGCATTTATATTTAACACAGCATATTGTAATTGTTCATATTGAGAATAAACACATGAAATTGTTGAACAAATGATTAAAATCAGCACAAATTTAAACACCATGTTGAAAAGAATTAAAGAATTTATCACAGAAACATTGAAATCTGATACTTATAATGTTCATTGGAACTTTTAGAGTTGTTCATACTCTAGCATTGTGTAATTTATATCAATAGCAAAGCTTTATATAAAATGTAATTTAGTTAGTTCTTATTTAATATAATTAACACCACCATATGCATGACCCACCTCACGTACACAACAGCGCTACAATTGTGTTGGCAGCCTTTACATTACAAATTAATTAGTTAAATTTATTTTATATTTGTTTTTTGTATATTTATTTATTTATTTAATAAATTTAAGACAAAAAACGACAATATACAAGACAAGTGGTATCTGACAGCGTCTCAAGGTATATACTATAGCTTAATATACTTAATAATTTAATAAGGTAAGCAGTCAGCATCGAAAATCCACCATGTAGTAATTTTCTTAGTTCTTGCGTCACGATTCAAATTTAATTATATCATATTAAATTTAAGCAATAGTAAAGTATATCCCATTCTTGTGCCTCTTAATTGCGTATATAAGTAATATGATTAGTTTATATATTTAAGTTTAAACTTAAACATGCAAAATATTAAATTAAATGAGATAATTTAAATTTAAATTTAAATAAAAGGGGTACGAAATTCCACTGACTATCAGACCATCCCCCAAGAATTATGCGTAAAGTTTAAGACTTGGTTGTCGTATAGTTTGAAAACTTGACTGTAAAAAGTGAGGAATATTCTAATTTAATTATAAGTCAAAGTTAATGTAGAAATATTTATTTATACGCTGAATGTTGTCAAACTAAAGGTCTATATTGATGTTTACAGCTTGGTTCCCATTTAGCTGCCTTTTTAACTGTGTTTGTTGGAATGTTCAAGTCAGCTTTATATTAAATTTAATTTAAAAATTTTCTTATTATAATTTTAATTATATATATATATATATATATATATATATATATATAAATTTCGTTTTTTTTTCCTTCACGTCTTGTGGTTGGCAAGCTACTTCATCGTTATGGAGGTTGTTGTTGCTGGCCGGTTTCTCCATACTTAACATTATCTATATATTTTATTATAAATATTATATATATATATAATTATTATATATATACACACACATGTGTGTGTGTGTGTGTGTGTGTTAAGATTTATTTTTTTTTAATTAAAATAAAAAACATAGGTTTTCTATACTTTGAGTACGTCTCTATACTAAGTTTTGAGGCGCTCCGCACGACACGAAGGATAACAATAATATAAAGGATATTGATATATACATATTAATATTTATATACATTTAAATGTATTGATAGGAATATAATATATTTATATATGACTTAATTTTTTAATATTTTTATATATAATAACGTTTCCTTCAATCAATAATTCTTGTCTTTTACAAACAATGCTAAGCTCTATAATGAGAACTCCTGGTTCATTTCTTAATATATTAAACTTGCATCCTATCAATTAAACTTTTATTATATTTAATCTTTATAAAAATAAGCATTTCTAAATAATAAATTTATCATTTGAATATTTAGAAATATATAATATATATGGTTTTGACTAGCATTCTTAAGGTTTAATACAATAACAACTACAGAGATTGTTTTTTTTATTTTTAATACTTAAATTGGATAAGGAAACAGAATCTACATTCTTTAATTAAAAACAATCATTAGTTTAATTTTTTTTTAATTTAGTAGTTGTTGATATTAATAAAATATACTAGCGTTTGATGATGCTTGCTGACTCTGTAGTTTGACAATAGGCAAGTTCAACACAAGTTCATTTAAAACATTACATTAACATAATTGAAGCTGAAAAATTAAATTGTTTTGGATATGGTTAGCAAAGCAGCACGTACTCATACGGATTATATGGTAATTTATGTGGAGTATATATATGTATGTATGTATATTCTTATAAAGTATATGTGTGTGTACACCTACATAATAATTAAATAATTATGTCTGTATATGCAGATTTATTTACTCCTACATTATATACTATTACTGTTTTAGCATTGACCTTGTTGTTTGACATATATTAAGTTTATCAATTGGGCCACGGAATAATAATATTAGCGAAGCATGATACAATCATATGTAATCATTTGATTGTATCTATAACTTCAACAATATATATTTAACTTTAATATATGTTCTATATTAAAGATACAGTAATAATACTATTTTGCTAAAACATGACATTATCTGAAGTTCAAAGCATGATGTACATAGTTTATAGTTTTATAACAATTATAGTATAAAGCTTTAGAAAGATCTTGATGTAACATACTATATATAATAAAATTAATTTAATTAGTTTAATTTTTCAAATACAAAACATACAGCATTTTAAAAGATAAAAACATAATTTCATTGTTAATATAGTCAAACACTAACAATATGCCGTAGTACATGTAGTACATGTTTTCTGTAATGGAAATTATATACATTACCTGAAATTTGTGATATTATATATATACCCGTGGAAGTTTTAAATGTAAACCTCTAAAACTTCAATTTAAAACTTGCGTTTTCAAATTATAATTATTCATTAAATATATTATATTAATTTGAATTAAATGGACTTCATAAACATTAATAAATTATTATAAATAATAAATTTTAATAATGATACAGTTGAATAGTGTTAAATATTTTGTAATGGCATCTTTCTTATCACATGCTGCATGTGATATTAGGTCTGTTTTCCACTATTAGTAATTTAGCATATAATGCAGGTGCAGACCAACCCCATGGTGCTTAAAATGTGGTAAACTTAAATTATGTTATTTAAAATGTCAATGCAGTAACCATATTTATTTTGTAAAAATAATAACATTTAATCATCTTATAATTTTCAAAACATTAAAGTTGATTAACGTCTTAGATATATAACGATGTACCTAGAACAATCAAATAGTTATGTAAAGTTAATATAGCATTTATTTAAGTATAGGTTAAAAATAGAAAAAATACAATGTTCCTCTTGGAGTTATAGATTTAAGGTATATATGTAATTTTTCTTTATTTATTGTATTATTAATTTAGTATAAATATGTTATGTTTAAGCTAGTTATCATATAAAGTATTAGCCGTTAAGTTATTAAATAAACACATTACAGATCTCATTTTTAGAAAATTCTTATTTTCTAGTAGTCAAAAATTTATTATTAATAATTAAATTTACTTGATTAATGTCTCATGGTTTAAATATATACATTACAGTTTACCAAACTGTTTTAATATTGAACTTGTAGTTATCCAGACTTTTAAATATATATTTTACTTTTTATTTTACAGTTTACCAAACTGTTTAATATTGAACTTGTAGTTATCAAATTTAATGTATTTTATATATTTAAAACATAGTAGTCAAAATTTATTATTAATAATTAAATTTTCTTGGTTAATGTCTCATGGGCTATCCAGACTTTTAAATATACATTTCTACTTTTTACTTTACATTTTACCAAACTGTTTTAATATTGAACTTGCAGTTATCAAATTTAATATTTCTATATATTAAAAACATAGTAATCATAGAGTTGAGACATTTTCTGAATGTTGTTAGCTAAGCATGATGCAAAAATAATTAATTTTTGGTTATATAAATAAGCTTACCAAAATATATTGAATTTATTTTTACAGAAGTACATGTATTTCTAGATGCTTATTGTGATTCATTTTAAAGTGTTATAACTTTTCTTATTAATTGTTACTATATAAATATTTTAACCAAAAAAATGTTACTTTACATATTTGAAATACTTGTTTATGGTTTCTCATTATATAAACATAATCTTACTTTTATTTACATATTTATTGAGTAAATACATTACAGAACTTTAGTGACTGGTTTCACTTCTAGAATATTCCCATTTACAAAAGTTTTAAGAATATTCTCATTAAATGTTCCCTTGAGCTTTAAATATTCCCCAGTTTATCCTTAAATTTAATTCCATATTCAACCTTGTGATGATAGTTTAGTATAACCATAGCCAATCCTCCCTGGTATATTTACAAAGTTTATGTATGTGTCTGTATATCATTTGTGTTTGTGTGTGTGTGCGTGTGAGAGAGAGAGAGAGAGAGAGAGAGAGAGAGCACTTCATTTTTTTAATCTATTGTTATTCTCTCTCTCTCTCTCTCTCTCTCTCTCACACACACACACACACACACACACACACATGCATATATGTATAGGTATGAGGTATACACACATATGCATGTTTCTTAACTAGTAACAGATATCAGCAGTCCAGCAGATTACATGAGAAAGAAACAGGTATTTTTCTTTTTATTTCCTTTTATATAATCAAGTTATATGTTATTATTCAGCGGCTTGCAAATGATGGGTTTTGCATCAGGAGTGTTAAATGTGTGTGCGTGCGTATGTGTGTGTGTGAGAGAGAGAGAGATTATGATTATTACTGATAGTTATACTTTACAGGGAAAAGGATATCCAGATATTTCTACTAGAAGGTAAATAACAAATTAATTTATGTCTTATTTGGATTGAACTTCATTTTAAGAAAAAAGAAACACTTAAAATAATATCCGGATGACTTAAATTTTATTGATTTAAACTATGTTAAAGTAACAAATTCTTCACTATTTAGAATTTATTAATTTACATCTTTAGACATATAAATTAAATGAAAATGGAACTAATTATGCTCCTTAATTTGAAGCTATTATACTGTGTGCTTTAAATATGTTATGGGATTAAAATATATTAATAATAATTTACTTTTAAAGTATTATACTTTTTATATATGGGTGTGTAAAACATGGAGTTTTGTCAAACTTATTTTTAATTCAAATTACCTTATTTAAGATTAAATGTGGACCATTTGATTTAAATAAATTTAATAAAAAATTTAACATATATACATGATGCTGCATGAAAACACTACAATAATACATAATATTTCATTAAAGTAATCAAGAATATACAAAGAGAAACCATAATATATATATGCATTTATAAATATCTAAAAGTAAATGTAATTAATTAAAATATTTGTTAAATAATTATAGAGACTTGTGAAGAATATATATAACATATATAAAAAACTATTATTTACTATTTAAAAAATATTAAACTTAATTGTTATCCTTCACTAATTTAAAAATAAATTTACCATGTTATGCGTAGGACTTAACTATTTAATAATTTTTAACCTAATTATTATCTTTAATTAATTTATCTATATTGTTATTCTTAACCTAGTTAAGTTTATACTTAAGCTATTATTTAATGATCAAAGTTAACCTGGTGCCCTTATTCCTTAACTCAGTTGTTACTTTTGACCTCCAATATATATATATATATATAAATAATATAAATATGCACAAAATAAACATATTATTAGATAGAATTTAAGCTCACTTTCTCCTAGTGAGTGATATTTAGCCCCCGGTAAATTAAAAAATAGCCACATCATTATTAATAACTATTCATTATGATTTTACACTTAAAATGGTTAATTAAATTAAATAATAAATTATCAATACACAATTTCCATTTGCATGGTTATTAAAGAGCTAATATAGATACATAAGATGCAAAACTCTTACATGTTCAACATCTTTAAGTAAAAAATATATTAATTTAATTTAAATATGTTTTTTTTTTTTGTTTTTAACCTTTAACTTTCCAGTGTATAATACATACATATATAATTATATATATATATATATTATATATAATATATATATATATATATATATATATATATTATATATATATATATGCATATCTATTTATACACGAGTTGTAATTGTTTATCAATTATATGTGTAAGGAGATAGTTTCTCTTTTTTCACTCTCTCTCTATATATTTACATATATATATGTATGTATATTTGTACATACATAAACTAATGTTATGCATGTATATGTTATATGTTTAAATTTAAAACACTGTGCATGTTTTTATTAATCTCTTGTCATTTTTAATTTAAAAAATGCTAAGTCTTGAGTGAGGCAACATTATATATATATATACACATTCGTATCCATATTTGTAGTATAGAGAAATACCTTTAAAAGACTATCCATGCCAATGCCTTTGTTGATGTTCTTTTTACAAAATAAATAATTAAGTATATCAAGTGCATAGTGTGTGTGTCTATATATATATATATATATATAATATGTTAATGATTGATATTTTGGTGAATCTTTTATTCATTCTTTATTTCTGAATTCTCATTCTTTATCTAATTTCAATTTTTGAATACTAAAAGTTGGATTTTTTTTTAAAATGATTATTAAAAAAAGAAAAAACTTATTTAACCAACGAGTTAATCTTGATACACATATTGTAATAGCCATTAACCTATGCAAAATAATTTGGTTATCACTAAAAAAAAGCCATGTAGGTGCATTATAAATCATAAATAACTAATGAGTAGAAAAACTATTATAGAATAAATAGTTTCTTATAATTTTATTGGTTAAAGCAATTAACTATCTACTAGTGTAAAGTGAGTTTTAATAATAATTAAATTAAATCAAATTAAAATTAAACCTCAACTTATTTAACTACTCATAAATGAGTTTTAATTTTCTTTTATAAACATACTAAAGTTGGTTATGAAGTACATAATCAATGTAGTACATATAGTACTTTATACATTTATGTACATATTAATCAACAACTAAATGCATTGATTATTTTGCACATTAGATAATGATATGACTTATATCACATTAAATAATGGTATGACTTGTATATACTGCATAAAGTACAAAATAAAGGTCATAATTATGTAACAAATCATCACTTATGATCTTTATTCGTTGTCTTTATTTTTATTTCACCTTTATTGAATTAGTTATTATTATAAATTTTGAATCAAAAGTAAATCATTCATAAGTAATAAAGATTACAGATATATAATATTTAATATTAAAAAAAATCTCTTTATTCACACAATTTTTCTTTAACATCTTCCTTTTAATATCTTTATTAAAAAAATCTCCTTATTCACATAGTTTTCTTTAACATCTTCTTTTAATATCTTTATTAAAAAAAAATCTCCTTATTTACATCTCCTTTAATAAGTATAAGTGTTCAATCTTTAATAAATGTCTGGATTAAATAATTGAAAAATCAAATTTCATTTTTATTTGATGAAATATAAACCCATGGGAAAAGCCATTTCCTAACACAAACATAAAAAAAATTCATTTTTATAAACACAACATAAGTACATTTTCGCATAAATGCAAAGTATCAAAACATAATTATTATTTGGATACAACTTAAGGAAAATGTAATTTTCACGTAACATTTCATACACTTTTTCAACTTTGGTCTTGTTGTGATACTTTTACACCTTTAAAATACCTTATTAATTACAAAATTAAATCAATGCCCCATTCTTTACAATGATTATTCTATTGGTCGCAAAATTCTATACTTTCAAATTATAAAAAATACATTAAAATAATCACATGCATGACCTTTATGAAGTAATACTTTAAAGTTTTTTGAATTTTATAAAGTTTGACTTCAAAACGGGACTTAGAAACGAGACATAATTTAAATTTATTATCAATCTATATCTCCTTTTTCACATATTGGATTTAACTATATAAATGACATATACACTCCCTTATCCAATTTTATAGTTCTAATTCAATCACACTCAATGATAATGACTATCACAAGGTTCTCTTATAAATATCATGTATTTTTCCTTATAAGAAAACAAATATATAATGCATTAAATAATTAAACTTTAAAGTCATATTTGTTGAAGCCTAAGGATTTATAAATTCATCACCTTCATATTGAATTTCATCGCTCTCGATATGGAATATTATACTACAAAAGTATATACTAGAAATTAATAAAGTATTAATATTTATATTAATAAAAATATAAGACCAATATATATATATATATGTATATATATGTATATATATTATATATATATAAGTATAAAAGTGTGTAGAACATAAAGATAAAAATTTAAATTCTTTCATTTGAATTTCTTCTTTTCCTCTTGTAAGGACGAAAGAATCCATCACTTATTAAGGAAATGGTTGGTTAACATGTTAATTATTATGTAGTATGTTAAGATATATTATTTTAATACCAAATTAATGTCGATGTCTTTTAATTGCTTTGAAGTAGTTAAAATCAACTTTATGCGAATGTAAGTTGCTAACATGAGAGTACTTTATCCATAAACTTTTTATTAGTCACATTATCCATTGGTATTATTTTTAATCCAAAATTGTGTTGATATTTAAGAATGTATTCATTTGCAACAGTCTTCTATTACAATTACTCTTACAAGATTTTATTTTAATCCGAAAAGGAAATCCATATAAAAATCGAAAGGAAATCCATATAAAATCAAAAAGGAAATTCATATAGATTTCCATATAAAAACACTTACTTTAGTTTAAAAGGGATTTTTTCAAATATCTAAGTCATTTATTTTGTAATTTATTATCACCTAATTCCTTTTTTATTGATTGCTTTCTTACACTCAAGTTTTGCCTAAATTATATCATTTTTTAGTTTATTTATTCTAACTCATAACACATCTTAGTTTCTTTTAACTTTGTTGTTTATTTTATTTGCTTCTTCCTTGGCTTTTTTTACTTCTTAACTTATCTTCTTTAAATGTCCGTGTCACGTGAGTAAAATTCTTCCCAAACAACACTTATCACCTTATTCACATTAGCCTTCATCCTACAAAATAGTTTTAAGCAACAAAAGTTGAAATTAAACAGCTGGATGCAATAGTAGAAACTTCCAGCTGCCAATATGAATCGAACAATGAATTTAGCAGCACCTTATCTCTACTTCTAAAATTTGGATTAATTCCTTTTAGTTGAATATTTAATTATATTTAAAAAGGTTATTAATACATATAATATTATTTTAATTATATTTGTATGTATTATATATACAGTTTGGATCAATATTTAAATTAATTAATATAATATTAATTTAAATAGGTTCTACTGTTATTTATATATACTATTAGATATTTATGTAGATTGGACAACTTTATTTACTTTAATAATAATATGATATAGTGCATATATAAACTAGGAGTGTAACATCAATTAATAGTTTTGAGACTGATATTTATACTTGTAAGTTAGTTTATACTTTAAAAAAGACATTGACAACATTTTTTGACTTAATATTATTATTCTTAAGCTTACAAACTTGGTAGAACTTACATGGAATAAACCCATTGGAAATATAATACCATCTGCCTACGTGTAAAACCGAGGGCAAATCTTACTGTGGTGCACACACACACGTGTGCTTGTGTCTGATATGGAGGAAGGTTAATAGACTCCAGCCAGAAGATACCAGCAAGCATTTATAATATCGTTAATTTTAATTTATGTTGTGATATGATATATAATATAAAATAGCAATGGAGATTATATCATCTTATCACTGATATCGATATTTATATAAATAATCTTATATATGTAATAAAGCAGGAGTTTAATAGGTCCAGGAATGCCATAATTGTGTTTGTTAGTCGTCAATGTCATGGTTACTGTGTAAAGTGAAGAATATTCTGATTTAATTATAAGTCAAACTTATAGAAATATATATTTGATACGTTGAATGTTATCAAACTAAGATCTATTTACTGTGTTAGTTGGAATGTTCAAGTCAGCTTTATATAAATTTAATTTATAATTTTTTTACTATAATTTTTATTATTAATATACTAATTTCGTTTTCTTTTTCCCTTTACATCTTGTGGTTGGTAAGCTACTTCATCGTTATGGAGGTTGTTGTTGCTGGCCGGTTTCTCCATACTTAACATCATCATACATTATATATTTTATTACACACACACACACACACACACATATGTATATATATATTTATGCATACAATGTATATACATATACATGTGTGTTAAGATTTATTTATATTTTTTTTGAAAATAAAAAAAACATGAGTCACGAAGGTTAACAATAATATGATATATACACATTTCTTTTTTTACATATCTATACATTTAAATGTATTGATTAAAAGTATAAAATATCTATGTATGGCTTAATTTTTAATTTTTTAATAGTTTATCTTGGATCCTATCATTTTTATAATATAATTTTATAAAGATAAGCATTTCTAATTAATAAAATTATTATTTGAATATTTATGAAGATATAATATATATGTAGCATTCTTAAGGTTTAACTATTTCAATATATATATATATATATATATATATATATATATATATATATATATATATATATATATATATATTAATACAACTACTAAGATTGTTTTCTATTTTAATACTGAAACTGGATAAGGAAACAGAATCTAGATTCTTTAATTAAAACAATCATCAGTTTTTTTAAATTTTAAATTTAGTAGTTGTTGTTATTAAAAGAATATGCTAAATGTTTGATGATGTTTGCTGACCTTGTAGTTTGACAATAGGCAGTTCAACACAAGTTCATTTAAAACATTACAATAATATAATTGAAGCTGAAAAATTAAATTGTTTGGATATGGTACGCAATCGTACGGATTATATGCTAATGTAAATATTTACGTACAGCATATATATTTTTTATAAAGTATATGTGTGTGTGCATGTGCATAATTAAATAATTAAGTATATATATGCAGATCCTTCATTTTATACTAGTACTGTTTTAGCATTGACCTTGATGAATTAAGTTTATCAATGGGCACAGAATGACATCGACTTGATATCATATGTAACGTATGTATAACTTAAACAATATATATTGAAATTTGGTGTATATTAAAAATACAGCAGTAATAGTATCTTGCTAAAGAATGACATTATCTAATATTCTTATGTACATAATTGAATGTAATATATATAGTTTTATAACAATTTAATATATAACTTTGGAAAAATATATCTAAATTTAATATCTATCTGTAATAAAATTAATCAAAGTTTTCAAATACTAAACATATTTGAAACAAACAGCATTTGAAAAGATAGAAACGTAATTCAATGTTTAAATTACTAAATTTTAAACTTTAATTTTGAACTCAAAACACTCTAACTAAATACGGTAGTACATGTTTATTTAATGGAAATTATATATACCTGAAATTTGTGTTATTATATATTATATATATATATATATATATATATATAGACACACATACACACCCATGGAAGTTTTTAAATTTTAATAAACCTCTAAAGCTTCAATTTAAAACTTGATTTTCTAAATAATAATAATTCATTCGATATATATATTATTATAATAACATTAAAATAAATAGAATGAAGTTTAGCAAGTGGGCTTAATAAAACAATTAATAATGTTACATTTGATAAATATAAACGAAAATTTTCAAATGTTTCATATTTAGGACGGCATGTTACTTACTCTGATTCAATACGTCAGTATCAAATGTTTATTATTTTTAATTTTCTTAATTTAGTAATATTGTTTTGTAAAATAATAACATTTAATCATCTTATAATTTTATAAAATATTAAAGCTGATTAATGTCTTTAAAATTAGCAGATATAACTATGTAGTCAAACACAACGAAATAAACATATATTGTAACAATAAATAGTTATTTAAAATTTATAGCATTTACTTAAGTTTAAAAATAAAAAGATTTAATGTCCATTTGAAGTTAAGTACTATGAATTAAAAATTAATTATAAAAAATGTATTCTAAGTGTATACTTGTATATATAACTTTTTCTTTGTTTATTGTTATTATTATTTATTATTTTAATATAAGCTATGTGCTAAAATACTGCCACTAAAGTTACCGAATCATTACATATCTCAATTCTAGAATATTCTTATATTTTAGTAGTCAAATTTATCATAGTAATTAAATATACTTGGCTGATGTCTCGTGGGCTATCCAGACTTTCAAATATATATGCTATTTTTACCTTTTACTTTACAGTTTACCAAACTGTTTTAATATTGAACTTGTAATTTAATAAATTTTATATATTAAAAACAATAATCATAGAGTTCTGAATTTGTTAGCTAAGCATGATGTAAAATTTATTAATTTTGGGTTATATAATAAGTTTACCAAAGTATATTTGAATTTTTATATATATAGTATTACAGAGTTATTTTGATTCATTTTAAGTGTTATAACATATTTAAAATAATTATATTTGCACCGAACATAATAATTATATATTAGAAGATAGGTACAATTATAATATTCAATATCACCGAAACTCAAATTAATGATGAATAAATTGTTTCGGTGCTTATTAATATCTCTTAATGATTTTATGAAATATAAATTAAAAAAAACCTTCAGAGTTAATGCATTTCATCTATAAACATGATTTTGTATATATAAATTTTCTTGAAATATACGTTATAATATTTATTAATTAATTAAGTTTTAATTAATTATCACTAATACAAAAGGGGCTGGACTGTGAAACCGTTCCCAAAATGTTTATCTCGTTGTAAAGCATTTACCGTGTTTTAATAATGTTTTACATGAATTATCATGTATAGTTATGGCACCAAACAGTGTATTTAAGTTATGTAATATAATATTCTATAAACATTAGTAGAAAAATGTATTATTATAATATATTTAGTGGTAAATATACATTAGAATATCAGTATATTATAAAATTAGGGTGTGTATTAATATCTTTTAAGCTTATATCCACGTATATTTGTGATTTATGATTTATTTGTTATATTACACGCACTTGAAATAGTTATTCAAGTTTTAAAGATTTTTATAAGTTACATTATTTGTTACCATAAATGAATGCTTTAATATTTGTTGAAACTAAATCAAATCGGCACAGTTGTCGTCCACGTTTTCTTATTAATGTTACTATATAATTTTTTTTAATTAAAAAGTTATTTACATATAATATGATTCACTATTTTATATATTTGCAAATATTTATAATTTGTAATTTATTGAGTAAAATACATTATAAAGTACAGGCAGGAAGCAATAGATCCGGAAACGCTATAAACAGAATAGAATGCGGTTGCACTCTACTGGGTGCGTATCTCTAATGGGTATCAATTCTAGAATATTTCCATTTTCAAAGTTCCAAGAATATTCCCATTTAATTTTACCCTTGAGCTTTGAATATCCCCGTCTGCTGCTGTTAAATGGTACTCTAGTTTATTCATGTTTAGTATACCTTGAAAATTAATTGCATATTCAACCTTGTCATTATAATTTAGTATAACCATAGCCAATCCTCCCTGTGAAGTATATTTACAAAGTTTGTACGTGTATGCGTGTGCGTGTGCGTGTGTGTGTGTGTAAGGCACTTACATTACTGCCTTTTAAGCAATGTCCATATGCATGTAAGCTTGAGGTTGAGTTTCCTTGTAGTGTTACATTAAGTACCACTTCACCCATCAACTTCTTCCATAAATATGCACTATTAAACAATATAAATATATAATTTAAATATGAATTATTATTGTCAATTTAATTAATAATATATATTAGCATACTATCTCTTTCAGTACATATAGTATATCAAATGATTTTTTAAAATTAATATATATTACATAATTAAAATATTAACTTACGTATAAAAATCGGGATTTGGATTGAAGTTTGAGTCAAGTAGACCATAGTTACCTCCAATTAGAGTTTGCCTACAAAACACTTGTATATTATTAAGTGCTGCTTTTCCTAATTGATCCAAATACCTGCAAAATTATCAAATAAATTTTATTAAGTATTTTTTTTAAAAATAAAATAATATAATTAAATAAATAAATATAGAATATAATTTACCAGAAGCTAAACACAAATGTATCACTAACAAGATGCTGGCCACCGTTGAATATTCCTCCAGATTCTCCCACCCACACCTTTGCACCGTTTCCGTACCTCCGTACCGTATTTCGTACTTTCTGGTACACGTCGCTGGAATACGATGAGTTCATTATCTTTGTAGATATACTCACACCATCACCTGTATATATATTATTATATATATATATATATATATATATATATATATATATATATATATATATATTATGTATATATTTATGTATGTATGTGTATATATATCAATTAAAAGTAAATTATATTTATATATTTAGTATTTTCTCTCTCTCTCACACACACACGCACGCACCTGGACCAAGATTGTAGACGTGTATACTAACAGCAATGGGGTACTCTTGTTGAATTTTCTATGTGTTGTAGAAATTTTGTATACCAGTTTGCATCAAAGAAACCATCAGGTGCTACTAGTATTGGCTTTGGTGTTTCACCATAAACATCATTAATAACCTTAATTAACTCTTTAAAATCTTCTGCATATTGTGTTGGATCTAGTTTAGTCCCAGCACCACCACTTAGTTCATTACCTAATTAATTTACACTTAGTAATACAATATTAAACTATATACTAAAAAAATTATATATAAAAACAATTTATAAAGTTTAATATATATATATATATATATGACTTACCAAATCCCCATGCTTTGACATTATAATTTTTCTGAAATGTATAGCTTATAAAATCACGTGCATTACTAGAGTTCCAAGCTCCTTTCTTTCGTCCATACAGAGCATTTAACCCAAATGCCATAAGTGAACTATAAAATATATATAAACTTATTATAAATATATTATCTATTAATATTTTACACACACACACGCACGCACGCACGCACATACCCAGTATGTTGGAAAAACTGGTTAAGTTCTTGCCAACGTGACATATTAAGACATCCCTTGTTAAAACCAAACCTTGTAGTATCTCCATGATTAGTGAAAGTATTGCAATCTCCATTATAGCTTCCTATATTATATACAACTTGGTCTTCTAAAGACCCTCCTATTCTTATAAGCAAGGGAGACAAAGCTGCATCAATATATTTACCATCCCATGTTAAATACAGAGGTTAACCATGGTTATATAAAATAGCAATTACCTTGGACAGCCTTCACTAGGAGATCATTGTTAAGATCCTGAAACAAAATAAAAAGGGTAAAAGGGCAATTGGAAAAGGGTAAAGGGTAGAAAACGAACCAGGTTGAGTACAGTTGAATGAAACCAGCTGCAGCTGCCGTAATTACACTTCTCCTGTGGCCACCAATCAATTGTTGCACATATAAAATTCTGATCAACATTAGCAACAGGAATTGTAGCATTAATTAATAAATTAACATGGTAATCTGCTGGGAAATTAGTATTTTCATGTTTTTGGGAACTATAGCAAAAAAATAACTAAAATCAGTGTTATAACAACACATGGGGTTATGCATATGCTCATGTTTTGTGAAACTCACAAAATTCCTCATTAATTTGACATATATTCAACATGTCTAGTGCATACACATACGTACACACACGTATGTACAAGCACGCACATGCAGGACCCCCTCTTGACTACGTAATACTCTTCAAGTCTTTGTATGACCTCACCACTAAAGAAGAGGTATATACCGTATATACCTTTCAAAATATTAAATTATAATAATTATATTATTAAGATATTACATTTATAACAATCCACGATGGATGTCTGCAAATATATTTGAATGGTATTTATATAAGTCATGCACGTTCTGCGTATAATTTATTAATTTCTTATAAGTAGTATAAAATAATTGATTTTCTGATTATGTAACAAAAGTATAATACAAATAAATCAAATATAGATGATTTAATGACATCTCATGGGTTAATTTAGTATAAGAATACTATATTAAAACAGCACAATTAAATATTTAATAAAATTACGTGTCATTATCAATAATAAAAGACATTTTAAAATGGCACTTTCTTTATGTACATACAGTTGCAATACCTACAAAGTCAATATTTAATATTTAAATAGGTTTATACACACACAATACCAACATGGACGTAATGTTTAGGGTTTAGGGGGTTATTACCACAGAATGCAGGCACCAAATATCCCAACCCGGACATCCACTCTCTCTCTCTTCTCTCTCTCTCTCTCTCTCTCTCTCTCTCTCTCTCTCTCTCTCTCTCTAAGAAACCCCACAAGTTAGGTGGATTAAATTATAGAGGGACCCCAACCCGGACATCTCTCTCTCTCTCTCTCTCAGAAACCCCACAATTTAGGTGGATTAACTTATAGGAGGGAGTTTTTCGACAAAACATACAGTCAAAGTTGTATAAATAAACACACACGCACTTTCACTTTTAAACTACTTAATGTGGACACCACATTTATAATATATGTATAATTTAACTTAAACAAACCATTTAGCAAAAAGTAAAGCGTATTACAGCGCTCATTGGGATGTTGACAAGGAGCATTTCAACTTAAGCACGCTAGACCATGAAAGTCAATTTTAATACAACTTAATAAATAATTATAAGTATACAATGTTTGTTAAATTAATACAGTTACTTATCATTATATAAATAGCTCAAATTTGCTTCATACAACACATATGCTTATAATTCTTGACAAAAATGATTATTAATACAGATTATGAAGAGTTTAAAAACTCCATGAAAGGAGTAAAGGACTTAGTTGATCAAGGCATCAAACACTTACCAAAATATTATATAAGGTCCAATAGTAGAATGAAGTACAATTCTCAAAACCTCTCCCTGAAGAAGAGGTTCCCATTATCGATCTTTCCGGTTTAAACACCACCGAACACGACACCGTTGTAAGATCTGTTGCTGCAGCTGCTGAAACTGGGGTTTTTTCCAAGTAAGTCTCTCTCTCTCTCTCTCTCTCTCTCTAATAACAAGTAATTATGTTTAAGGTGATTAATCATGGGGTAGAACCATCTACAATGAATGAGATGCTAAACGTGGTTGAAGAGTTTTTCGAAATGCCCATTGAAGATCGTATTAGTTTATATTCTACTAACCTGTGGGAGAGGACGCGGTTCGGAACGAGCCATAATCCTAGTGAGAAATTTCATTAGAATGGAAAGATTACTTAAGACATCCATGCCTTCCACTGGAAGAAGCTATTCAAACATGGCCAAAAAACCATCTTCATACAGGTATAGTTAAATAATCAACGGTTCAGAATGAAAGTTCTGTCAGAATTTTCAATTTAAAATTATGAAATTGCAGAAGGATTGCAGCGAAGTACAGTAACGAAGTTAAGCAGCTTGCGGATTGTTTATTAAGTGTTTTATCGGAGGGATTAAGGCTAAACACAAGGTGTTTAGACGAGGCGTTTGGGTTAACAAAATGCAGGAGATGTTTTGCAACTATTATCCGCCTTGTCCCGATCCACAACTGACGATTGGTATCGGAGAGCATTCCGACGCCGGTGGGATCACTATTCTTTTGCAAAATAATGTTGAGGGTTTAGAGGTCTTCCACGATCGTGAATGGTTTTCTATTAAGCCTGTTCCAAATGCATTTGTTATCAACCTCGGAGACCAACTTCAGGTGGTGCGTGCATGCGTGTGCGTGTGCGTGTGTGTGTGTGAGAGAAGAGAGAGAGAGTAACAATGTGGTTTGGTAGATACTAAGTAATGGGAAGTAAAAGTGCTGAGCATAGAGCGAAGGTAAACTCTGAGAGAGTACGTATTTCGATTCCGACGTTTATCAGCCGTCTAAGCAAGCGGAGATTGCACCGATGACGGAATTGTTGGACGAGGAGCATCCGGGTGTATCGGAAGGTTAAGTTTGAAGAGTATGTGAAGGGCTTCTTTAAGATCAAGTTCAATGGGAAGACATACTTAGATACTTACAAGCTTTACACTTAATAAAAATATCTTTTTCTTTTAATTAGTATCAATGTATTAAAAATGAATTAATATTTCACTTTTAGTATCAATTCATTTTTAAAACTTTAAATATTTAATATTTATACATTGCATTCCTATATTATTAAAGAGTTGCTTTTGTCTTGTATTATTGGCTATTGGCGGTGCTTTTAAACTTTTCCCTTGTACTATCTTTGTTGCTTTTAGACTTTTCTTCTTGTACTATCTTTGTCGTGGCTTTGATGGAAATTAAGATAATTTTTAAATTTTTTAAATAATATTTATATATTCTTAAAAATATTTATATTGTACAACTTAAATGGCTAATAAAATTGAATAATAAAAAATAACAAATTAACACAGCACAACCTAAATTTCAAATTTGAAGTATAAATTTATAAATTTGATGTTTAAATCAGTAGGTTTTTAACAGTAATGATATAATTTTAAATATTTAAATTATGTAGTAAATAATTTAAAAATAAAAATTTAAGATTGATACTAAATACATAAGAATAACTATAGAATTCAAATATATTAATACCAACAACTCTTTTGTAAACCTTGACATTTTCAAACACTAATAATTTAGATTCTTGACCTTCTATAAAATACATTTACATGGTGTTAGAATGGTCACCAGGTATATATAGTGTACTCTATATTATCAATGGCATATATAACTTACTTAACATGTTCTTCAGTATCTTCATTGCTGAGGTTCAAGTTCGCTAATGTGGATCTGTAACATATAAGACAACATTTTACTAGATAGTATTCTCTCTCTCTCTCTCTTCTCTATATATATATATATATATATATATAAAACCAATTCTCATTAATACAACGCACCTTAATTGTAATAGAGCTCCAGGCCCATGCCGTCCTTGATCTCATAATCGGCCAGAGTGATGTTATCCTTGTAGATTGTGTACCATTTCTGGATGCGAATCTTCTCCGGCCGCGTCCCTGTCTGCGCCGCCACGAGCTACACAAGTACGCAGTCATACACACACATATACATATCTCTACACACGCACACACATACCTTCTTCAGATCGCCGATTGTGTCATCCTCGTTACACTTCACTCTCAACACGACCTCGATCATTCTCGCAAGAACCCTACACAAATAACCCTAAAATCTTAAGAACCCTAAATCGAAGAGCCCTAAAAACAGGCTCTGTTATTTAAACGGATTACGTTAGAACCAACAGATAACAGAATATTCGACTAGTTCAAATGTTTATATCATACTTATATTTATATAATAATTATTAAATAAGATTTTTATCATTTAAAATTCATATATCCACGTAACAAAACACATACACCTACATATGTATCCTAATCACTTGTTCCCGTCTTTTTCATAGTCACAATCTCTTTAAATACATGTGCCAGCACAGACTTTGCTAATTCTCTAGAATTAAGCCATCACGCACAACCTATAAATATAACATAGGTGAACACACACAACATGTGGTGTGTGTGTGTGTGTATCTATATGTGTATGTATATCACACACACATATAGAGAGAGAGGCACACACACCTTCGGCGTGATTCCGAGTATGGATGCAGCTTCAAGAATATATACTAGTAAGTCTTCTGGTTCAACACCTTTACACTGTAAAACAATTTAATGTGATTAAACTATTATTTATTTAATATAATATAGAAAAAATTACATTTATACCCCTGAAATTTATCATATTTACATATGTACCTCTAAAAGTTTATATTTACATTCTTAAAAAATCAATAAAAATTTATAATTAATTTATATTTTATTATATTTAAGTCGAAAATACAACTTAATTGAACATATATATCATGATATAATATAATATTTTTTAAAAATATTTCATTTTTACTATGATTTTTTTAACATTTAACACTTAATTATTTCATTTGTAATATATATGAATTAAAATATATTTTTAATTGATATTATTTTAAAAATTAAATATTACAATTGAAGTTTTCAAATGTATATATATGTAAATTTACAATTTTTAGAGGGATATATATGTAAATATAAACTTCTAAGGATATATATGTAAATATGATAAATTTCAGGGGCATAAATGTAATTTTCCTTATAATATATAACACGCATTATTAACAAAGTTAAAAACACATTTTTTGTTTTTAATATGTTAAGAATTACTGCTCATTATAAAACATATTAGAATCTTTAGTAAGGCATGTGCTTACATTTGATTTAACATTATTAAACTGTTAAATATTTTAATAGTTTTTAATGTTAAATTGAATCTATACCCTAAAACTTTAATTTAAAACCGAATTCAAAATTAAAATATACGAATATATTTGATTATAAAAAAATAATCTGTAAATATATTTAAAAAATAGATTTTCAAGTAAAACTTTCAAGGGGTATATAGGTATATATGATATTCACACACACACACACACACACACACACGCACACACGCACACACACACACCTTGGTAAGCTGAGCAAGACGGGCAGAATGTGATGCAAAACAGTCGTCTAAATCAAACAAATCAATCTCTGGCATTGGTGGCTCCCTTAAAACAGGAGGAAAAACCGCAGGTTGTAAAGTGGCAATGGAGTCTCAAACTAAAATAAACTGGTATTATTAAAACTAATTAATTTAATTAATTCATAATAAAATGTTAATTACTGAGGTGTGATTAAAGTTAATGGTGCATGTTTGACACCAAGAGCCTTGTTAAATTCCCCATCAGGAGTTAAGTTTGTAGATACTTAAAGAGCACATCGTCGACAAGCTGTGTAAAATCCTTTGGCAACTCTTCCGCCTCCTGTGTTATATATGTATAACATATACACAACACATATCTATACACATACGTACATTATACTTCATAACATATATGTGGGTGTGCGTGTGTGTTTACTTGCAGACAGCATCGTAAACGGTTTGCAAGAGCTTCGGTGTTTGGAATTTGTTCAAGCTCTCTAGCATCCAGCTCCTCTACATTAGACTTCTCAACCTGATTTAAGAGAAAATTACATTTAATATATATAAATATAATATAAATTTAAAATCTAACCAATTTATATGACAATGAAATCAACTATATATGCTGTGAATACTACAATAACATATTATATTAAAGTTTAAGCCATAATTTTTAACTAAGTTCATCTCTTATCAATACAGTAGAAGTTGTCTGTCTGTCTTTCTCTCTCTCTCTCTCAATTATATATATATATATATATATAATATATATATAATATATATATATATATAATATATATATTATATATATATATATATTATATATATATGTGTGTGTGTGTGTGTTGTGTGTGTGTGTGTGTGTGTGTGTGTGTTTGTTTGTACCTAAGAGATTTTTCGGCAGAAAGCCACTGAAATAGAAAATCTGATAATATACCGTTCTCTTCTTTGTCTAGCCATGCATCTTCAAACATTACGACACTTCCAATAACAGCAACCTTCCTTGTCTTTGGTCCCTTGCCATAACGCTCCTGCACGTTGTGTGTGTGTGTGTGAGAGAGAGAGAGAGAGAGAGAGAGATGTATATACACATTATATATACTTGTTCTAGAGATGCGTGTGCGTCCCTCACTCACACTCACACACACACACACACACTATGGGACAGTTACTGTTGTAACAAGTCCAGAAGAAAGTATAGTTGTTGCAGGCTTTTGTACACTCAATGTAGCTCCGTAAGGATAAACAAAGTGAAACTCGGCGTCTGTATTATTAACCTCGTTTTCGTCTGTGTCTTGTAAAGCCGTCCAAACCTGAACAAAATATTTATTAACAATAAATTAATGACAACAGTATTTATTACATTATATATTATATATAAATATATAATATATATATATATATATCTGTGTGTGTATGTAAAAATTTACGTTCATTTAAAAATTACACACATTAATAAATATATTACCTCGTTTGTTCGGAGCCATCTTCTTCAATGTAAGAAGTTTTACCTGAAAACTATCCAAAACGAACAACTATAAACTTCTCTCTCTCTCTCGCACGCGCGCGCGCACACACACACACACACCAACACACACACACACACACACCTCTTTCAATTCTGGACACAGAACACCATCTGTAACTAAGACTTCTTTAGGATGAAGGTACTTCTCTGTATAGTTCGTACCTGAAGGATCAATTAAATTAAGTCAGATTAGTATAAATAATTCCTCGGATTAAGTTGAGATTAACACAAAAACATACCAGTCCGTCTGAGTTTATTGTGATGCCGTATTCTTGAGTTAAGTCGTTAAATTCGTATTTTGTTCTACGTCACCACCTTCTCTGGCTAACATGACCACTGAACCACCTCCACTAATGAAGGATCTCAATGTATCTACCTGTGCTATATTAACATATTATATATAAAATAAAAACATATGAACTACACACATAGGACACACACAAACCTCAGTATATGAAAACTTTTCCCTTGGACAACCAAAAACAAGAACTGAGGCTTCTTGTAAATCTTCCAATGATAAAAAATCCTTGTGACTGCCACAATATATATATATATATATATAGAGAGAGAGAGAGAGAGAGAGATAAACATACACACATATGTATGTATGTATATTATATATTTGCTTACGATGCAATTCTAAACTTGCTGCGGAGCCTTCTTGCCAAGTGTTTAAGGCCTTGTGTAGGTGTGTGTGACTCTGAACAGAGAATGAATCTAGCTCAAATAAAATTTATAAAAAAAAATAAAAATAATAACAAATAATAAATAAATAAATAAATAAAATGTAGTGGATGTACCGTGTTTGGAGCAGTCAAACAGAAGCAAAGGCAATGATCCTGGAGCATCCCATGAACTGCTGGCGCCATTTCGACCTAACCCTAAATATTAAACAGAGGTATGACCTAAGCTTAACCCTAATTTATTAAAAAGAATTTTTCTTTGTATATTCTATTATATCGTTTAAGTTAAATAATTTCTATGTATTAATAATAACGAAAAATGAACTGTTTTGAAATATACGATGATTTTATTACAATTTAAATTATAATATTTAATAACATATATATAATGTTTATACACGCATTAATACCATCGTTAACCGTTGATAATATAGTACAACAATTAAATCGAATCAAATCAATAATATATATATATCATTTTGTCACAGCTCCTGTTTCGATTAAGTATTCAGCAAATTCGTCAATAAGATATGGCCACGCTCCTTCAGCATCATAGTTTGATAATGTAGGAGTCACCATCTGTACACATTAAGAATAGGTAATACACACACACACACACACACGCACGCACACCAATACAGTAAATAGTTGATTAACTAACCTTGGAAAACTCCAAGAGTTGAGACCATGTGTCTTTTGAAATGGCTTTGTTGTGTTTGGCCTGCACACACAATATATACTCCCCCCTCTCTCTCACACACAACACAATATATATATATATATATAGAGAGAGAGAGAGATGAGAGAGAGAGAGAGAGAGAGAGAGAGAGAGAGAGAGAGAGAGAGAGAGACTCCCCCCCTCTCTCACACATACACAGATTGACATACTTGAAGAAATTGGCACCAACTGGTTATAAGAGGCCAACTTCTGTCTTCAAATAGCAGTTCCCACATTCTGATAGCAGTGTCTAAAGCAAGAGATTTCTGACCCTGTTAAAAGACAATATATATATATAATATATATATATATATATAGAGAGAGAGAGAGAGAGAGAGAGAGAGAGAGAGAGACCTTCTCCCTCGCCCAGCAGAACGCAAAAGCATATATCTCACGAAATTTGTCTGCATATGTTTAACTGTTAAAAACAAAATATATATACTTTATGTTATGTATTTGTATTTATATAAGAATTGATTACTGTAATAGCTTAGTTATGAAAGAAAATCACATACACTCGTCTTTAAGTTCCGCCCGTAGAGCAGGAAGGAGAGATTTTAACTTTGGAATTGTGTCCACCCTGCATCTCAATTGTTTAACCCGCACTCACACACGCATACGCACGCGCGCGCCACACACACAGATGCATATATTTATTACCCCATGGATTGAAATCCTTGAATGAATTCTTGCTTGGACCATTCACACATCGTAGCAGCCTTCATGTGCCATGAAATAACAAGCTGCCATGCGTATAAACATTATAGTTTTCATTACATTTTTAATCTTGTTGCTCGTACCATGACTACATCTCCAGGATCTACCTAAAATATAACAGAAGAAACATTACTTTTATGTATGTACGTATGTATCGTGCGTGCGTGCGTTGTATGTGTGTGTGTGTGTGTTTGTACCTCCAGATCTTCACAGAATAGCGAGATGCCATCCACCAAAGTGTCACAGTGAGGGTCTGAGCAAGAATTAACTAGCTAATTACGTATTTTCATTTAAGTAAAAAGTTTCAATTTATTTGGTTTAGTTAGTTATTTATTTTATTACACACCTTTGTAGCGCAGGTATAGCTGTTCTAAGTTGTAAGGATCGATTCGTGGCCTTGAAAATGCCTGTGTTAAGCTGTCTCTTAAGTTTGTGTACATGTATACAGACACGCACGCACACACACACTCTGTGTGTGTGTGTGTTCTCTCTCTCTCTCTCTATATGTGTGTGTTGCCTGTTATATATTAACACACCTGGTTATAATATATGTCCAGTGCCCCTTCTAAGTTCCAGTCACTCGACTTAAGAGCAATTAACGCAGCCTTTTCACTTGTTAAAAATAAAATAAAAATAAATAGTTGGAAAAACATTTAAAGTATTAAAATATTATAAAAATCAAGCAAAGAAAATGAATTACTTTGCTCCTGTGATAGATATGAACTGTTGGAGCTTATCTCTGCCTCTTCCTCCAAGCTTGTGCTGTAAAAGAAATAAGGTTGAGAGAGAGAGAGAGAGCGCACACACCACACACACACACCACACCCACACCCACCACACACACATATATAATATATATATATATATATATATAACGGATTACTTAAAAGCTGCATATACACCACGTATAAGATTACAATAATGAAGAGCTTTACAGATCATTATAGATCAATTATTAGAATATACGTATATATATAACATTATCAAACTAATATATCATGATTTAAATGTATAAGATTCCATAGGACTCGTCAACATATGCCAGACAATCAGTGCAATCAAGATGAATTATTCTGGGACCGACACTTGGTAATTTCTGTGCTAATTACTTAATTACCAGGAAAACTAATAAACTCACTAAATCTAACTTAAAACTGCATAAATCCAAGTAAAAAAACACCATAATTAAATAAATGCACAGATTCAGTATAATTGTTCAAAAAATGCATAGATTTAGGGAGTAATTCATAGATTTATGCAAAGAAATCTTACCATGCCGAAGAATCCTTGCGCATTATGGGACATGGTAATACGCCTTCGAAGATCTACAATACCCTATCGGATCCCGCACATATGTTGCAGGAAGTATGCCTTGCTCGAGTGTACCACTCCAGAAACGTCCCGAGTTCGAATCCTGTTCCACCTAACAAGAAACCCTAAGCAGAGACCGTACCGTATCCGTACAGACAGACCCTAGGTCGTACAAAGATATATTGTTCGTTAACTAGATAAATAAACTTAACAGTATGTTATCGTTAATATTCAAATGTTAAAATTAAATACTTTATAGCAAATACACACACACATATGCATATGTATGTGTGTGTAATATCTTCACACACAATATAGGAGATAAAAATATAATGTCAGTTTCTTTCAGGAAATCCTTCATGCAGAAGGCATGGGCAATTGTGTACCAGTAAAGCACGTCTCTCTCTAATATATATGTGTGTGTGTGTGTGTGTTAAGATATAAAAATGAAATTAAACTAATTAAATAATTAATAAAAAAACAATATACACTAGTGATGCATGTATATATCATACTTAGCAAACCTAGCAGTTTAAGTCAAAATGAGCAGTTTACCGAAAACAAAAACACCAATATTTGAGCAAGAAGATTTGACCGCCACGTGGACGATGACGAAGGGCCACGAAATGGGGCGGTCAAAAGTGTGGGAAGCCAGTACAAAAAATTCCAGGTCACGTCATACGTGGCATACCAACGCAGGTTCGGGTGAATATTCTATTTGAATTCTAGGCTCGTTGAGGTTTTTTGTTGTTGTTTTCTTTTCTTTTAAGTATTGATCTATGGCGCACGGAATGCGCCTGTCTCAGGAAGCTATCCGATTGATTCAAGCCAGCGCAGATAAGCCGAGGTTTGTATCCGAGGTCGTGTCCGGCTGTCGGCTTAGGGTCTCCGGGTAGGTATTCTCTAAATCGCGGATCAGATTTTGTGACATTTTTCAGCCGCCTGAAGCAGGCTAAGGTTTCTCTCATAGATCCCTGCATTCTAGGATTTTTGCGACATTCTGAGGCCCGAAAGTTTCGGATCAGTGAAATTATTCAAGTTCCATCGCATTTTGTCACGGCAGGGTTTCCCTAGATCACGGATCTTAGAGGCGGCCGGTCTGATTTTAGGTTCTTCCGGGTTGCAAATCTTGATTTTGCAACATTCTGAGGGTTTTCCAGCTGAAGGATCACGGACCGCTGCATTTTGCGCCATGCCGTCGCACAGTGATCTGGATAGACAGATTGAGCAGCTCTGGGAGTGTAACGTCCGGAATTGAAGTGAAGAATCTTTGTGAGCGGCTCGTGCCATTCTTGTGGAAGAATGGAATGTGCACCGTCAAGTGCCCGTTACTGTTTGCGGTGATATACACGGTCAATTCCATGATCTCATTGAGCTTTCCGGATTGGAGGCAAAGCTCTGACACCAACTATCTGTTCATGGGCGATTATGTCGGTGAGTTCTCATATTTCTCATTTTGTTTTCAAAATCTCGTTTTTCTGTACATATGCATAGACATGTGAAATATCTTGATGCTTGGATGGAAATGCACTGGTTTGGAGTGAAGCTGATCTTAAATTGTTTTGAAATGAAGACTTGGGATGTTGCAGATCGGGGTTACTATTCAGTCGAGACTGTCACACTGCTGTGCTTTGAAGGTACGATATCGAGATAGAATAACCATTTTGAGGGGGAACCATGAACAGGCAGATCACCCCAAGTGTACGTTTTCTTGTGTATATTTTGTATGGATTATTTATAGTCTGTTTTCGTTTTGTCGTGGGTGCAGATACGGATTCTACGATGAATGTCTGAGAAAGTATGGAAATGCCAACGTCTGGAAGTACTTCACTGATTTGTTTGATTATCTTCCGCTTACAGCTCTTATTGAAAACCAAGTATGTTTATGACTTAATTTATGTGTAGATCTAATCGCATGTTATCCTCTTGCAGATCTTTTGTCTTCATGGTGGTCTTTCGCCTTCTCTGGATACTTTAGATCACATTCGTGCTCTGGATCGTATTCAGGAGGTAAGCTTGATATAGTATATATTTTGTTAGATCTGTATGGATAAGTTTTTAGCAACTTATATAAAGACCAAGTGTTTTAAGTGTTGGATTATGTGTAGGTGCCACATGAAGGACCGATGTGCGACCTGCTATGGTCTGACCCGGATGATAGGTGTGGATGGGGAATATCACCAAGGGGAGCAGGATATACATTTGGTCAAGATATTGCAGAACAGTTCAACCACACTAATGGTCTGAGCTTGGTGGCTCGTGCACACCAGCTAGTTATGGAGGGTTACAACTGGTGCCAGGTATGCTGATTCCTCCCTTCATGACAGTGATATCCACCTAAGTTCATAATATGTGTTGTGTGCAAAGTATAATTGTATATGTTCTTGCTTGTTTTGAATTGCCTTTGTTTAGATTAGAATACAATTGTATGCAGCAGTGCTGTCACTGGAAGAAGCTTTCCATTAAATCTTTATAGCGTAGGACTTGGGAGTTCACGAGTATAACTTTAGTTTACTTCGATATTCTGACAATGCTTTCTTCTTTTTAAAGCCTTTGTAGTGTGTCGTGTGTGTATAAAGTATGATTGTATGCATGTTTTTCTTCTTTTATATAACTCGGGCAGCTTTTTAGTTTAGAATATGGCTGTATATGTCGACTTTTCATTGAATTGCTAGAGTATATAACTTAGTGTAATTTCTATATGTGGAATATCTATTACTGTGTTACATTAATATATTATTAGCTTTATATATTTGATACATAGAATAAATATGAATGTGTTTATATATGTCATAATTGATATTTAATCTCAATTTATATATTACTCGACAGTATAATATATACCAGTGAATCCGTATTGGATTTGTATACGTATGTTTTATCTGTATGTGTATAGGTGTCTGTATATATCCGGTGTATGCGTAGACACGTGTATGAAGGATATTATAATTTTCTTTCATTTATTTGTCATCATATATCGGGTTGATAGAGAGCTATAAATTGATTTTTTAGTGATTATAATGAAATAAATAATATAAAATTAAATATTAAAATAAAGATTATTGCAGGATAAGAATGTCGTGACAGTGTTTAGCGCGCCTAATTATTGTTACCGGTGCGGAAATATGGCGGCAATAATGGAGATTGACGAGGCAATGGGGAGAACATTTCTTCAATTTGAGCCGGCGCCACGTCAGAGTGAACCCGATGTGACACGTAAGACACCGGATTACTTTTTGTGAGCTGATTTGGATGCTTAGCTGGAAATTTGATATATGTATAGTTTCCAATGTAGAACTCATTTCTCTCTCTTTTTTTTTGTTCTTTTCTTTTCTTTTTCTATTTTTAAAATGTTTGAGGTGTGGGGGATTTGGCAAGGCCTCTGTACAAGCCTATTCTTTGATTAAATTTTGGTTTGATAAGAGCGTGTGTGTGTGTGTGTGTGTGTGTGATGCATATATGACTAATTTTGTTTAGTTATATATCATTCGCGTGTGTGTCATACATTTGTGTTATATATAAATAGCGCGCACGCGCGTGCACACATACATACATACATACATACATATATATATATACATATGACATACACAACCATATGTGTGTGAGTACAAAAAAAATGCCATCTGTATTACCTTTATATTTGTTTTAAAGTTGGAAGACATTAGGGTTATTAATCATATAATTTCATTTAAAATTAAATATTAATGAATATTTAAAAACAGACCGTAGCATGAATAATAAAAAAGTTCCATTTTGAAAACTCTTATATACAAATTTAAAATGTTTACTGTTCATATGTACACATACAATATGTAATACCTTTGAAAGTTTTATTTATATACTTCAATTAAACTTTATATAAAATTTACTTTAATAATAAAGAAACATTTTTAAGTCCGATATAAAATTAGGTTATTATGATAAGTTATTTGATTTTTAAAATTTATTTAAATAATAATGAATATTTTAAAATCGAAGCTTCATTTTGACTTGAAGAAAATTTCTTTATATAAAATTAACTGTCATTACATATGTTGCTTGTGTAAGATGGTTTGCTATATTAATGTTTTAGTATAATATGCTAAAATAACTTATTATTCAATTTTATATCTGTTTCATAAATTCTTTTCATTTAAAAATTTATGAGATAAAAGTCATAAATTTACATAATTTTTCAATTCATTTATATATAGAGCTGACTTGGGACTTCGAAGGCTCCCTTTATATTTGAAAACCAATTTAAAAGGGGAAATTTAATACAAATATATTTAATATAATTAATAACGCGAAAATTAATTAATTTTGCTTAATCAAAATAGTAATGAATATTTCAAAACAATGTCGTATACACCCAAGTGAAAAAAAACCGAAGATATAATAATAAAAAAAGAATATATGTTTTTTTTTGGTTTGTTTTTACCCATTAGTAAGTGACCCGTCCTTAAGTAACTTACTACTCAAACTATTAAACCTTCCCCTCGAATACCTCCTCGAAGCCTTCCTCCAATCCATACCCGTCTTCATCATCTTCGCAAAACCATCGTAATCAACCAACCCGTTCTTGTTCTGGTCGAGCTCCTGCATGATATCGGACACGACCTCGTGTAGGTCGCCCGGTTCCACCCCGTCGTCACGTTTGAGTGCATGCAGTAAGTCATCCTTATTGAGGTGTCCTTTACCGTCCCTATCAATCGTCTGAAACGCCCTCTTAAGGTGGTTCGTCGTTGTCCAACCTCTGCAGGTAGAGCATGACGGTGAGAAACTCCGGGTAGCTAAGCAAGCCGTCGTTGTCCTCGTCTGCCCCGTCCACGACCGCCTTGAGCTCGCTCTCATCAAAGCTGATACGCTGCTGCTTGGCGAGCCCGAGCTTGAGCTCCTCGAACGAAACTTTCCCGGAGTGGTCCGTGTCGACGCTCTCAAAGAGCTCCTGCATCCCCTGGCTCTCCTCGCGCGACAGCTGCTCCGCGATCAGCCCCAGCACGGCCTTCTTCAGCTTGTTCACCGCCGAGAACTGCTTGAGCCGCGTCCGCACCGCATCGAGCGGGACGTTCGGCGCCTTTTTGGCATTCTGGACCCACGGGTGCTCCAGCACCTGCGAGGCGGTCAACCTCATCCTCGGGTCGGGCTCCAGCATCCTTCTCACCAGCGCCTTTGCGTTCTCCGACACCTGCGGCCACGGCTCCCGCCGGAAGTCGAGTATCCCCCGCAGTATCGCCTGCGCGACCCCTTGCTCGGTCTCCGCCCAGAACGGCGGTACCCCGCACAAAAGAATGTAGAGTATGACCCCCGCGCTCCACACGTCTATCTCCGGGCCATAGTTCCTCTTCAGAACCTCCGGCGCCATGTAGTACGGGCTCCCCACGATCTCGTTGAACCGCTCACCGGGCCGGAAGAAGACAGACAGACCAAAGTCTATCGCCTTGAGCGACGAGTTCTCCTTCCGGTTCGCAAACAGGAAATTCTCCGGCTTTAAGTCCCTGTGCATAACCCCTGCTTATGACACGCCTGCACCACCTCCACGATCGTCCGTATCACGCCGGCTGCCGCGCGCTCCGTGTAGTGACCCCTCGCAATGATCCTGTCGAAGAGCTCCCCTCCCGCACAGAGCTCCATCACTATGTGCACTGCCTGATCGTCTTCATAAGAGCCCTTCAACTGCACTATGTTCGCGTGCGGCGGGAGGTGCCGCATTATCGCCACCTCCCGCCGGACGTCCTCGACATCCACCGCCGTCTTCAGCTTCGACTTTGATATCGACTTGCACGCCAGCAACTCCTGCGTCTCCTGGTCCATACAAAGGTACGTTACCCCGAACTCCCCTCTCCCCAGCTCTCTACCAAGGTTGTACTTCTCCTTGATGGAGCTTCCCGTCCGTAGATCCTCGTCTAGCACCCTCAGCTTCCTATTGTACCCGCCGTTGGATCTGTCCTTAGCATATGGATTCTCCTTGTACCGCTTCCCCTTTTTCTTTGGCTCCTCATCTTCAGTCTTTGGTGTTGCACAACAGTTCCCCATGTCAGCTTAACTGTGGGTTACCCAGTTAGAAGCGTGTGTGTGTGTGTGTGATATATGTGTATGTAAATATCAAGTCTTAGTACTGGCAAAGTTGTTTACCAGACTTATTTACGACACAGAAGGCACAATTAAGAATGTAAAGCATCAAGAATATATATATATATATATATATATATATACCAAGTAGTACTGGCAAAGTTATCTATCAAACTTATTACAAAGATCATAATTGTGATAAAATTTATTGATATTGGGACAACCCACAACAATAAAATGGAAAGAACACAATGAATTTCTAGATAATTACTAGGGAAATTCCATGTTTAATTGAATTAATTGATGATTTTGATATATAGACATACCTCAAGAACATGGATGATGAACCAAGCAGTGGATCTGAGAAAGCAATACAGTGCAATGTTTCATAGTGATTCAAATACTTGGTGGGTTGCCCTTATTGACCTTTTCAGCCTCCCAAGAACATAAATCTGGTCTGGTCCATGCTTCTACACACAATGTTTGTCCAAGTACTCCCTAATTATGTGATTAGATGAGTTAATTAAACAAGCTTGTTAAGTAGAGATTAAGTGGAGATTAGTGATAATTAAGCACGGCTTGTTTTATGTGAGGACCCTCCTGTTGTTTTCCTTGTGGCTTTCTCGTGAAGTAGGTATGGTGGGATAGTCCAACTATAAGGATTTTTAAAGTCTTAATACGTATATGCATACGTATACGTAGAGATTACATACACGATCTCAGCCATCCGTATTGAAATCCAATGGCTAATATTGTACAGATTATACACATACGGATATATGACACGTGTATATAGGCACACACGACCTACATAAATATATAGTGTGTGTTAGTGTTCCCTTTCACCTTTAATGTAGAGATATACATGCGTATACGCATATAGAGACGTACATACGTTAGATAATATATGACCAAGAACAAATATAGAAAATATAGATATATTATATTATTATACATAGACATTACCAAGACTATCTTCTCAAAGATTGACTTTTATATTATATATATGATAGAGAAAATTTAATATTATAATATCAATTGTATATGGAGTACACACAGAGCAAAATATATATATACACACATTTAACGTGGTCACGTTCGTGATAAAAAGATACGGTGGGACCGTGAAAGATTGCATGTTAGTTGTATTTACGTGCATGAGTGTGATACACTGCAAAATATTACACGTATTATTGTTTATAATTAATAATTTTTTTTAATTATTAATGTATTTTATAAGGATTATATACAGATTATTAACTTTTATATACCAAAAGTAGCATTATTTAAATTTATACAATTAAATAACTATAATTATCAATTAGTAATAACTAATTAATGTTAATTAATATTTATTTAGAAAATCACATGGTGTGTATTAATAATTAAAGCATACGTTTAATTAAAACAAAAAAGTCGTTAGTTTCGGCTATAGTATTTATAACAATTTATACTAGTTGGAATTACTTGTATATGTTAATTTATAAAATATACAACATTCAAAATTAGTTATATAACTTAATCATATAGTTTGTTGAATATGATGTTATTTTACATTCAGAATTAGTTATATAACTTAATCATAGATATTATTTTACTCATGGTATAAAGATAAAAAATTAAGAAAATCAATTTAGAATTTTCTACATGCTTTCCTAAGGTTGTTGACCCTATAAAATATTACTAGAAATTTATATTCTTTTAAATATATGCTGATAATTCTTATATGATAATAAAATTAAATAAATAAATATAAACTTTTACTGTTTCTTATATCAAATAATTGTTTAATGTTTATATATACTCTCTCTCTCTCTCTCTCACACACACACACACACACACACACTCCATTAACGTCCATAGTGAAATATTATATCTTATTAATAAACTTAATAATATTGTGATATATATCTCTGTATATTCTACGAATATACCTTGTAAATACATACTAATGAATATATTAAAAACTTCACAAGTATGTGTACTTAAATAAAATTTTAATTAATTATTAGTACGGAAAAATAATTTTTATCAATAAAACATTCTTAAATGTTAATTTTATTATTATTAATTAATATAAAATGACATTCATATTCGCTCTTTATATCTAATTCTACTATGTGTGATAACATCTGATTAATGCGTTAAATTAAAGCAATAAGAAAATTTATAATTAATCTCATTGAAACCATTTTTATATTTTGTACATGTCATATACCTGCTCGTTAGTTTGACGACAGCGACGGTGCAAAGTATATTCTGTCATCTGGAAGAAACGCTCTGTTATATTAAGTATATTCGGTCAAAGAATGGTATATACCGTCAGTTTGGGAGAGGTGGAGGTGAGGCCTCCTAGGGTTCTTGTGAGGGGAAGGGCAGATCCCGGGAGCAGGGTGGAGGATCATGGCGCTGAGGGAGGCGATCTATGGCGCCATAGTACTACTGTGCTGGATCCATGGCGCTGCGGCATTCTACTTACCAGGTAGCTATCTGCACGCATATCCAACAGGGAAGGAGATCTACGCCAAGGTGAATGCCCTTACCTCCATAGACACCGAGCTGCCATACAGTTACTACTCGCTCCCGTTCTGCAAGCCGCAGAGCGGCGTAAAGAAGAGCGCGGAGAATCTCGGCGAGCTGCTCATGGGAGACGATATCGAGTCGTCGCCTTACAAGTTCCGTGTCAATATTAATGAATCGTCTGTCTTTCTATGCTCCGTCAAGCTCTCCGACAATGATGTCAAGCATCTCAAGCAGCGGATCGATGATCTCTACCAGGTACGATCTCAGACACTGTGTCCTAAAGGTGAAATACATAAGTAAAAATACAAATCATATGGTGAAATATATATATATATATATGTGTGTGTGTGTGTGTGTGTGTGTGTATCTTGAATTTAACTACACATCCTATAGACTTATTTTACTGAATCGATGATCTCACATTTTCATACAGAAACACATTATGAATAATTGTATAAATGTGTAAGACTGAGTGTATAGTTACTACAGATAATGTGCTACTTATAGGTCATACAATAGAAACGTATTACTATGTGTAACTTTTGGCATGGATCAACCAAAGATGTATATTGTAAACTAAAAAATTTGTATATTATAGTTAAATATTCAAGATTACCAGGTAACATGCATTACGATATACGGATAAGTGATAAATGCTTTAGTATAGATCTTATTCCGGAATCAAAGCCTTATAATGTGTTCAGTGTATAGAAAGTCAAATTATATATTTACATTATACCGCAATGCATTGAGATTGCCGCTAACGTAAATTTTTAACTGTAACAAGTAGGATTGTAAATTTCCTTTTGCTTTTTTTTTTTTACCATTGTTTATATATTTAAGTAGTCGGTGTTCGTGTATATTCATATATATAAACCAATATGTATAGATACAGATCTAAATCTCGTATGTAATACAATATGAAAATATAATGAGATGTGTTCAGGTAAACCTCATGCTCGACAACCTCCCGGTGGTACGCACGCTGCCACGTGATGATGGTAACTCTTTCCGCTGGACAGGTTTCCTCGTTGGTTTCCACCCAGCAAACGATGACACGTATTACATTTTCAACCATCTCAAGTAAGTTCGTTTGCCAATATATGTATATACATAAATCAGCTATCTATATCTGTCTTGATAATGATTAATGTAACTTCTTTTTCACAGATTTAAGGTCCTTATACACAAGTATGAGGACACTGGAGTCGGGTCTGTGATGGCTACTGTGACAGCTTCGACGCAATACCGACTAGTGGTACGCTGGTTTAATTCTTACAATAATAGCAATGCTGTTATGAATACAATACGCGCACGCACATACACATATATGTACATGATGTTTTTTGCCCTGTGCAGGGAAGAACAATTCGGGATACGTCGTAGTTGGTTTCGAGGTTACAGCATGCTCATACGAACACCCGAAAGGTGACCAGAAAATGTACGACAATATAAAGTCTGTACCTTGTGAAGGTAAACCTCAAGCTGTACAAGAAGGTGGTACTATTGCCTTCAGTTATGATGTCACTTTTGAGGAGAGCCCTATAAGGTAATTAGTATCATTTTTTTAATCAAATTATTAAAGTTTTCTTATGATGGCCTTCTCGATGGGATGCATACCTTAAGATGGAGGGTTCAAGGGTACATTGGTTTTCTATACTTAACTCTTTGATGGTTATTGCGTTTCTAGCTGGTATTGTTTTCGTCATCTTCTTAAGGACTGTTCGCCGTGACTTAACTAGGTATGGATAGGCATTAATATATATATATATAATAATGATCGTAGTGTATATCTCTGTATGCGTACATTATACTGCTTTACTATTTGCTCATTTGTGGCTGTGTACCTAATGAAACACACAAAATATTCTTTGCACATTTGTCTATTCATCTTTGCACACATATATACGTCGTAATATGTAAATGGAACTCTACATACATTACGTTGTCTATGTAGTATGTATATTATATGTATATATATTGCATGTATAGGTATGAGGAGCTGGACAAGGAAGCACAGCAACAGATGAACGAAGAGCTATCAGGATGGAAGCTGGTAGTTGGTGACGTGTTTAGGGCCCTCCGCACTCAGAACTCCTGTGCATAATGGTTGGATCAGGGTTCAAATCCTGGGAATGGCAATTGTCACCATCTTCTTTGCTGCTTTCGGGTTCATGTCTCCTGCGTCACGTGGCATGCTTCTCACTGGCATGTTGCTCCTTTACCTCTTTCTCGGAATATCCGCTGGGTATGTAACAGTATATTCCACTATCATCACTTACTATTATATTAATATAGTAAATATATCATTTGTTTATCACAGTATAATGTATAGATAGCATATTGACTTACAATAGTACATTACTATCTTAAAGATTTGAAACGATATTATTATCAGTTAATTATGAATCTTGTCAGTATATAGACACCGTGTATCAATACACGATGGTATTATTATATGATATATATGTATGCGCGTGCTTGTTCGTGTCTGTATAACGATAGTGACTTAAGAGCACTCTTTCATATGCAGCTCTTAAGATATGCTAGCACAGTTAATATCCGTGAATGCTAGATTAATGTATATAAGATAATAGTTAATGTAACTTTTGAGTAATTAGTTACTTAATGTGTCAGGTACGCGGCCTCCCGTTTGTGGAAAACCTTTAAACAAGGCGACGCAACAGGATGGAGATCGATCTCCTGGCGTGTGGCGTGTTTCTTCCCTGGAATATGTTTTACCGTACTCACATTGCTCAACTTCCTCTCTGGTCCAGTCATAGCACGGGAGCCATCCCTATCTGGATGTTCTTCGTTCTCATTGCACTCTGGTTTTGCATTTCCGTACCGCTCACGCTGTTTGGAGGTTTCCTTGGTGCCCGTGCTGAACACCTACAGTACCCCGTTAGGACCAATCAGATACCACGCGAAGTCCCTGCACAAAAGTACGTGTATCGATATGCTACATAGATTTATATATGTGTCTGTTGTGCATGCGTGCTTGTGTGTGTTATGAGCTAATATACGTCTTTGGCAGGTATCCATCATGGTTACTAGTACTTGGAGCAGGAACACTCCCATTTGGAACACTCTTCATAGAGCTCTTTTTCATATTGTCAAGTATATGGATGGGGAGATTCTACTACGTATTCGGTTTCCTATTAATCGTCATCGTACTCCTCATCATCGTCTGTGCTGAGGTACCTCTCTCTCTCTCTCTGAGACACACACATAATAGGCACAGCACATACACACACAAAAATGTATATTAAATATTTACCAGTTCATTGACACATCTCCCTCTCTCTCTAACACACCGTGTTTGTTTGTATGGGTGGTTTTGAATGTGGGAAGGTTTTGCATACACAGACACAACAAACACCACACACACATAAATTGGCATCATTAACCTTAGGATATTTTTGCCTATTGTCAAACTGACACGTCTCTCTCTCTCTCTCTCACACACACACACATACACACACTCCATTTGTAGGTTTTTGAATGTGGGAAGTTTTTGCATACACACAGACAAACATAACACATACGCACATCATATTGACACCTCTCTCTCTCATATACGGACTAATTTGTTTACTTACATATAGGTATCAGTTGTATTAACATACATGCACCTGTGTGTGGAAGACTGGCGTTGGTGGTGGAAAGCCTTCTTCGCATCGGGCTCGGTGGCTTTATACGTATTCTTATACGGTATAAACTACTTAGTATTTGATTTACACAGCCTAAGTGGACCCGTATCTGCCACCTTATACATGGGATATACTCTTCTCATGGTTTTGGCCTTAATGCTTGGAACAGGTACTGTAGGCTTCCTCACCTCGTTTTACTTCACGCATTACTTGTTTTCCTCTGTTAAGCTGGATTAGTATATTATTTAAGAGTTAAACTATGTTATCGTGTTTATGTAAGAGGAATGAATACGTTTGCGAACTAACTCCTCGTTTTAACCTTGTCCTCTCTCTGTGTGTGTGTGTGTATCTATCTATATATATATATATATATCTATATATATATATAGAGAGAGAGAGAGAGAGACTCACATACATACATACATATTCCAGTGAATGTATGCTCCGTCTATCTTAGATGTATATACGCCGTGTGTTTAGACATATAGTATACATAACACGTATATGTAAGAATCATTATGAAAAAACTATAATTTTGTGTATATATAGTTCTGTAATTACTGTGGTTAAGTAACATTATTAATTTTTTATTAATATATACTATGTAGTAATAAATATCTAATATTTAATTTAAATGTTGCATGTAAGGTAACTATGGTAAATATGTAGGTTACCTTAGTAATTAAAGTATATATGGATTTTAATTTTATATTAGGATAATTTATTATTGGTTTATATATGGATCCTAAATTTATAATTAAGATAATTTATTATTGATTTATAGAATAGTTCAAATATGATTAGACTAAATATGATTAGATTATATTATATTGTATAAGTGATTCAAAATCAACATAATAAAATAACTTAAAGAATCTATAACATAATATATATCTTAAAAGTAATAAAAATTAATAATATAATATATGTAACAATTATGAAAATTAATAATATAATATATTATATAACATTAATAATTAATAATATATCATAAGGTATCAATAATCAATAACATATTACAAAGGTATTAAAAATTAACATTGTAAGGTAATTATGAAGTTTAATTATGGTATATTTTAGAAGTTATTAGAAATATTTATGGTGTGGCTAAAATTTTTGATAAAATGTCCAAATATAATTAATATATATCTTTGTGATTTAGTGTTTGTTGGAGAGTAATTTAGAAATTTTTAACTGAGTACATAATTATATTACACATTGAATATAAGTAATTTAAGAAATTGCAGTATTGTTTATATATTAAAATTAGAATTTATTATTTGATTTAATGTAACAAAATTTGTTGATGCGAACCGATAGTTTAACCTATTATCTTAAATAAACTAGTTTAAAAACTATTAAATAATTTAAATTATTATTTATTCAAACCAGTTTAAATAGATTATTATTATTAAACTACTCTGTGTATAAATGTAAACTTATAAATTGTTTTAAATAGTTTAACTATCTATAAATTTATTTCATAAATTAAATAGTTTAAATTAAAAAATATTAAATAGTCGTTAAATAAACGGTGTCATAAATTAGTTAAATAAATTAATAGTTTAAATTATAAACAATTATTATATATTTACACTAGTTTAAATAATAGTTAACACATACACACGCATAATAGAGCAAAAAATGTGTTGTATTCCAGCTATTAAGAATATTACAAGCTAATATACAATGTCTCTTACTATATATATATATATATATATATATATAATAATTAAGGAGCCAAAATCTGTCCAATCCTCTGGAATCCATCAACAGGTATCTCTCTTCCCGGCACCTTCACCTTAAGCAAATTAGAAAACCTGAAAAAGAAAGTAATTAATTAATAGATTAATTATTAACTAAGCATGTATATATAACACAAACACACAACACACACACACACAGATATATGCTTCTGTAAATCATATGACGTACTCTGTGTAGGAGAATTCCGACTCGTGTTCTGCCACAAATGCAATAAGCCTGCGCAAAGTTGACAAGTCAAGCCAGGTGTAAATATACATACGCATGTGTGTGGGTGTGTATGTGTGTGTGGGTGTGTGTGTGTGAGAGAGAGAGAGAGAGAGATCCATTATACTGATAGGAAAGCCATGTGAATATATACATACGCATGTGTGTGGAGAGAGAGCGAGAGAGATCCATTTAGACTTATAGGGCGTTGGACATACATAATATAAAGTTTAGTACCTCATAAGGCATCGTTAAGAGTTCATAATACGTCCGAACACGGTCCAGGCGTTGTTGAACCATATCAGCGTCAGTCGAGCTAAGAGCTGCCAAGGCCTAAGTATGGAAAATAGTGAAATTAGCTTAAACTATTACTGTACACATGAATTAAGCTATATAAACTTGGTAAACTACTGATACTCACATGTAAGTATTGATTACATATTATCAGTAGAAGACTCACTTAAACTAGTTTATTATTTATAGCATCGTACAAACATGTTTATATACATATTCATAAAAGAGTACCTGTTGGAGGGCAATACAATTTCTACATATTTGTCGAACACCGAACACGTTCACCAAACTCATAGCACTCAGAGCCTGTTTATAAAATATACGGGTATTACATATTTAAATCTCAATTAAGTTATATCTCATTATATACATATTAATACATAATCTAATATCTGCATGAGTATTTAAATATACTAATAGTTCATATACTATGTAAAATATGAATATCCCAAATCTCTGCGTTAATAGTTCATATATGATTAGATATTACTTGACTATATTTGAGTGGTATTACTATTATTATTGAGAGATATTACCTTGATAAAAGCAGTGGCAGCAACACCGCATATACCACCAAAAGCGTACTTTCTTTTAGCGGAGGATATATAAGGCGTCATTTCCTCATCCCATCTAGTAATCTACAGGGATAGACCACTTATTAAGGAGACACACACACGTGTATGTGTGTGGGTAACAAATATATATGTGTGTGCGCGCGTGTACCTGTGTAGTAAAACTGATAATGAAATCCTCAGGTTCTTCAGCATCTTGATCACTCACGTAAACCCTCCCTGTCATGGTCTGTATAAAGATCCAACAAGATTAAACACTAGCGTGCTCTCTCTCATGCACGCACCTGAAGGTGGTACATTGCTTGCAGCTGCATTTCAATCCGTAGTGTTCGAAGGCACTCTAAAGAAAGATCATTGTATTTGGCTATTAGATTGTGTAATCCAGCCGGAAGTGCATTGCTTACATTTTCCCTCTTCTTTTGAGGTGATTCAAGCCTACAATATAAAAAGACAACGTATATATACGTTTTACACATATTGACACAGATGAAACTTACTGACGAATGGAGGCAGAAAGAGCGTCTAGAGACTCGCTAAGCGCTGCCAGAAGAACGAATTTGTGATCTCCATGTATAAGTTGATCCTGTAAGGACAATAACTTTAAAGGTTTTATGAAATGCATTAACGGTTGTGTGTGTGCACGCAGGTGTGTGTGTGTGAGAGAGAGGGGTGTATTACAAAAGTATTAACAAGTATATTACAAATATATTTCATATGCGTATCATGATACAACTTTAGAAGTATATTATGAACATCCTTTCATCTAAGATAATTATATATATAGAATTATAGCGTATATTTAATGGGTCTTAAACTTAGAAGCAGATTGTTCATCTCCAATTCTAGTTCCACGTCTTCCCCATTCACTACACCATCATTCTCAAACTCAAGTAGTGCATTTGCAGGCTCCTGCTTCATAAGCTGTTCAACATCGGTTCTACCGATAACACTAGAACTCAGTGTTCCCAAAACAGCCTGTATTTAATAATTTAGCATGTCACCATAATATAAATGAGCTCTCTCTCTCTCTCTCTCTCTCTCTCTCTCTCTCTATCTTATATTATATATAATATATATAAAGAGAGAGAGAGAGAGAATAAGTATCTTATCTGTACATAGTAACATATCATACAGCTCCATGGTCCTCTTTGTGTGTGTGTGTGTGTTTTAAATGTTCTTACGTCGGTGTATGCAGCGCGACACCTTTCAAGGGTTCTTTCCATGATAGTTTGTACGAGTTCCAGAAACTCGGCAGCATATTTTGGCATTGCATGTGCCCATGCAATAACCTGCAAAAGAAAAAAGAGAAAAGATCGTATTGTGTGCAAGTCCCCATACGTGTATACACACATAGTATACGCGTCATATAGATTAAATAATAGATCATTACTTACTTCCGAAGCTAGGTGATCTGCCACAAAGGGGCCAAGCAAAGAGATGGATTTCTTTGTCATGGATGAATGTGATTTTGGACGAAATGCCGCAGAGCCTGCAAATAATGATCAACATACATTCTCTGTGTGTGTGTGTGCTTGCGTGAAGTACACGTAGTTGAGACATACACATATACGGACACTACATATACTTACTCGCTAAGGCATCTGTAACACGCTCCGATAGTCCACGTAAAGTCTTGGTAAAAACTGATCCTTTATGAAAGTTTCCATAAAGCTTTGCAATCCTTCCTTGCTGAAAATTAAGAACATACGTCTGAATTACAAGGATTATATATACACATTACAAATAATTACATATTTCAGTTATGCACGTACCCGAGTTGGGCATATCTTTTTGGAAGTAAGGAAGAGTATCTGTCAGTAAACTGTAGGTAAACAAGTTAATAAACATAGATGATTATATGAATAAGATTGACATTGACAGATAGAAGTTTATAATTGTAGATTATATTTAAAAATATTATGTCTACCTCCAAAACAGGCCGATATAGAGACGAAATTAAATACATCCCTCTTTCATTAAGAACAGAACCAGTCCCATAACCTTCTTGTGCATTTCCTGATCCTCGTCTACGGGCTGGACGTGGAACCTCTCCACTACCAGCTGGCCCTGTGAAACAAAATATATGGTCCATATATATATAGAGAGAGAGATGAATATATAATATATATCTATGTATATCGAATGGTTATAAATTGTCCTTTATATAATATGTGTGCACATCGGAATAACCGTAGCTCCTATATATCTTTTAATCTATATTACAAATAAGCTATATATTTATGCTTACTCATGGTACTCACCGGTAAGTTCATGGCTGTATCGAAACGAAAAAGCAAAAAGATAATCCTTCCCCAGGAGCAGCAGTGCTGTTACTAGAAAACAAATTATATAAATAATAGTTTCAACTAAACTATATATGGTGACAATATATATGATATAGTACCATGTTGTGATAAAATATTAGAGACATAAGTTATTAATTATACATTAATATGGTACAACATATATAATATAGATCTTGCCTTTTATCAGTAGTAGCTTTAGTCTGTCTCGCAGTTTGAGCAGCAGAATCTGCAGATGCAGCATCTGGACTAGCTCGAAGAATATCGCAAATAAATTGCTGGCATTCACTCTACAGCATAAAAACTATCATAATATATACCAACATAATTTGTATACATGCATACAACACACACACACACAAAAGAGCTATATAAAGAAGTATAACCTGAATCACAGATAAAGCAGAGCCCAAGTTGTATCCACCCGTCATACGAGCATCCCCTTCTGCACCTTGAGAAGCGATTATACTTTCTAGAGCCTCGCCCACAATCACATGATTTTCTGCACATTAGTAAATTGGAGTTAAACTACATTACATCACAGCTATATGGCTTTATATTTAAAAATCTGTAATAACTTAACATGCCTGTATACACGGTTACATAGTATCTAATGATTGATTAATACGCTACACACAAACTCACGCATACACAATCCACAGTACAGATTTGACAAGAGCTTACATGTACACATAGTCGTATGTACAAGCGTAATCGCACAGTAACAGAATTTATGTAATGATTATAGATGACTATATATATATATATATATATATATAGAGAGAGAGAGAGAGAGAGAGAGAGAGAGAGAGAGAGAGAGAGAGACACAGACAATGTGTGTGTGTGTCTGTATATTGTTTTATAACCACTATCATTCTATACCTACAATATAATCTAGTTATAAAATATAGATATATAGAAGCATACAATATAGTTTACATACAGAGCTAGCTAAACCATTACATACATGGCCTAACAATTGTTTAAAACTACCAGACTCTATGCCATATGGATATATAACTGCAATGTGCGCGTGTGTGTGTGGATAAGGATTTGTACATGTATATAATCACCTATAACATGAGATAAAGCTGCAAGTACAGGCTCAACGAGGTTCTTTGCTGCAACTTGGCTTGGTCCAGATGGCCCCATTACACTCGAGATGTCAGAAGAAACCGATTGTTGTTTCTTGTGCTTGTTTTCCTCAACTCTTTTTAATCCCAGATTTATGGTCCCATTTCCTTGAGAGAATGCCACTTTTGACACCTATAACATATAAGGTTTAACATACAGACACACACACGTACACATCTGTGTGTTGCATATATATATGAAATATTCTCTCTCTCTCTCTCTCTCTCTCTCTCTCTCTCTCTCTCTGTATATATATATATATATATATATATATAGAGAGAGAGAGAGAGAGAGAGAGAGAGAGAGAGAGACACACACACACACACACATATATATACCTTTGAAGCTTCGAGTGCAGCAGCATGTGCTTTGATCTCATCCGTTACTAAATCATGCACCGTTTGCCTTAATCGCTGGCTATGAAAATATTAAGCAAAAGAAATTACAGATATAAACTGGAGTATTTAATAAATTAATCAGTGCTTCATTAAATGTTCATAAATATACTGATTAAATGGATGTCAGATCAGTCTATGCGGAGATAACAAGTTAATTCTCCTTAAACGACTAAACTATTTATAACAACAGTTACATTGTTATAACATTGCTTAAAGTAAATTCGATTAAACGTACGCAATTTATATTAATTATAACCATACTATACTAATAGAACCCAATTACCTTATTATTGCACCTCCAGCTGCAGTTTTCCCGAGAAGCTTTAGGCATTCCACCATTGTTTGCAGGTACTTTACATGGGCTGACGCATCACTCTTTGTTAAAGCTTCCTATTAACATTGTAAATATTAAAACCAGCAATGAACAGTGTGCATATATACTTGTAAATTTGTAGTGTATATGACTAAATTTATAGTATATGAACGTGTCATACGCTATTAGTAATTACTTGATTATACCGTATAATTTACTATGTATTGAATATACGCATATATTGAATATAAATTGGTTAACATCATTATAGTAACTGCATAATATGTAGCACATGCTATTTATTAAAGTATCTAAGATAACTATGTATATAATTACCACAAACTCGTTAGGTGTAGCATCTCGTAACCATGCTAGGGTCGGTCGTCTAGGAGCTCTTAAGCTTTCAGAAATCCCATCGGACGTATCAGTTTCGTAGTCCTTACCATCGACGGAGCTGGAAAATAAATAATATGAGTTCCAAAAATTGAGAATCCTCATCTTTTGATTACATGCAATAGCAACTAATAATTTACTAGTAGTAGCTTTGAAATTTTAGTTCATTTTGTAAATGTTATCAATGATGATTAGTTCACTATCTAAATATCAACATACACCCATGTAGTAGTTAGGCATATTTAGTACTATTTAGTAATAAGAAATAAATACAAAAGTCTACAATAAACTAGCTTGTGTATAGAATAGAAACATATATAAATATGGATAGTGCTTAGCTCGGGGACCTTTGTGTGTATATACCTCTTATCACTTGCAGTACTTGATCGTCGATTATCTTCAGAAATATGTCCGTTGGAAATTACTGTGCTATCAGACTTCTTGAATGTCCGCGTACGTCGTGAAACGGGATGTGAACTAGGCAGCGGCATGTTTTCTATGTTTAATAAATCGTCTTCTGTATGTTGATTTCTGCTTTTAACAGTACTGCAAACCAAGACAACACCCAATATGATAATATATATGTATCTCTATTTAATGTTCTGTAAGATATAACGTTTGCTCTCTATTAATAATATAGTATTATATACGAAGTACACATATATATTTACTCACGCACAACACACGCACACATATACACAAAGTACACAGCTCACCTGTATTCTCCTTTGCCATAAAGATGGGAATGCAAATCCTCGACAATCTTAGTGAAGAGAACACCTCGTAGCCTTGAAAAATCCGCACGCACATCTTGCAAAGCACCAACCTGCAAAAGGATATTAAGAAAGCACATAACATACATTAAGAGCGAGGACTTACACCCTGAATTCCTTCACGCTCGAGCATACTTATCGATTGTATATGGAGTTGAACGGCAGCATAATATTTCTTTTCAGCAATCAATTGTTCTATCTTTGCGGGAACCTGCAAACAATCGGCTATGATATACAAATATAAAACCTTTTAAACCAAGGCTACATATGCACGAACTGGATATGTCTATATGTGTTTTCACGCGCGCGCACACACACACACACACCTTTGCAACGTTGTCAATTTGGTCAAGTAGTGAAATTGCATTACGAAGCACAACGGACCGGTACCATTGTTGTTGGAGCTGTTTATGTCTGGCGCCTAGGAGCTGCTTGCAATCAGCAAGCTGTACTTTGAGGCCACTCAGGCTGGTGGCAGACTCACTGAATAGCTTCAGTATCTGCAGATAAAAAACCACACACACATGTAGAATGTTTAAGTAAATCCTAAACAGATATAAGTACATATGTATACTTAAATGTGTGCATATTACGAACCTGGGAGTAATTATGGATAGCCTTATTAAAACCTTTGTGATAACCACGAACAACATCATCTACAAGCGCTTCAATGCCATCGCGTTGATCCCTGAGAATAGCAGTTGCATCTTCGGGATTGGGTGAGGTAAGAACCTCCACAACATGAGCTAGCGAATCGAACCTCGGCTGCTTCCATGAATCATCGATCGCGTCTAACTCATCCTTTACAGACTGTACATAAAACACGAGTTAAACACATGGCCATACACACACATCCCATGTATACGTATATATACATGGGATAACTTGATATAACCGTGTTAATTGTGAATATATTTGACTATTATGATTATATTACCTATAAAATAAAAGTACAATGTATATGGTATGTTACTATATACAAACTCAAGAATATATATAAGATACAGATATAATATGGCATTATAGAATCTTGTTTGGGACGAGAATGGAAAGATATATGAAAGGATTGCAGCTTATACATGAAAGATGGCGTTTTTGCAGATTACGTGGAAATATATGAAAAAAACACATTTTTACATATACATCAAAATAAAGGGCAAAAAAACAAAATTAATATATAAAATGCTAACTTTTGCATATTACACTGAAAAATATTCTAAAAAAACACATTTTTAAACATATACATCAATAATAAAAAAACAAATTAATATATAAAATGCTAATAAAATTGCAATTATACAAAAGAGCTCACCTCCCAGTCGACGATCGGAGCCGCCATATCCAGCTCTCAGAATCTCTGCATTGCTGTCCCGCGCAGATCAGATCGATCTACAAAACCCTCTTGATCCAGATCCTTGCCCTAATCACTGTTCCCTGTTTTAGGGTTTATGGTTTTAAATAAATATTTAGGGCTAATAACTATAAACATAATTATTCATGATCTATATGAAATAAGGCTAATCATAGAATGTGTGTGTGTGTGTGTGTGTGTGTGTGTGAGAGAGAGAGAGAGAGAGAGAGAGAGAGAGAGAGAGAGAGAGAGAGAGACTCACATAAAGGTGTATTTTTTATGTTTATTATTTTATTAAATGTAAATATAAATAATAAATTTTTCTTTTTTTTATTAATGGAGTGTATTCTATTTTAAATTATAATTTTCTTTTGTTTTCACAGTCACCAAATAATATAAAAGAATTTGAATAAAATATATATTTAATGTTTTCCAACATGTTATACTCTCACTATATTTAAATTCTAGTTTAACACGTAAATGAATTGTGCCATGTTTGATGTATATGAGCATCCGTATAACATATTTCATATACTATACGTTATACTATTTTAAATTATAGTAATAACTTAACCCAATCCGATACTTAATTTAAATAACTTAACCCAATCCGATACTTAATTTAAATAACTTAACCCAATCCGATACTTAAGTTAAATAACTTAACCCAATCCGATACTTAAGTTAAATAACTTAACCCAATCCAATACTTAAGTTAAATAAGTAAATAATTAATATCAATTATGATTATTATTTAATTATGTATATTACAAATACTACTGATTTAGCAAAAATATAAGTGTTTAGGGTTTAGAGGTTTTTTTTTTTTGGTTAGTATATAAGAGTATAGAGTGGATTTTTTTTTTTTAACACAACGTCAGGTATGTTTATTATGTCATTTTTTATTATTATTTTTTTCTTTTTATATGTTGGTTATGCCAGTTATATTGTTAAGTATATTAATAATAATTATTATAATATATTTATAAGTTTTTAATTATATATATATATATATATATATATATATATATATATTATACAACTGTCTTAATAGTAGTTGTAGAATAAAAAGGAGAATAAAAACAATTTTGACATATGTTTTATAACAATTTATTTTTATTTAACACTAAATATATATATTTAATAACGATTTATTTAAAACAAGAGAGTAGTTAGGCCACTAAACAATGAATTTTAATCCTAAGAGAGGGGCTAAACAACAAACTCAACAATGGTGTTATGGTTTTTCTATAGCTAACTATATATATATATATTAATTAGACATTATTGCATGTGTATATGCACATGCACAATATAAATACATGTAAAACTAGACTATGTGAATTTTTATAACTAATTTAGCACACTATGGAGTTTACTTAAATATGCTTAATTTATTTACTTAAATTATTAGTATTATTATAACATAAGGTAACTAGGTAAATACATAAGTTACCTTAGTAATTAAAGTTTATATGGAAGCTAATCCTATAATTAAAATAATTTATTATTGGTTTATAAGATAGTCCAAATATGATTAGAATTATACCTTTTATTTATATATATAAACTTTAATATAAATACAAAGATTATCCCGAATTTTCTTTTTTGTTATCATATATTATCTCAGGTCCTTACATTAGTAGAATTGCTAAATAGTATGTTCAAGAAAAATATCGATTTAACCCAATATAAAATATTATTAATTCCGTTATGATGTTGTGAGAACCTCGACACATAATACAATAAATATACGAAAAGACAAAAACTCAGATGTCCTTTGTATTTAAGGTTGTTTATATAGATAAAGGAAAAGGTATATTTTAGTTATATTTGGACTATCTTATTAAGGATTTAGCCATACCATAAATATCTATAATAAATTTTAGAATATACCATGGTTAACCTTGTAATTACCTTACATTATCCCCTCTCTCGTAAGAAAAACTTTTTCAATCGTAAAACGTGAACAACCAAAGGTGCTTCTTGAGACTCAACATTTTATACATGGTAACTTGAAGACCAACTTGACGAAGAATCTTATAAAGACCAAGTCATTTCTACATGAAACCTGAAATGAGCCCTTTCTGATGAAGTTCTAGAAAATGCAAAAGAATAACAAATTGAGGACGTGGCCAATGACGAGAATTACAATAATGTTGTTGTTGAACTTGTGCCTGACCCAAATGTTCTACTGAGGTAGTATGTAGTAAAGGAAGAGTTTGATCTAAGTAAGTTGCCTAATACCGAGCTTCATCATACTTAGGTTTGTGAGAAGCCAAACCAACATCTAGATGCATTTGAGGGTCTCGCCCATACAATGCTTTGAATGGAGACATACCAATGGAACTTTGAATGTGAGGGAGTTGTCACATTGACATTATATAAATGATAAATATATATATTATCATTGCTACACACGAGATATACATGATTCAAATGCTCGATTAACCCATCTATTTGTGGATGAAAAGGAGATGTGAAAAACTATTGAATTCTCATCCGTGAAGTAAGAACCTTTAAAATTTCAGCAATAAAGATAGGTCCATTATTTAATAAAATCCATTTTGAACATAAATGGTGCAAAATTCTCTGAGTGAGTATAAATTCAACAACACTATGGGCCGTGGCATCTAGTAAAGTTCTAACCTCCAATCTCCAACCTCCAAATGAGGTATAAAACGTCCTAAATATGTGACCTTACCAAGAAACCGTCATAAAGACCGTACATTTGTTGGATGAGGAAATTTCGCCACAGCCTTCATCTTGGATGAATCCACACGTAACCCCTCACGAGAAACCATGTACCCCAAATACGTAGTTTCAATTGTGCCAAAAACACACTTGGGCTTTTTCAACTTGAGCCCATACTCATGTAAACGATCAAACACACAAGCTACTTTTTTTAAATGATCTTCCCAAGAGCTACTTCCTTGAGATGATCTTTCCAAGATCCCTAAGTATGAACCAGAATGTCATGAAGTACTTTGCAATTATCTCCAGAAACTCATCATTAAAAACTTCATTTATCATGCGCTAAAATGTGCAGGAACAGATACTAAATTAAAAAGCATAACAAGGAATTCATATAAATCAAAAGGAGTTCGAAATGCTGTTTTGGAAACATCTTCGGGAGCCATAAGAATTTGTCAATAACCTAAAACAAGATCCAATTTAATAAACCAATGACTCTTACCCAATTGATGTAACAAATCCTGTGTGTCATAGTTTTTATTATGACTCGACCCTTTGCTTTGGGGTTTGACTGTTGTTACCTACCGAGTTGTGTGATGAACCCTAGTTATAGTGAGAAACAACCCTGCTTAGTGCACTTAGATGTTTAGGGGTAGTCCGGCCGACTGTCATTAGGTACCTCGAGAAACTCTAAGCGAATGTAGTACTTACCTTTTAGAAAACTCTCCCTCGGTTTGACGTTTTAAAGTAGGTTTTTCATTAAAAAGTATAGCTTGTCAAAAAGGGTTAGGGACACCCCTAGGGTTGACCTAACCCTAGGGTTGCCCTAACCCCTAGGGGTTAGGGTTAGGGTTAGGTTAGGACAACTCATTTTCTCTAAGGGCTGGCATTTCCGTGCCAACCCACTTACTCACTTGGGGTGGGGGGTCCGTCACATAAATAAGGTAGAGTATTGTAGTGAGGCTTCCTAGGTTCAAAAGAGAGCTCGTTAACCTCCTATTGATGCAAGCTAAGCTTGTGTCGTTAAGGTGCAACCCTCTGTTATGCCGCCCTAACTACCACACGATAGGGGTATGTCCCACCTTTGGGTTAAACTATCCTTATCGTTGGCAGGATCACGCCTTTGTGATGGGAGTACGTTACTTCCAAGGAGTTAGTCAGATTCCTTGGCTTGAAAACCTACTCGCAAGCTCAAGAGTTCACGTTCCGCAAAATTAGTGGTTGAGGCCTTGCTCTGGCCGCCTCAACCACGCCAAGCTAGGAATGATACCTGTAGCTTGGCTAGTCCGCATGTCCTGATTCACAGGGTGAGCCTTGTTCGTGGACTTGGTCAGCTAGTGTCAGAGTTTTAACCCAAGGGCCAACACGTGGCAACACGTGGCTGCCAGGTGGCCATTCGGCGTCATCACCCTGTGTGAGCAACGCTAAGTTCCCCAGAACAACCCCAACGACCCCTAGGGTTAGACTCTAATGCCCAAGTGGACAAGAGACTTAGGGTTTAGCCTAAGTCTCCCTAGAATGTCTGCCCCCAGAACCCTTGAGGGATAACCCTAGTTGACTTAGGGTTTAGCCTAAGTCTCCCTAGAGTGTCTACCCCAAAACCCTTGAGGGATAACCCTAGTTGACTTAGGGTCTTGCCCTAGAAGACCTAGACAGCTCATGCCCTAACCCCCATCAAGGAGACGTGTGTTCCACACATACCCCGTGACAGAGCTAAGGCATTGTCACTTACCCCTTGAGGAATCACCCTCATCCGGGAGTACAACCCCTTTAGGGCGACAAGGGGTACCCTGAACCACGACTAACCCCTAAGGGTTTGAGTGGCCAAGTTACACCCTAGACCTAGGGCTAGTACTTAGTGAGGACACGAGTGTGCGCCGTAGGCGAACACGAGTGTTCTGCTAAGCAAACTCCCTAAGGCTAGGTTTGGGATAACCCTAAGCACATGACCTTGCGAGTGCCTTACGAAAGGGCTTCTGCTAATGAGCTTAGGTTGTTCAACCCCTGGATTCCAAGGAGAACACTCCCCTAGCCAAGTGTGCCAAAGCACACCTAGTTACGAGACCTAACCTCCCTCGAGCGGATGCCCAAGGCTTAGCACCCTAGTGCAAGCACAAGCATGCCTGTTTGTTAGAGTATCCAACCCCTTAGCGACAAGCCCATGACATAACCCCAAAGGGCGTGCCTCGGGCGTTGTACCATGTGACGTTTAGCCCAGTGTCACATCCCCATGTGACACTGCCTTCCCGATGTGGGCTATCATGCCATAGCCCTTAGATTCAAGAGTTGCACCAAGTACCACAAATGTGGTTCCTAAATGCCAACTCTAGAACCCCTCAATGAACCCTCAGGAACTAGGTAACGTGAACCTGTCAAACAAGATCCCACGCCCACAGTTGGACAAGGACACGGATGTGCCTTGCTTGGCCGTGAGTGCTACACCTAGCTTGACGTGGAGGAGGAGGCTGGAGACAAGCCTCAACCTCTGCCTCTTGGAACGTGCATCCCGACAAGACCTCCCAGGCATGGATTCGCCAACGTTAAGGGTAAGCTACCCCGAAGGTGGGACGTACCCCTGGCATCTGGAAAGTTAGGGCGGCACAACAGAGGGTTGTACCTTAACGACACAAGCTGAAGCTTGCACCGGCAGAAGAGCAACGAACTCATTCATGAACCCAGGAGCTCTCTACGTATACTCTACCTTATTTATGTGACGGAGCCCCCCCCCCTCTTTTCCTGTTTGTATTAGTGGGCTGGCACTGAATTCTAGCCCCTTAGATAAATTAGCAATATGAGCCTATAACTCACCCTTACTCCTACCCTAAACCCTACCCAAGGGGGTGGGGGTTTTAGGGCGTGGGTTAGGGCAACCCTAGGGTTAGGTCAACCCTAGGGGTGTTCCTAACCCTACTTATCACGCCGAACTCATCTGCAAGGACCAATCAGCCTATTCGGGACGTCAAAATTGGGGGTGGGTTTTCTAGAAGGTAAGTGCTACCTTCGCTTAGAGTTTTCGCGATACTAAAGATAGCCGGCCAACTACCCTTAAACCCTAAGTGCACTAAGCGGGGCTGTTTCTCACTACATCTAGGGTCCATCAACATAGTACAGTAGGTAACAACAGTCAACGTCCAAAGTAAAGGGTCGAGTCATAGTAAAAATATGACACACTCCCCGCCTTTGAAAATGTCAACGTCCTCGTTGACGTCCAACTCCAAGACTAGATAATGTTAGAAAAAACTAACCAAAACTAACATATCACTCTATGCGGAGTTAGCCAAAAGTTCACATAAGTTTTATTACCCCCCTTGCATTACGCGAAACCAAGTACTTCAGAACCGTCGTTCACTGAGTCGTAAACCCAGCTGCCGGAGGCACCACCTGCGACATGAAGTCACCTGGAGACCTTTTGCACGTCTGCAAAGTCTGTCACCCGACGCACACAACACTGGTTAATTTCTTTACTTAACTAGAATTTATATTGGAGGCCTCTAGTTAGTGTTGTTGCCGGCCCCTTGGTTAACAAGAAATAAAGACTTGCTTTATTCCTTAATATTAAACGATGTTGATGACCTCTGTCATCTAGCGCACAACAAGCACTTCTCAAATGCTTGACCAAACACCTTCGCTTTTCTTTGATTTTCCAATGGTCCCACATGTTACGATATTATAGCTTATATCTCTGCATCCCTCGGTGCTTCTCATTACCCCTTTTCATAAGGGTCTGCTACTATACCTATCTCTCATTAGTATATAGCTACGCCAGACTAAGTATGAGACTTTTATCGGAATCAAGCTCTTTTCCGATACAAGAGTACAATTCGTAAAACCCTGTTCTCTGTAAACATGTCAATCTGGCCAGAGGCGATCACAGAGGCATGGCTGTACACATGTATACAACAAGGTCTTGCCAACTGCCATTCGTCTTTCACAACCAACTTTGTACTCTTTCATAACACCGACCAGTTCAGGGACCAGATAAGCTAACATACCTTTCTTACAAACCGATGTGGAAACCAGGAAATTCAACCCATCTCTAGTGCCTCAATCACAACCTTTAGATAACATGTCTCTTAATTGTCACTTTCATTGTACTCATTCCCCAAAGAGCACATCGTACTAGATGCCGTTCAATACTTCCTAACTCCTTATCGTACTAAGTTTAAAATACCGAATTTTAGAATTAGTTTCCACGATAAGAGTCTCTCTGAATCAGAATACTGCACGCCTCCATAACATTATATTTATTTCCAACTCTTAAACTGATTTCGTAAATGTTTCTCAACATATACCGAAGTATAACATTTTCACTAATTGAAGCAACTAGTGTTTTTGATAAACATCTTTTTAAAACTAATCCTTATTCTATAAATAGTTGCAATTTCGATATTGATACTTCGAATGGATAATGATCGTTTTAACGTTCAAATCCTAAGCTTATCAACTAGTTTATACTAGTATATAAACTTACAATCATATCAATTTATCGAAATGCTACAACTATAATATAGACATGGTTTAGTTTACATGAACCGAACTTCAGTTTTGATGGAAATATAATGTTATACAGTATTTCGAGGAACTTTGTTCAGAGACTAAGAGGAATCATGAACTAGTGTCTGGTTCATCTAATGATTTAGTAAGATATCAACCTCCACATAAATGTTATCATAACACTGAAGTGTTATATCAACTTCATGTTTTGTCATACTTATAATTCAATAGATCTCCCCAAACATGAATAAATATCTAGTTCAGTATTGAACTAAGATACATTATTCACTCTAGACACCTAGCAATCCAGAAAGTACTCATTGCCCCTCAAGCAATGTATTGAGAAATGCTCATTTCTCAACTAACTTGAAAACACGTTTCAAGTTATAACACTAAGGTAGTGCCTTACCAAAGTGTTGACTCAAATCCACTTGAGTCTTTATATTTATGATTAGGCCACCTCATGTGATCATAACCAAGTTTATATTGAGCGCTCCAAACTCAATATTAAGAGATACATACTACTTTGACAAGTCATTTATAATCCAATCTTAAAAGATTGTCACAAATTCTGCCAAAGTTTAAAATATAAATATCTCAACAGATGAGGTGATAGGAAACCTCATATTCTCGAACCGGATATTGGACAACCTTGAACTACAATCATCAAGAAGAGACACCATCTTCTTGAGCTAATCCCACTACTTTACTTACTTAAGAATATTGAACAACTCAAGGAACACCATCAAACCTTGAGATAGAACCAAAGACTAACCCAAGGAATATAATCAAACCTTGAGTCAAGAATAGTTCTATTTTTCAATATTCCGAAAGATTGAAGATACATACTTTATTTTCTTTAAGTGCCCACATTTGCGACCATGATGCAGAGTCAAGAAACCGTCTTTTGAATAATCGTATTCGACTCTAAAATGAAATTGTTATTGAAAAACAATACAACTTCTAATCTCATCGAATACCGACTCTCTGAGGAGGTACATGCACTTAAACCTCCAATGGAAATCCGACTATTACTAGCTCATTGTAATTCTCAACATAAGTTATCAAACTTAGCAAGTTTCCTTACTTAGTCGATAAACAAAGTGGAGAATCCCAAATCATGCTCTTCTTAACCAAGGAATCACCCTTGTTCAAGAGCTTATCCCCATTGCAAACAACGTTACAGATTTCAAGATTAAAGAGTTAACAATGAAAATGCACAAGTGTGCGCCGAACGCCTTCACTATGCAAGTCCTTCATTACTCAGTAAACTGAAAATGTAAACGTATGTTTCCAACATTACTCTTTCTATAGATCATGCCATCTATCCAAAACTGCATTGATAGGGATGCAACATTAAATCTCTACTGCCAATATTATAACTTTATAATCAAGTTAGCGAGTAGCTAACTTGAATACAAAGTGCGCGCTACAACCTAAGGTTTCAAGTTGTACTTTGTTCAAATCAAACTTGAACTTAGTAAACTATTTCACCTAATGTTACTTGCAGCTAGCGTCATCAAAATATTACGTCCATCACAATACTTTGATTACATTGGATCTTCGAACCAACTGCTTAACATATTCATCATATGTTAATATTTGACATTCCGTTGTATTATAAGTTCATCACCATAGTCTGCTTCTAGAGTTACACTCTCGAAACATGCACTATAATAAGAGCTTATTTTACACTTTATGTCAAAATGTAGTGTTCATTCTTATGTTTGAATATGCCCCTTCTCCCGAAGTCAAAGATGCACTTCTGAACATAAGTCTTTCCCCGTTTGAACACTATTGCTGGAACCGATATTGAATCTTGACCTAAGCCAAAACTCAATGGACAGTCTGTTTCCAAATCATGTGTTATCCCAAATTCAAACACCTTAAAGAAAAAGAAAAATTTTCAATAATGTGTAGACTTAGGATATCACAAGACCCTTCCAAGACTTAGTTTGTAAGCCAGAACAAACTAACACGCCACGTCTTGTGGAAGTATGGTAAAGTAACCCAACATTCATAAGGTAAAATAACCTGGCATACAACTTGGAAGCTGACTTCCAAGTGCTACCTTCTAAGTCCATAACCCACACCCACTTATGAAGTAGGTGTACTCTGAAGAGTTATAGATCTCAGGACCAACTCTCCACGCAGAATTCAGACATTAGCCGAAAGTGATAGAGTACTTCAAGAATTTAGAACTAACTAAACCCTAAAATACACTACACTTTAGGTAGTCCTACTGACCGCGAGAATAGGCTCCGATACCAATTGTCAGAGTTTTAACCCAAAGGGCCAACACGTGGCAACACGTGGCTGCCAGGTGGCCATTCGGCGTCATCACCCTGTGTGAGCAACGCTAAGTTCCCAGAACAACCCCAACGACCCCTAGGGTTAGACTCTAATGCCCAAGTGGACAAGAGACTTAGGGTTTAGCCTAAGTCTCCCTAGAATGTCTGCCCCCAGAACCCTTGAGGGATAACCCTAGTTGACTTAGGGTTTAGCCTAAGTCTCCCTAGAGTGTCTACCCCAAAACCCTTGAGGGATAACCCTAGTTGACTTAGGGTCTTGCCCTAGAAGACCTAGACAGGCTCATGCCCTAACCCCCATCAAGGAGACGTGTGTTCCACACATACCCCGTGACAGAGCTAAGGCATTGTCACTTACCCCTTGAGGAATCACCCTCATCCGGGAGTACAACCCCTTTAGGGCGACAAGGGGTACCCTGAACCACGACTAACCCCTAAGGGTTTGAGTGGCCAAGTTACACCCTAGACCTAGGGCTAGTACTTAGTGAGGACACGAGTGTGCGCCGTAGGCGACACGAGTGTTCTGCTAAGCAAACTCCCTAAGGCTAGGTTTGGGATAACCCTAAGCACATGACCTTGCGAGTGCCTTACGAAAGGGCTTCTGCTAATGAGCTTAGGTTGTTCAACCCTGGATTCCAAGGAGAACACTCCCCTAGCCAAGTGTGCCAAAGCACACCTAGTTACGAGACCTAACCTCCCTCGAGCGGATGCCCAAGGCTTAGCACCCTAGTGCAAGCACAAGCATGCCTGTTTTAGAGTATCCAACCCCTTAGCGACAAGCCCATGACATAACCCCAAAGGGCGTGCCTCGGGCGTTGTACCATGTGACGTTTAGCCCAGTGTCACATCCCATGTGACACTGCCTTCCAATGTGGGCTATCATGCCATAGCCCTTAGATTCAAGAGTTGCACCAAGTACCACAAACGTGGTTCCTAAATGCCAACTCTAGAACCCCTCAATGAACCCTCAGGAACCAGGTAACGTGAACCTGTCAAACAAGATCCCACGCCCACAGTTGGACAAGGACACGGATGTGCCTTGCTTGGCCGTGAGTGCTACACCTAGCTTGACGTGGAGGAGGAGGCTGGAGACAAGCCTCAACCTCTGCCTCTTGGAACGTGCATCCCGACAAGACCTCCCAGGCATGGATTCGCCAACGTTAAGGGTAAGCTACCCCGAAGGTGGGACGTACCCCTGGCATCTGGAAGTTAGGGCGGCACAACAGAGGGTTGTACCTTAACGACACAAGCTGAAGCTTGCACCGGCAGAAGAGCAACGAACTCATTCATGAACCCAGGAGCTCTCCTACGTATACTCTACCTTATTTATGTGACGGAGCCCCCCCCCCCTCTTTTCCTGTTTGTATTAGTGGGCTGGCACTGAATTCTAGCCCCTTAGATAAATTAGCAATATGAGCCTATAACTCACCCTTACTCCTACCCCTAAACCCTACCCAAGGGGGGGGGTTTTAGGGCGTGGGTTAGGGCAACCCTAGGGTTAGGTCAACCCTAGGGGTGTTCCTAACCCTACTTAACACGCCGAACTCATCTGCAAGGACCAATCAGCCTATTCGGGACGTCAAAATTGGGGGTGGGTTTTCTAGAAGGTAAGTGCTACTTCGCTTAGAGTTTCTCGCGATATCTAAAGATAGCCGGCCACTACCCTTAAACACCTAAGTGCACTAAGCGGGCTGTTTCCTACTACATCTAGGGTCCATCAACATAGTACAGTAGGTAACAACAGTCAACGTCCAAAGTAAAGGGTCGAGTCATAGTAAAAAACTATGAACACTAGGGGTTTTAAGTTCCTAAGGGTTGGGTTCTTAATACGGGTTACTTTACCAGATTCTATGGAGAGGACCTGGCAAGCCGCCTTTGTGGCACCAGGTAAAAACTCTAACAATTGGTGTTGGAGCAAGTTCTCTGCGGTCAGTAAGACTGCCTTAAGTCATAGGGTGTTTCAATGTTTAGATAACTCTAAATTCTTGATATAGTCTATCGCTTTGGGTTGACATGTCTGTATTCTGTGCAGAAAGTTTGATCCTGTGAGTTGTCAAACTTCGGAGAACACTTGCTCAGTGAGTCGACGTGAGATTCTAGGTATGTTCGAAAGTCTTATGCTAGTTCAAGCTGATGTGTGTGGGTGTACAACCTGTGCAGGGTGTTTCCAACTTTACATTGTGAATATTCCAAGCATATTCTCTGAGTGTTGAAACTAGGGTTCAATACGATGAGCAAAAGAAAGTAACCAAAGCCTGAGGTAAAGAGGACTATCACAGAGGTTCAAAATGAGGAGATGGATGAGGCTGATCCAGGTCAACCCCCTAGAGTTAAACAACAACTTGGTTGGCGAGAAATAATGATGGATGCCCTAAATGAACTTCGAGGGGATGTTTTGGGGTTGAACGAGCAAATCAATAATATTGTCGTTCGAATTTCAACAAATATTGCAGTGCTAGATGTTCCACAACCAGACACACGGAAAAAAAAGAAGAAGCATGACTTAAAGTCAGGTTCCTCTGAATCAGATTTTTCGACAGAAGTGGGTGGTGGAGGTCCCAATAAATTCAAACCAGTAAAGCCTTCAAATTTCATGGGTTCAAAGGATTATAAGGTGTTGAATGACTGGTTGTATGATATGGAAAGCTATTTCGAGGCTGTTTCCGTGAGAAAGACAGAAAAGGTTGCATGTGCCAAGCAATTTCTTAAAGAAGAAGCTAAGACTCGGTTGCGAATTGTTGAAGGTGAATGTGGATATTGAAACAGCTGGAAACACATGAAAAAAGAGATCAAAAGCAGTATATGTCGGATGATCTCGGTTTGCGATTGCGTGCTGACTTAGCACTTTGTCAACAAGGAGTTTGGGGAAGTCCAATGGACCATGTTTATGGATTCGAAAGTGTACGACAATTGGTGCCAAGTATGAGTGATGATGAAGCTTGAAGTTGCTACATGGCTAGCTTGAATGAGAAGACGCGAAGGGAAATCTTAAGGTACAAGCCAACAAGCTATTGGGAATGTCAAGAGGCAGCTCAAAAGGTTGCTTATGGCATGTCATTAAAGGACTTGTACAAAGGGGAGGAAGCAAAACCTAAATCAAGAAGGTTTCCTCCAAAGTCTGGGTTTAGAAGGTTTGATAGGCAACTAGATCAATCACCATCGAATTAAAATGCAAGTCCCTTTGTCGGTAGTTCTAAGTTTTCGGATACATCAAGACTCATCGGATCTCGAAAACTGTTAGTGTTACCATCACCTCAGCAGGCCAAGGGCTCAGCTCCAAAGTCTGCTCCCTCGCAATTCGCATGGGGGTTCCAACATGTTATAATTGTAACAAGCCTAATCATGTTGCTAGACAATGTTGGGCATCCTCACAACAGTCGGGTCATTTCAAGGTGATGGTAAAGAAGAAGTTGCTGAACCAGAAATGCCAGAAGATCTAGAAGAAGAGTCAAAAGAGGTAATGTTGTGCCAGACACAACCTGCCTTATTCGTTATTCAAGACAAAACTGACCCTTTACTATATTTGACAAGAAAGATATGAGGGACCGAGTCCGAATGATGATCGATACTGGAGCAACATACAATTTCATATCGGCTAGTCTAACTCGTCGATTGAATTTGGATGTAATAAAGATGTGTAAAATAAAGATCAATTTTGGCAAAGGTTCTTAAAATACTAATAATATAGCAAGGGCAGTTCCTGTCCAAATCAAAGGTTGAAAGGCTAAGCTAGACTTAGTTGTCTTGAATATGATAGGGTTTGACTTTGTTTTGGGTATGGAATGGTTCCATAAACATATAATCGAAATGAGAGGTTCCGGAGATAATTGAATCACGCTTGCAGCTGATAAAGAGGACATTAGAAAAACAACGCTCAAAATGAAAATGCTAATTGATAAGGATTGGAATTTTATGTTTCTTACCTTAACTTGGTTGCGTAAGGCGATTAGATATCAAGAATGTGTATTTCTTGCAATGGTTTTAGATATTGTTGGAGTCAAAATAGGAGATGGTCAAGAATATGTTTCCGAACCTATTTTGGAAGTCTTGAACATGTTTAAGGATGTGTTGCCGAAAGACTTACCGCCCAAGTTACCTCCATGTCGAGCTATGGACCACAGGATAAAGATTTTGCCATGTTCATCCACCGGCAAGAGCCCCATATCGGTTGAATCCTCAAGAGTTAGTAGAATTGAAGAGACAATTGACAGAATTGATTGGTCGAGGACACATTCGACCTAGTCGATCGCCGTATGGTGCACCTGTCTTGTTTGTAATGAAAAAGGATGGTACGATGAGAATGTGTGTGAACTATTGAGCACTGAACGCGATAACTATCAAAAATAAGTATCCCCTTCCATGAGTGGACGACTTATTTGATAAGTTATTAAAAATAAAGTATTTTTCAAGAATAGACTTGAGGTCTAGGTACCATCAGATTCGGGTAGCAAAGAATAACATTGAGAAGATTGCTTTTCGAACGCGTTATGAATCATTTAAGTTTCTAGTCTTGCCATTCGGATTGTGCAATGCTCCAACAACTTTTTGCATAATGATGGATGATGTGTTTAGAGACTATCTAGACGAGTTCATGGTAGTGTATATTGATGACATTCTGGTTTTCAATTTGACAATTGAGGAACATGTGGAACACTTAGAAAGAGTGTTTCAGAGGTTGAGGGAGAACCAGTTGTATGCTAAAGAAAGCAAGTGCGCATTTGGTCAAACCAAGATAGATTTCTTGGGACACTCAATCTCATGTGGGAAGGTTGCCATGGATCTAAAGAAAATTCAAGCTATTACCAAGTGAATAACTTTAAAAGACGTGCATGAAGTTAAATCATTTCTTGGTCTAACGGGGTATTATCGAAGATTCATAAAAGGTTACTTGAAGATAATGGCCCCATTAACAGATCTCACGAAGAACATTCCATAGCATTGGTGTTAGAGTTTTAACCCAAAGGGCCAACACGTGGCTGCCAAGTGGCCATTCGGCGTCATCACCCTGTGTGAGCAACGCTAAGTTTCCCAGAACAACCCTAACGACTCCTAGGGTTAGACTCTCAAGTGGACAGGAGACTTAGGGTTTAGCCTAAGTCTCCCTAGAAGAACCCTTGAGGGATAACCCTAGTTGACTTAGGGTTTAGCCTAAGTCTCCCTAGAGTGTCTACCCCCAAAACCCTTGAGGGATAACCCTAGTTGACTTAGGGTCTTGCCCTAGAAGACCTAGACAGGCTCATGCCCTAACCCCCATCAAGGAGATGTATGTTCCACACATACCCCCGTGACAGAGCTAAGGCATCGTCACTTACCCCTTAAGGAATCACCCTCATCCGGGAGTACAACCCCTTTAGGGCAACAAGGGGTACCCTGAACCATGACTAACCCTAAGGGTTTGAGTGACCAAGTCATACCCTAGACCTAGGGTTAGTACTTAGTGAGGACACGAGTGTGCGCCGTAGGCGGACATGAGTGTTCTACTAAGCAAACTCCCTAAGGCTAGGTTTGGGATAACCCTAAGCACATGACCTTACGAGTGCCTCACGAAAGGGCTCCTGCTAACACGCTTAGGTTGTTCAACCCTTGAATTCCAAGGAGAACACTCCCCTAGCCAAGTGTGCCAAAGCACACCTAGTTATGAGACCTAACCTCCCTTGCGCAGATGCTCAAGGCTTAGCACCCTAGTGCAAGCACAAGCATGTCTGTTTGCTAAAGTATCCAACCCCTTGGCGACAAGCCTATGACATAATCCCAAAGGGCGTGCCTCGGGAATTGTACCATGTGACGTTTAGCCCAGTGTCACATCTTCATGTGACACTTCCTTTCCCGATGTGGGCTATCATGCCATAACCCTTAGATTCAAGAGTTGCACCAAGTGCCACAAACGTGGCTCCTAAATGCCAACTCTAGAACCCCTTAGTGAACCTGTCAAACAAGATCCCACGCCCACAATTGGACAAGGACACGGATGTGCCTTGCTTAGTCGTGAGTGCTGCACCTAGCTTGACGTGGAGGAGGAGGTTGGAGACAAGCCTCAACCTCTGCTCGTGTATCCCGACAAGTCCTCCCAGGCATGGATTCACCAACGTTAAGGGTAAGCTACCCCGAAAGTGGGACGTACCCCTGTCGTATGGAAGTTAGGGAGGTACAACAAAGGGTTGTACCTTAACGACACAAGTTGAAGCTTGCACTGGCAAAAGAGCAAGGAACTTAGTCATGAACATAGGAGCTCTCCTACGTATACTCTACCTTATTTATGTGATGGAGCCCCCCCCCTCTTTTCCTATATGTGTTAGTGGGCTGGCACTAAATGCCAGCCCCTTAGCTAATGAGATGAGTTTGCACACTAACCCCTACCCTAAACCCTAACCAAGGGGGTGGGGGTTTTAGGGCATGGGTTAGGGCAACCCTAGGGGTGTTCTTAACCCTATTAACATGCCAAACTCATCTTAACTAGGATGTCAAAATTGGGGGTGGGTTTTCTAGAAAGTAAGTGCTACCTTCGCTTAGAGTTTCTCGCGACATCTAAAGATAGCCGGCCAGACTACCCTTAAACACCTAAGTGCACTAAGCAGGGCTGTTTCTCACTACATCTAGGGTCCGTCAACATAGTACAATAGGTAACCACAGTCAACGTCCAAAGTAAAGGGTCGAGTCATAGTAAAAACTATGACAATTGGACTTTAGAGTGCCAACGTGCGTTCGTCAACTCAAAGAAGCTATCTCTTCTGAGCCAATTTTGTAGTTACGCATCTTTGAAGATCCCTTTGAAGTAGAATGTGATGCTTCTGACTTTGCAATTGGTGGTGTATTGCAACAGAAAGGACATCCAGTATTTTTTTCCTTGAAGAAGTTAGATGCCGCACAAACTCGATAGCCTACTCACAAAAAGGAAATGTATGCTGAGTATTGGTGTCGTTATCTTCCAAGTCATGGCACTGTGGTTTGGACAGATAGTGTAACTCTAAGGTATTTCCAGCCTGAAATCAAACATAAGGTGGGAAAGGACAATGTGATAGCTGATGCACTCAGTAGGAAGGGTCATCTTCGTATTATGTCAGCACCCGTGTCAACTTTGGTGGATGAATTTGTGACGGCGTATCCTCAAGACAAGTTTGCTAAGGAGGCTTTGAGCATGGTGGCAAAGAGGAAACAAGTTCATCAATTATGAAGAGATGGTAATATTCTAGCAAGAATAGAAAATCAAATGGATGCACTCAAACAGGCGCATTTTGCAATACGAGATGGAGTTCTTTATTATAAAGAAAGAAGACTCTATATTCCAGAAGGGACATGGAGGGAGAGGCTGTTAAGAGAGCATCATGACGTTCCTTTGGCAATACATGGTAGAAGGCATAAGACGTTGGCTTTGTTAAAACAGGGATTCTATTGGTCGGGTATGATATACGATGTTGCCAAGTATATCAAGACATGCCTCACATGTCAACAAGTGAAAAGCCGATCGCAAAAACGAGTTGGGAAGTTGCAGTATATACCGATTCCAGAATGGCCATTTCAAAAGTGTTACTTTGGACTTTATCATGGGATTGCCAAAATCTTGTGGTTTTAACACGCTCATGGTGGTAGTCGATCAGTTTTTAAAGGTTGCTCATTTCATTTCAATTGTAGAGATAGTGAATGCAATTCAAGTATCAAAGTTGTTCTTCTACGAAGTCATAAAAGTGCGCGGGCTACCGGAAACAATGATATTAGATCAGGATCGATTTATAGGCAAGTTTTGGAGAACATTGTTTAAGCAGTTTGGTATGATGTTAAGTTCAGTACAACCTACCATCCGCAAACTGATGGTTAAATGAAAAAGGTGAACTGACAAGTCAAGGACTATCTCAGATGCTATGTTCAAAGTGATCAACTTGATTGGACTGAACACTTGGATATGGCTGAGATATGTTATAATAACTTGACACATATTGCGATCCAATGTAGCCCAATGGAAGTGTTAATTGGGAATAAGGGTGGTATTCCTCAAAGTATGGTGTACCGAAAGACGATGTCAATCGAGTTCCATCTGTAGCAAAGTTCATTGGACAGTTGTATTGGACATGAGAAGCTGCTCGTCAAGCGATGGCTGCAGCACAGGAAAGGTATCGTCAGCAGTACAATAATATCGGCGGGATGTAGAGTATCAGGTTGGGGATATGGTACTATTGTTGAGTACCAAAAACCTAAAGGTTCCAACGACTCTTTTGAGGAAGTTTCTATCGCACTACATAGGTCCATACGAGGTGGTGAAGCGAGTAGGAAAAGTGGCTTATGGGTTAGATCTTCCTTTCGGAGTTGGACAATACACAATGTGTTTCATGTTATTTACTCAAGCCATTCCACAAGGATGAGAAACATCCGCAGAGATATAAAACTTACATCCGCTTCCTGAGCTAGTCGGCGATATGAAGGAGTTCGAAGTTGAGTCAATTTTGGATGCAAAAGATATTAAACGCTGAGGTCGCAAAAACGTAAACAAGAATATCCTGTTAAGTGGAAGGTTACTCGAAATGCGAGTTGACATGAAAACCATTGGATAATCTACGAACGCGATGGAGGTAGTGAATGAGTTTGAGGCAAGGTCTCAAACTGTTGGTAATGATAAGGAGAACCTAGGGGCCGATAGACAACTTTAACTAGAGGCTCCAATATAAATTCTAGTTAACTTAAAGAAATTAATTAACTTGTTGTCTGTGCCGGGTGACAGACTTTGCAAATGTGCAAAAGGTCTCCAAGTGACTTCTTATCGCAGGTGGTGCCTCCAGCAGTTGAGTTGTCGCTTAGTGAATGACGGTTTTGAAGTACTTAGCTTCACGTAATGCAAGGGGGTAATAAAACTTATGAACTTTTTACTGACTCCACATAGAGTGATTAGCGTTAGTTTTCAATTAATTTTTCCTAACCTAGTTTAGTCTTGGAGTTAGACATCAATGAGGACGTTGACATTTTAAAAGGTGGGAGTGTGTCTAGTTTTTATTATGACTCGACCTTTTACTTTGGGGTTTGACTGTTGTTACCTATCGAGTTGTGTGATGAACCCTAGTTGTAGTGAGAAATAGCCCTGCTTAGTGTCGGCTGGCTATCACTAGGTACCTCGAGAAACTCTAGGCGAAAGTAGTAATTACCTTCTAGAAAACTCTCCCTCGGTTTGACGTTCCAAAGTAGGTTTTCTATTAAAAAGTATAGCTTGTTAAAAAGGGTTAGGGACACCCTAGAGTTGACCTACCCCCCTAGGGGTTAGGTTTAGGGTTAGGTTAGGACAACTCATTTTCTTTAAGGGCTGGCATTTCCGTGCTAACCCACTTACTCACTTAGGAAACGGGGGGGGGAGGGGTCCATCACAAATAAGGTAAAGTATATGTAGTGAGGCTTCCTGGGTTCAAAGAGAGCTCGTTAACCTCTTATTGGTGCAAGCTAAGCTTGTGTCATCAACTGTTGTGCCACCCTAACTACCACACGACAGGGTACGTCCTACCTTTGGGTTAGACTATCCTTATCGTTGGCAGGATCACGTCTTTGTGACGGGAGTATGTTACTTCCAAAACATGCTTGCAAGCTCAAAGGCATTACCCAAGTTCACGTTCCGCAAAACTAGTGGTTGAGGCCTTGCTCCAGCCGCCTCAAGCTAGAAACGATACCCATAGCTCGATTAGTAAGCCTCGTTCATGAACTTGGTCAACTAGGGGCTTAAGTTCCTAAGGGTTGGGTTCGTAATATGAGCTACTTTACTAGATTTTGTGAGGTTTCCAAAGAGGGAATTATAAGGTTGGCACCTAACAAACTGCCTTTGTGACACTAAGTAAAAACTCTAACACTGTGTGTAGCAAGGAATAGCTATCTAGTTTCGTAATAACGTTTATGGAATTGTAATCCACCATGAACCACTTAGTAGTTCGTGGTTCCCAATATATATCTAATTTATGAAATACACACACATGTACACTCGTGTGTACACAAGGATACACGTATACACTTGTATGCGCACAAAGACCACGCACGTATGCGATAACATGCTTATAATATTATATAGCATTTAATGAAAATATTAGCATACTGTAACAAAAAAATAACATATTTTAGGCGCTTATTGCATTTGTGTACGTCATATTAAAACACATTTACAGAGGCATATATTTGTGTGTGTGTGTAATGTGTATGTGCATTATATATACATGTCTGTATGTGTTAACTAGTTTAACTAACTAGTTTATACAATAATTGTTAATAGTCTATTTAAACTAGTGTAAAACAATAATTTATAATTTAAACTATTAGTTTATTTAAATTACTTTATAAAATAATAATTTAAACTGTTTAAACACCATTTATTGTATAACTATTTAATATTTTTTATTTAAACAGTTTATGAAGTTAAACTATTTAAGTTATGAAATAAATTTTTAGTTAATACACTGTTGTGAATAGTTTAACCATTTTAGAAATAATAGCTAATACTTTATTTAAACTAATTTAAATAAATATAATAGTTTATAGCTTCAATTATTTAATAGTTTTTTAAACTAGTTTATAAGATAATAATTTAAACTATTTAAGATTCTTACAGTTATTTAGTAACAACGGTACAAATTTATTTTATGTTTTGCTGTTCCATTGTTTCAAATCCTGTTGGATTGTTTTAGTTTATATCCTATAGATAGATAGATAAACACACATAAAAATCATATATATGGATACTATATATGTCTCGTGGTAAAAAAACTTAACAATGGGCTTTTGTATTATTATATATGTTTAATTAAATAGATTAAGTTCGCATTTTTTTATTGATGTTAGTCAAATCAAATAATAAATTTCACTTTTATATATCCATATCGTCTACTGGAATCTTTTAAATTATTTATAGTCAATGTGTAAAATAATATACATAATTATGTAATGAGTAAAATTTCTAAATTACCATTACTCCCCAATAAATATCTAATTTATGTAAATTAATTAATAACCACTCCATTAATAACCACCAAATACACTCTTTTAATGGATATATAAACTTACTAAATACAAAGTATATACTAACAATGAAATAAAAATACTTTTTAATTAATAATTTTTAAAAACATTAATAAACAATGTTAAGTATTTTAGGTTCACATCCAATTATAATCAATTGCATGTGGAATGAAGTAAACTTTTACTTAAAATTTAGTACATATTTCGACATTAATATGTCACCTATGTTAAATACATAATGTATTATTATATGTGTTTTATAGAATGTATAAATGTATATTATAAAATTATTGCACATGGAGTGAAGTGTATAATAGTTGGTATTAAACTTTTACATCGAAAATAGTACATATTTATACGTTTATATTTTTGTTTTTGAGTTAGATATATACGTGACATATGTATATGTGTTGAGTATGGTAGAATTTGAACCCGTTTGTGTATGCGCTTAAAACTTACAAACTTAATAATGAGCATTATATATATGTTTTAATTAAACTTTTGTTGATGTTAATCAAATGAATTTTCTAAATAAGATAAAATAACATATCCTAATTTTAACATTATCAATAATGGTCTTTTTTTTTATAATTTTAATGCAACTTTTAAATCATTATGTAAAATAATTATACATAATTATGCAAGTAAAATTTAAAATGAAGTGTATATGTGTCACACACACACACGTAGAAGTACACCAAATATATTATTACATTTTCACACAAATACATATAAAGAAAATTAATCATTTTATATTCTCGTTGGTATGTATACTAGAATATGTATTTATTTATTATCCGCTTCCACATTTAAGTATTTAAGTTCAAGAATGTTATAAGATGTTATAAATTTTTAATAAACACTACATTTAATTATATAAAACCTTAATTTTAACTAAGTTATTCATTCATATTATGTATTATAATTATTTATAAGAAAAATTTAATGTAATATGTCAAACAAGATAAATACATCTTAAAACTATTTTACTTATGATACATGGGGAATAGAATATATAATGCAACAATTGAATAATACGTATAAAATTAAGTTGTAATGAAACTTCTGAATGTAATATTTCAACGACTTAGATTTCATTTTGCTTCTCCACGTATGTTTGAAAGACCACGTGTGCGTGTGCGTGCATGTGTGTGTGAATAGAGCATTTCGTTGAATATTATTGCCAACAATGCATTTTAATGACTCACTGTAGCAGGAAAATAAATGAGTAGTTTATAAAATAACAGTTAATAGTCTATTTAAACTAGTGTAAATATATAACAATAGTTTATAATTTAAACTTTTTAATCTATAAAATAAATTTATAACTAGTTAAACTAGTTAAAATAATTTATAATTTTACTTTTATACACATGGTTCATTTGTAAAATAATAATAGTGAGTTAAAATAAATAATAATTTATAATTTAAACTGATTAATAATTTTTTAAAATTAGTTTAAGAGTGTTGCAGTTATTTAGTATGGACGGGATAAATTTAATTTGTTTTATTTAATAGTTTAAATGTTATCAACTTAAAAATCAGTATTGGGAGTAGATAATAATACTTCTTAAGACAACTTTATTTTGAATTTTAAAATTTGAAAAATAAAATTTAAAATAATATTCAAAAAGTTTAGTTTTTTTAAGCTTTAGTTTTTTTTTTTATAAATTAAAATAATTAATGAGTAACAGAAGCTGTATGTATGCAGGCAGGGTTTTAGAGGAGTTAGGGTTTACAGTAGTCGCATATGGCCTCGGGCTCGGGCTCAAGGGAGATCACATCTGAAATCGATCCAGCCAACATTAACATTCGCGCTTTCTCTTTCCTCCTATTCCAAAATTCCCCCGGTCTTCTCTGGAGATCGTCGCACTGCTGGCGATTTGCCGGCCGCAATTACCAGGGAGGAGGGCGCATTGGCCGAGGTGCCGATGACATAACAGAGGAGGAGGTAGTGGAAATGTTGAGAAGATACACCAACCGTGGTGGATCTGTACAGATTTGCGCTGCAAAAGCCATAAAGACCAGCGACGCCAAGTTATCAGCAAGACGCGACCATCTTGGCCACGTGCCCTCAGATCTGACATTGTACGCGAATTGGAGCCTGCACCAGGTAGACAGCCCGGAATACTTATGTTACAGGCCGCCATGGGCTGTTCCGCCTGTGCCACTCACGATTCTATACGAGCCGTTCGCCAATTTCACTCAGAATTTGGAAGGCGTAATCAGCCAGAAAGATCTTGAGTTTGCTCAGACGTTCTGGGATGGTGTTCAGGATGCAGAGTATGTTACTGACCACAAGGCCAAGGTTTTTTACCTGACCGAATTGCTGGGCGCCTACCTTGATCGGTACGTAACTGCCTATGCCAAGATCTTGGAGCTGATAGAAAGGGTTTTGTGGAAGCTGATGGGATTTTGGTAGGGCAGAAGCGCGTTCCGATCCTTGTTCTTGAATGGAAGGATGAACCTGGGAAATCTGGGGACCCCTACTTCGAAGCCCTTGATTATGTGAAGAGGGCAGCTGCACAGGACCTCTTTATCAGACGAATTCACTGGTAATTTGCATTCAAGGGCCCTGGCTAAGTGTATCGGCTGCATCAGTTCAAGGTGTGGACAACAAAGCCAAAGTATGGGCGCAACCCTTGACAGAAACCCGATGCTTTGGGGACTGGAAAGCACTGGAGAAGACGGTAGGATCTGGAGAGCTGTTCTGTCTTTTGTAAACGATGTGGAGCGCCTGGGCCATTGCTGAGACCACCACCAGCCATACCTTGGTTGCTTAAAAACTTCACCGAGGTGAAACGCCCCTCCCAGAAGCGGTTTTTTCACGTATATCAATGCTCAAGGGATGCAGGAAGCAGCCAAGTTCGTGTTGAGTTACGGTCAGGAAGCCCACCAAGCTTGGAGTGGGTTTGCACCCCAGCTCAAGAGTCTTCAAGCCGTTGGGGGCCGATTGGAAGCTGGTGACAATGGGTATCTGGCTCCTGAGAATGGATGGATGTGTGCTGAGGATGTGGTAAAATTATCCTTGAGGATCAGGATCAGGCAAAGCTTAACAAGTTTCACGCTTGTGTTGCTGCTGCGGTAGAGGCAGGTCACAGCAGAGGGTATGTGCATGGTGACTTCAGACTCTGCAACATTATGGTGAGGGTTGTGACGGAAGATTACGAGGTTAAGGTAGTCGACTTCGACTGGTCTGGGGAGGAAGGGACTGTGGTATATCCCATGATGGTCAGCCGGAAGGTGAAATGGCACAACGAAGTCTGCTTTGGTGCGCTAGTCCGGAAGGAGCACGATCTACACTTCATCGATTCGAGTTCCAGACTGGTGGAGCAGTTGCAGACGTAAATCAGTTTAGTTTCTTCTTATTTTCTTCATGTTATATTATATATCTTTTGATACCATTAATATTTGAGCCAGGCACTTAATGAAATGAGATTTGAGTGTTCTTATTGGAGAAGTTTTCAGTTTGGTGTCCAGATGAATAATGTCACATTCATTGTGTTCTTACGGGTATTATTGGGCTGTGTTCGATGTACTGCTGTCAATGTAAGTTATTGCCAAGTAACCCTAGAGAAAACCAGAATTTTATATTCTGGGAGTAGAAGCGGGAAACTCTTTTGTTTTGTCTGGAGAATATTCGGAAGGCGCGTAGCACACGTGGTCTCTTTCAAACACACGTGGAAAAGCAAAATGAAATGTAAGTCGTTGAAATATTATATTCAAAAGTTTCATTATGACTTAGTTTTATATGTAAGTCATTGAAATATTATATTCAAAGTTTCATTACGGCTTAGTTTTATACGTAAGTCATTGAAATATTATATTCAGAAGTTTCATTATGACTTAGTTTTATATATACTATTCAATTATTGTGTTATATACCCTAAGTAAATCGTGTATTTATCTTGTTGGACATATTACGTTAAATTATTTCTTGTAAATAATTATAAATATATAACATGAATGGATAAACACTGTCCTCCAATGTTTACTATAATGAAAATTAAGGTTTATATAATTTAAATATCTATATCAATTTAAGCGTTTATTCAAAATTTATAACATGTAAAGCTATAGATAAATATATGCATGCACACGTAACCATGTATTAAATACTATGAGTTTAACATAAAACATATGAAGAGTTTATCCCTTATGTTCTTATTATTAAGGAAGTCAGCTGTTTTTATGTATTATAACACACACACACTCACTAGTACACATGTGTGTGTATTTCATAATATATACACCACCTTTCCATGTTAGTTATTCTTCACGACATATACAAATGTTGGTTAGAGTTTGACATTAGATTCAAATATTATTTATGGAGTGATTATTAATTAATTTACATAAATTAGATATTTATTGGGGAGTAATGATAATTTAGAAATTTTACTCATTACATAATTATATAATTATTTTGACTATAAGTAATTTAAAAGATTCTGGAAGGACTTGTATATATAATTTATTATTTGATTTAATGTAACAAGTGCATTTGACTAACATTAATAAAGGAACTGCAAGCTTAATCTATTTAGTTTTGACATCAAGAAGACCGCTTTTCGAACGTGTTATGGATATTTGAGTTTCTAGTCTTATATGTTTTTTACGTGTGTGTGTCTATCTATTTATCTATCTATAGGGTATAAACTTGAGAACAAGAATTTAAACAATCAAACAAGGCTATTGGATTCAAAATATTTGAACAATAATAACACAGTTGTAAATGAGGGCCTTTGCGTGTCAAAAATAAATAAAAATAAAATTCACACACATGCATGGGTACTCAGAGTTTTTTTTATTATTATTTATTTTTAATTTATAAATGTTTTGCTTATAAAATTAAACTTTTCGAATATAATAAAATTATAAAGTTCAGGATAAAAGAAGATACAGTATTCAAAGTGACATTATTATCTTCCTCCTTTTTAACTATTTAGATATACTATTCATAACTAATTTTTAAGTTGATAACATTTTTAGATTATTAAATAAAACAAAGTTGTATAGTGAATGTTTACGGTGCTAAACCCTAAACCCAAAACTCAAAATTGTATCCCACACCTAGACCTTAAATATGAAGAACATCAATTTTGAGTTACATGCTCACTTCTTTTCAGATATGAATATGATTTGTATACATTTATTCTCTTTAGACTCTTTCATAATTAAGACATATTACACCAGTTTCTATATATAAACCTCACACACTTTAAAATCTTTTTATAAACAAGACATGGAAAGAAAGAATTGGTATGTAATGATGCATAAACCATCTAAGCATTTATAACACATGGATGAATGTAAGAACTTAATTATGTTCTTTTGTATGCAAGTGGATGGATTTAAAGGTTTGAATATAAAAGATTTGTTACTATACAGGAGGCTATGAAATACTTGGGCATGCATTATGAAAGACCTAATTCTTCACTCCTGAATGATTTAGAATCTACAATTCAGGAAAATAAAGCAATTGACACAAACAATGTACGTGGAAGCCATGTATATATTCATGGTGCCTAGCATTATGTAAAAAATAATGTAATTAATGTCTCAACATTTAATCAATAATTGAAATCCAATTCAATAAGTAGAAGAAGAATATGACCACTATAATAAAAACATTGCACTTGTCGTGGCAGAGACTTTAAAGTCTATTAATAATGCAAACATCATTTCATTAAACTTTCTTTAATGCAACTTGTTTTCCTTAGTTTGAAGAACTTGATCTATGTTTACTTTGTGACACATCTGGAGTTTTGCTTCATGGAGATAGATTATTAATTCATGGGCCTTCATTGGCTTATAACCTCACTTCCTAGGGCTTTGTGGGCAATACCCTCAATTCATGAGCCACAAGTCTCACTTTGTGGGCATTGAGTCTTTCTTCATAGTCTAAGAAGCTCACTTCATAGGTGTGGAAGCTTACTTTGTGTGCATAGGGGATCACTTTATGTCCAAGGGGACTCATTTTGTGGGTTTGAAGGCTCACTTCATATGCATGGTGAATCGGGTTCTCAACGAGTTTAACTTTGTAGTTTAGGAGGCTCACTTCGTGTGCTTAGGGTCTCACTTTGTGGGCATGAAGGCTCACTTCATGGGCATGGAGGATCACTTTATGTGCATGAGGGACCACTTCGTGTACATGGGGTCTCATTTCTTAAGCTTGGAGGTTCACTTGGTGTGCTTGGGGTCTCACTCCGTGGGGCCTGACTATCACTTTATTTGATATGAATCTCATTGTGTGGCATGGAATCTCACATCATGGGCTTTTGGTTCACTCCATGGGGCATGACTTTCACTTTGTGGGCTTGTTACCTCTCATTTTGTAAGGCTTGTTCCTTGACCCTTACTTCGTGGGGCATGGGTCTTGCTTTGTGAAACTGTGATTTGACTATGCCACATGGATAAATAAGGATATACATATACAGATAAGGATATGGATAATGATACGGATAAGGATAAGAATGTGAATAGAATATGGATAAAGATAAGGATAAGGGTCACTAAATTTAGCTAAAACCAGATTTGGCTTCCTTTATATAATAGAACATGTATAAATTAAACATTTTGGGACTGGGGACAATGTTTAATTTAGAGAGGGTTTTGAATAAGGGAGGGCAAAACATAATAGCATACAGTAATAATATATACAGTCGGGATCATGATTTTTATTTAATTTAGAGAGGGTTTTAATTCACATAGGTTTAATTTAGACAGGTTCTACTGTAGTATATAAGGGTAAACATAATTAGGGTAAACTTTCTAGTTTAGGAGCTAAGCTTCTTGTCTTGTTCTAATCTTTATAATTTAGCTTGTTCTCTATCTTCTCGACTTGGTTTTTAATAGTTTTAACAGAATACTTCTTTGTTCCTTGGTTCCGAGCTTTCAAGTTCTTTAACATGTCTTTTATTAATGCAGAATCATGCAATAGTTTTAGCAGCTATAACTTGAGAATCAACAACTGTGACATGATCTACATTGACAGTCATCCTCATCACAGGTTTCAAAACCAAAAGTCAACCTACTAGTCATGTTTGATAACTCAAGGTCACAATTTTAATAACCAAAAGTCATGAATCAAGTTCAGCTGGTCTTTTGCTTACACCCACACTGGTACCTACGGCTACAAACAAGTGGGTCTTCTAGGTACATTCCTCACCGGTGCAGCTTTGAAGTGGTTTGCACCTTTACTTGAGAAGGACTCACCACTCTTGAAATGGATACATTTTCCAAGCCTTTAAAGTTACCTTCGGTGATCTTGACCGTGAATGCACGATGGTAACCAAGCTTTGATGACTACAACAAGTTCCCAGCAGCATCCGAATATACTTCTGATTTCCAATTACTTTCATGCAGCATTAATTGGGATGCCATTGCGGGAAAGTTCATGACGATGTCAAGGATCCCATGTTCACTCTTGAGGACCTAGATTCTTTAGACAAAGCTATTGTTCATACAGTTCATTACGATAATCGACTTTTTAAGCTATGTCAAGAGAAACTTTTGACAAATATTTTATATTTCAACTCTAATAATGCAAAAGCCATCGGCCACTTTATCTTCTGATGCTGAACTGATGCAAGTGAATGTTTTTCGACCCATGAATTAACAATTTCAATTTAGACCATGGTTTAAATCATCAAATAAACCATGGTGGTCTAGATCAACAAACTTTAAATATTTATGTAATGATTTTTAAATTAAATCAAATATATAAATTTAATCTTATATTCTTTAATTTTATGAATACCTTTTCAATTTATTCATTATATTAAATTATTAGTATATCTTATTGGTTCAACAAAATAAAATTTTGATCATACTTAAGGTTCACGAGGAATGGTAGTAACTAATAAATTATATTATTAAAAATTAAGGTTTATTATTCATGAATATTAAAAATCATGGTGTAAGCCAAAAAAGTTAATTCATGCTTCAATCACGAGTACAACTAACACAAGTCAAGTGACAATGACGTTTTCAAGCAAACTTGTGTTTATATTGTGGTAAGGATTGCTAGGTGCCCAAATCGACAACAAAGTCAAGCTAAGGTGGTGGATGGTCCCTAAGGCAAGTCAGAAAACGAGGAGGTCCAATCCGAATAGGAACATTTCGATTGGACCACTGCAAGTCTGCTCCAGATATCTCTTCTCGACAACAGTTCTACTTATGATCCCAACAATGAACACCAACAAGCCCTTTCTTCGTTCGATTACTATCTTGACATTTAATAGTATTCAAGTTAACGTAAATGTCATAGTTCTAACCTGTTGGGTTGACTACTTGGGTAAAGATTGTGGGATATGTGGGCAAACGACCCAAATAGACCTGGGTCATCATGACCAGGGGCCCTCTCATAAACACCAATTGGCCTTTTGCCTAGTTGGCTTAAGGAGAGAGAGAAAGGTTCTGACATTTGGTGTCACGACCCGATACAGGATACAGAATATAGGATGTAGGATATGGGATACAAGATATGCCTACAGGATATTCCTATAGGATATGCTTATAGGATATACCTACAGGATAAGGATCACCATTTTTAGCTCATGACTAGATTAGGCTCATGACCAGATTAGCTCTTGGAGTTGTGAGCATAAAAGCTCTAATCTAATTGTTGTACAATCAGTTACTATCAACACTAGTCATTCTATGATCATTCTTGTTCCTTGTTCTTATCTTGCTCCTTACCTTTTGCTCTTGTCTTATTCCTAGTTCTTATCCTGCTCTTGTCTTGTTCCTAGCTCTTATCCTACTCTTGTCTTGTTCCTAGCTCTTGTCCTGCTCCTGAGTCAAGCTTCTTTATTCTTAGATCGTGGCTTGACAGTTTGATAATAACTCCTTTTATAGCTTCTCGATTTTTAGTTACTTTTTTTTCCTTAGCTTTTTTCCCTTGCTTTTCTTCTTCTTCTTTTTTCACGGATCATGACAGATTTTGAGCAATTCCAATGCGAGCACCAAATGTTACTTCATGAGCTAGCCACTTTACGCCAAGTGGTCACAGATCTACAAGGTTCCACCAACATGGCGCATGCAACTGTTGATGCATCCTCCAAGGCTGCTGCACAGGCTCTCTCTTAAGCATCCGTGGTTTCCTCTCTATTAAACTTTTCTTCAAAACCAAAGATCAGCATGCCAGAGAAGTTTAGTGGCAATCGTGCCAATTTTCAAGGTTTCCTAAATTAGATCAAGTTTTTGATCTGCATGCAACCACGCCGCTACTCGACTAATGCACAAAAGGTTGGCCTTTTGGCATCCTTACTAGTTGGATCTCCAGGAGCTTGGGTTCCTTTACTGGAGCGTGACGACCCATTGATGGAAGACTTTGAAGGATTCATGGCTGCCTTTGAAGCCTGCTTTGGAGATCCTGATAAGTACCATTCCGCATGCACGAAGTTACAAAAGCTCACACAAGGATCCCGACCAACTTCCGTTTATGCATCCGAATTTTAGCAACTTTGCACGAACATTCCATGTGACGAGACTGTATTGATCGAACACTTCCGTTATGAGTTGAGGGATGACATGAAGGACCTTCTCCTTACATTACCGGATGCCCAAACATTAACGGAGATCATGCAACAGATCGTTCGCTGCAACAACTGTTTGTTCGAGCGTCATTAGAAAAAATTCAATCAGCAGTTTCTGCAAGCCAATCCTTTAGCAGTTCCTATGGAGGTTGAAAAATACAAGCATGGCCCACTTTTAGATGTTGAGAAGCAACGTCGTCGTGGTGAGAACTTATGTTGTATTGTGATGAAGCAGGACACAAGGAGCCAGGAAGTTTAAGACGCGTGAAGTTGAAGCTGAAGTTCAATCGGAAAACTTCAATGTCCACTTCGTCTAGAAGCCGCAAAGTTGGATGTAGATGCAGGCTCCATTGGTGCTGCTCACACCATTCCGTCGCTCAAGTTTCCTGTACACATTTGCCTCAATAATCGAGAGCTCAAAGAGTTTGCCATGTTAGACACTGGTGCAAATGCATGCTTCATGAATGACACTTTTGCAACTCAGTATGGCATTCTAGTGGTGAAGTTGAAACGTACAGTTCCTGTAGAAGTTGCAAATGGTTGTCTGATTGCTTCTGGCACAATTACCCATGCTACCACACCTCTCTCTTGCACTCATGACACATTCAACTGTTTAGTTTCCTTCAACTTGATCAAGACTTGGACGACTCTTATCGTTTTGGGCATGCCATGGTTTGTGGTTGAAAATCCTCAGGTCGGCTGGAGGTCTAGGACGCTCACATTTTCCTCTCCAATAGCCAGGATTAATCTTGTACCTTCTAGTGTGTAGGATATGACCCTAGTGTCTGAGGCAACACAAGCTACAGGATTGACTGTGCTTGTTCTTGTATCAGTGTTGAAGATTCCTCCTTGACAGGATTCACCTCATGTTAGTTCTTCAACACATCCGCAGGCTCTCTCCACTCCTGTAAGTTCACGGATTCATATACAAGGTTCTTCCAATCATGTATCAGTGTCGAAGGTTCCTCCTCAATAAGATCCATCTCCTGTCAGTTCGTCAGCACATTCACAAGCTCTCCTCACTCCTGTGCATTCACAAACTTCTGTATAGGATTTTTCCAATTCTATACACTCATTAACATTTGCACAGTTTTTTCCAATCATACCTCTTTTCATTACTCTGCTTTTGTTTCACCCCCCAAGATCCTTCCTCTTTTTCAGTCATAGCTCCCTCCTCCTCTTCGAATTCTTACCACTACTATGCATGAACTTGTCACTGATCCTGCTCCTTTTCATCTTTTTACTTTTCAAGTAACTCCTACGTCCTCTTTTACCTTTCTTGTATCTGACTCTTCTGTTTTTCAATTTCCTTTTCCTTTTCCTTCTCCTTCTCTTTCTCCTACTTCTTCCCTGCCATCCAAGTATCACTCATTTCAGGACGTTTTTTATAAGCACAAGGTTGCAGTTTTTCCTATTCACAGGTTCTACGATTATCCTATCGATCTTGAGGAAGGGAAGACTTCACCGTTCGGACCGATTTATGCACTATCACCTACAAAATTGGAGGTTCTTCGTTAGTACATCGAGGACAACTTGGCATCCAGCTTCATTCGTCACTCAAAGTCCCCTGCAGGAGCACCTATCTTCTTTATCAAAAAGAAAGATGAGAGTTTGCATTTGGTTGTAGACTACAGGGGTTTGAATCAAGTCACCATCTGGAATCGTACCCATTAGTATTGATCCTGGAACTTCTCGATCGGTTGCGAGGAACAAAGGTGTTCATGAAGATCAACTTACGAGGGGCCTACAATCTTGTACGGATTTATCCAGGCGATGAGTGGAAGACTGCCTTTCGTATAAGTATGAACATTTCAAGTACACGGTGATGCCTTTCGGACTTACAAATGCCCCAGCTGTGTTCCAACACATGGTGAATGACATCTTTTATAACTTCCTGGACCAGTTTGTGGTGATCTACCTCGATGACATTTTGATTTTCTCCAAGGACCAGGTGGCACATAACAAACATGTACGGCTAGTTTTACAGAGCTTCGCGAGCATGGCCTATATGCGAAGTTAGAGAAGTGTTTTTTCAACAGGGATACTGTGGATTTCTTGGGCTAGGTGAAGACTATCGTGGAGTGGGAGAGGCCCAAGTCTGTATGAGACATACAATTTTCTGGGCTTTGCAAACTTCTATAGGCGGTTCATACAAGACTTCTCCAAGCGTGTACTTCAACTCACAGAACTCACCAAGTGCACGGGGGTTTAGGGTTTTGGTCCGACAAGGCAGACTCTTGGTCCGACAAGGCAGAACATGCATTCACAGCACTCAAGGATGCCTTCACGACAGCTCCAATTTTAATACATCTTGATTCTTCTCATCCTTTCTTCGTGAAAGTAGATACTTCGGATTTTGCAGTAGGTTCTATATTATCACAAGTTGGAGAAGACAAGTTACTCCATCCTGTAACCTTTCACTCTCGTAAGTTCCTTTCGGCGGAGATCAATTATGAAATTCATGACAAAGAACTCAAGGCCATTGTGGATTTGTTTGAGGAGTGGTGGCACTTCTTGGAAGGTGCTGTGCATCATGTACAAGTTCTTATGGATCACAAGAATCTGAAGTTTTGTCAGATGGCTCGAGTTCTCAATTGGCGACATGTTAGGTGGGTGGAATTCCTATCACGTTTTGATTTTGTCACTGTCTACAGGCCTGGTTATTGAAATGGCAAAGCAGACGCATTGTCTAGGCGCTCTTACTTTGCACTGACCCTGGGTGATCCTGCATATGACTGTCAAAAGCAAGTGTTGTTGGGTCCTAATCAATTTCGGCTTGCGGCACTATAGGTTCATCAGGCTCCAACAAATTTAACACTTCTATAGGACATCCATTTGCAGTTGGCTACAGATGACTTGGCAAAGAATGTGTTCTCACACATTAGTCCTGGCATCGCAAGCTCCTCTTCCTCCAATTTCCGTACAGACTACAAGTTGTTTGCCATAAAGGACGGACTCATGTACCAGGAAGGTCTCCTGTACATTCCTGTTGGTGTTTGCAGGACTCGTGTGGTACAGGATTGTCATGATACCCTGGTGTTAGAGGCCAAAAATATAGCATGTAGGAACTGCATACATAGGACTTTCCTACGGTGGAGGAATAACTTGTAGGAAAGTAGTAGTAGGAAATATCCTGTGTACAGGAAAAATCCTACACAGTAGGAAAAATCCTACAGGGTAGGAAGGATCCTACGGTTGCAGGAAGCAGACAGTTATGACGGTTGGAGGAGGACAGGATTCGGTTAGGGCAAGGAAGGGCAAGAAGGAGAGAGAGACTATGAAGGCTATGAAGGCTATGGAGAGCAATGCATGAGAGAGAGAGTATCTTTGGGAGAGAAGTAAGTCTCCACACTTGCTATCTCTTTGTATTCATATAGTAATGCAAGTGCATTTATGGTGTATTGTGAATGCTTATACATGGCAATGGCCAAAGCAAAATCCTATCCTTGACCTTAGAGACAAGATAAGTATATATATAGAGCTCTCTATTGGACGAAATCCCTACACTTTAACTTGCAAAGCTTTTCCTGCGCTGTGAACAGTGTTTTCTGCACACAGGAAAGTTTTGTATGTTAACACATGGCGACCACGGAGGGATTTCGCCATTGTTGTGGAGGAATTTGTTGAATTCCTAAGTGAGAAGTGACATAGCTCTGAGAGAAGTAGAGCTTAAGTGAAAAAGAAGTGTGTATATATATGATGATGGATGGCCTTGGAGGAATAACTCGTCTCTAGCAAGAGAGAGAGATAATAGGCAGGCCGAGAGAGAGGCTGCCCGAGCTGAGCAAATAGAGCTTGCTAATAGGCAAGAAGCTCTTATAAAACTCATTGATCAGATAGGAGAAAGTGCTGCTAAAGGTGTGGAGGATATACAATACGGTGACTATCAAACTGCAGGAGAAGAGGAGTTGGAAGGAACTCCTCGGAGAACAGGATTTCCTATTAGACCAGGAGGAGTATCTCCTGGAAATTCCCCTCTTGGTGAGGAGGAAGGTGGTAGAGAAAACCCACCGAGTATGTCTAATATGACACTTTTCCCCGGAATGTTGGGAGGCACATTGATGTTCCCAATATTTTCCGCAGGAAAGAAGGAAAATCCTAAAAGACATTTATTGCAGTTTGAGGAAGTTGTAAAGTTGTATAAAGTAAGCAATGCAGATAAGTTGCTTATATTTCCTCACACATTAAAAGGAAATGCATCTGATTGGTATTATGAGTTGGAGAAGATGTGAGAGAAGATTATGAAAAGTTACAGAAGCTTTTAAAGAATACTTTAAAAAGGAAGAGTTGCCTGAAGAGCACTTAGAGAAGCTCAGAAATATCCTACAAGGAAAAACTGAAACTCTAGAGGAATATACACACCGTTTTAAAAAGCATGAAAAGAAATGCTCACTATATGTTAAGGAAGAAGCTTTGCTTCAATGGTATAAGCAAGGATTGCAGAAGCCATATAGGCATTATGCAATGACAATTGAGGAAGTAGACAGGAAAGATCTTGTAAAGCATCTTAAAGATTATGAGAAGAAGAGGAGACAAATAGAAAATATAGCAGAAGGAAAGATAAAATCCTCAAGGAGAAAGGAGGATAGTTCAGATGATGAGGATGAACCTATCAAAGTTCGGGATTATAAGGCTGATGAGAGAATGTTATTACAGCTAGTTAAGTCCTTGAAAGGTAATCCTGTGTATAAGGAATTAGATGCAAAGTATGGTGTGCCAAGTGTAAAAATCCTGGACATACTAAGGATGAGTGTAGACTACAGTTGCCAAAATGTCAAATATGTGATAAAGAAGGACATTCGGCAAAAGACTGTAAGTATTTTATTAATCAAAATGTGGCACGTGTGGAAAAAGAAAGGAAAAGAAGGAAGAAAGGAAGGCTGGTATAACAGGCCGTTTCCTGTGAGACAACCACCTGTTACCACATTCCCATCTCGAATAGGAAGCTCTATTATGAGGAACAGCCTGGGAGTTGGGAAGAAGGAAGAAATAGGAATCCTTTTGATAACAGAAGGAATGTTCCTTATACAGGAGGAGATGATAGGCTGTATGAGGGAATCAAACTAGATATGCTCCACCATATAAGCCTAATATGGGAAGGAAGGAGACGTCCTATAGAGGACCAGAAAGATATCCAAGAAAAGAAAGTTATGGAGATCAAAATAACTATAGACAAAGACAAGTACAAGGAAGGAATTCTATTAATCTTACTTGTTATACATGTGGAGAGAAAGGACATATTTCTCCAAATTGTCCTAAGAATCAGCCTTCCACCTCAAACAATGCTCCAAGAGAGAGCTTGGAGCTCGGTTCATTGATGTGGACGAGAATGAGCTAGAAAACCATCCTGCCGTGAGAGCAGTAATCTGTACAAAAAGAAATATATGTCAGAAACAGGAATACCTTCCAGCAGAAGAAGGAAATTCTGTATCCATTGCGGGATAGTACGCAAACAATGGGAGAGATGAACACTCATCTCCAAGAACGAGATCTCCCTGAGTATATCTCGGATGATGATACACAACCGACGGATATACCTAAAGATCTAAAAATAACTGATTCTATTTTAGGGAAGAATATTCAAGAGAAAAAGAATATTCCTGTAAAAACAGAGTAACCCTAGAAAACAGAGCATTCCTGTGAAACGGATTCAGGATGACGTGGCAGAATCAATGGCTCAAAGTGCATTGAGCCAAGAAATTACAATCACGTTGGGACAATTAATACATATTGCCCCATATATTAAAAATCAAATCTTGGAAATGTTGAACATTGTTCCAAAATCCTTACCTGCATATACAGGAAATGAAATTCACCGAGTAGAAAAACATTATGAAAAAGAAGGTGATTATGATGGGTATGTGCCCAGCATTACTGTATATATTGGTAAAACAAGATAAAAGAAGTCCTTATAGATGGAGGCTCAGGAGTTAATTTTATTGAGGAACATGCTTGTAAGAAAATGGGTTTAGGACCCATTGAGCCTGCTCCTTTTAATTTAAAAATGGCAGACCAGAGAAGTGTCAAGCCTACAGGTATAGTGAGAGGAGTGACTATATCTATAAAGGGTCTTAAATATAAGTGTCCCTTATTGTCCTCCAAATGGAAGGAAAAGATACTGTATATACTATGTTATTAGGTAGGCCTTGGCTGAAAACTGCTAAAGTTATACAGGATTGGGGAACAGGAAAGATGACGCTGGGAGAAGGAGAAGGAAAACCGGTGATATACAATCATACAAAAAGGTATGTTAAAAAGGAAAACAGACCCTTATTTTAGAAGGATATGACTGGTTTAATGGCTTAGACGATCAGGAAGAAGTAGAAATCCTGAAAGCATATCCTGACTTAAAAGTCCTGACGGATATAGACTTAAACGTAGTGCTGAAAGGAAAGAAAACTGTTCAGCAGAAGGAAGAAGATAGGCCCGGATTGCAGGAAAAGTTCTATAAGGCAATCCCATATGAGATTGATTTACAGGAACAGCCTGCGGAGTATACATATGTGTATACTACAGATCCTTTGCAGCAAGTGAATATAGGTACAGAAAATGAACCTAAAAACCTATTCATTGCTCAGGAATTAGATAAAGAATTCCAGGAAAAAGGATTGAATTTGCTTCAAAAATATCAGGATGTTTTTGCCTGGTCCTATAAAGATCTTAAAGGCATACCTCCTGAATTGTGTACACACACTATACAATTATTACCAGGAAGTGAGCCTGTGAAACAGAGAGCATATAGGATGAATCCTAATTATGCACAGCTTGTGAAGGAGGAGATAGATAAGCTGTTAAGTGTAGGTTTTATTTATCCTATACAGGGTGCACAATGGTTATCACCACTTGTGATTGTTCCTAAAAAGAATGGAAAGTTGAGAGTATGTGTAAACTATAAGAAGTTAAATGATGCCACAAAGAAGGATGTTTTTCCTATCCCATTTACAGAAGAAATGTTGGATAGTGTGGCCGGACATGAGATGTATTCCTTTATGGATGGATTCTCAGGATATAATCAGATTCTAGTAGCTCCGGAGGACCAACATAAAACAGCTTTTATAAGTCCATGGGGTGCATATGCATATAAAGTTATGCCATTTGGCTTATGTAATGCACCTTTTACTTTCCAAAGGATCATAACTGATACCTTTAGGGAATATTTATTGGATTTTATGAAAGTTTTTATGGATGATTTTAGTGTATATAGTGATAAAGAGAATCATCTTTATTGTTTAGAAAGGTGTTTTCAGAAATGTAAGCAAAATCAGTTGCTTTAAATCCTGAGAAATGTAATTTTTTTGTAAAATCAGGAGTTCTCTTAGGACATGTAGTGTGTAAGGAAGGAATCCTGGTGGATCAGGATAAGGTTAAAGTTATACTTACCTTACAATCACCGCAGGATCTAAAAGAATTAAGGCGGTTTTTAGGAAAGATTGGCTATCATAGGAGGTTTATTAAGGATTATGCCCAAATAGCCAGACCTTTAACTGACCTTTTAAAGGCAGGAAAATCCTATGATTGGACTCCTGCGTGTCAGGAAGCTTTTGATACATTAAGGAAATCTTTAGTAACAGCACCTATATTAGTGAATCCTAAATGGGACAGGAGGGAATTTCATGTGCAGGTTGATGCTCAGACATTGCAATAGGAGCTATCCTTACGCAGACGCAGGAAGATGGAAAGGATCGTCCTAGCAGAGGTAAACTATACTACCACAGAAAAAGAAGCTTTAGGAATGGTATATGCAATTCATAAATTAGACACTATTTATTAGCTAATAAAGTCAAAATCTTTGTAGATCATAAGGCTTTGTTACATCTTTTAAACAAGCCAGTCCTAACAGGACGTTTAGCTAGATGGTTTCTCCTGTTACAGGAGTATGATTTTCAAATCATACATAAACCTGGTAGACAGCATGAACAGGCTGACCATTTAAGCCGCATTAACAGGAGAAGTTCCAATCCAGTACATGGATGACTTTCCTGATGCACACTTGTTTCATGTGCATTCCTCCTACATGGATGGATGACATAAAAGTTTATTTGTCGACTGGACTAGTTCCACCATCCTATGAGACTAATGATCAGAAAAAGTTATTTGTCGTGAGGACACGACGTTATTCTTTGGTGGGAGGAAAGTTATATAAGAGGTCAGGATGGAGTGTTAAGACGTTGGGTGGAACCTTTTGAGGTTATGGATATCCTGAAAGAGGCCCATGCGGGTCTAGCAGGAGGGCATTTTGCAGAGGAAATAACTGCAAGGAAAATATTACAGGCTGGGTTATGGTGGCCTACATTATGGAAGGATGTAGGAGATTTCTGTAGGAAATGTGATAAGTGCCAAAGAGCACATATACCACCTAAGAAACAGGTATATCCTTAAATCCTATCCTACCACTAGAACCTTTTCAAAGGTGGGGAATGGATTTTATAGGACCTATAAATCCTGTGAGTACAAAAAGGAATCAATATATTCTGGTACTTACGGATTATATGACTAAGTGGGTAGAAGCAGAACCTATGAGGAAAGCTGATGCTTATAATACAGCGTGCTATATATAATATGTTATAGTGCTTATGGAATTCCTAAGGAAATCATAAGTGATAGAGGAAAACACTTTATTAATGAAACAATTCAAACACTTATGGAAGAATTTGTTATAAAACATAAGAAATCTACACCTTATTATCCTCAAGGGAATGGTCAAGCTGAATCTACAAATAAAGTCCTTAAGAATGTTTTAAGGAAAGTGATTCAGGAAAATGGAAAAGACTGGGATGAAAGACTTCCTGAAGTCTTGTGGGCTTACAGGACAGCCTATAAGGTTGTAACAGGAATGACGCCTTTTAAGTTAGCATATGGACTTGAGGCAATAACTCCTGTTGAATATATTGTGCCATCTTAAGGATTGCTGTAAAGCATAATTTAGGTGAGCAAGAATCCTTACAACGTAGGCTACAGGAATTAGAAAAACTGGATGAGATAAGATTACATGCTTTATGGACTGTACAGGCAATTCAGAAAAGAAGGAGAGCCTGGTATAATAGGAAAAGAAAGAAGCATGATATAAGAGAAGGAGATTTGGTCTTGTGGTATAGAGGAAGTGTTGATAAACCACAGATAAATTAAAATGAAATGGTTAGGTCCATTCAAAGTCAAGGAGATAAGTGAGGAAGGTGTGGTAAATGTTGAAACCCTAACAGGAGACGGAATGCAGAAAGGGTAAACATAAATAAATTGAGAAGGTATGAAGTATCATTTATAGACGTTGAGATATATTCTATACGAATATTCCAATACACTTGGAAATCAGCGCCAAACCTAGATCTAGGGTTTGTAGCTTCTTTCTTCGCGGATATGGCAGGAGGAAAGAATACTCTTGTGGTGAAAAATTGCCGATCTCTGCATAAGGCGGCTGAGAATCTGGCATGTGGCCATTTTACAGTCATGTTGACGGGCTGGGAGATCAATCCAGAGCTGGAGAACGCTCTTCAGGGATTGGGTCTTGAGAAGTATGCTCACCTTCTAGCGCAGGTAAATCCTGATGCGCTACAGTGCTATCATTTCATGATGGCGGAAAAGATGGTTGGATAATTTGTTGCATATGCCGAAGGGAGAAGGATGTTGATTAATGAGAAGGCAATCGCGGAGGTTTTCGGCTGCCATTAGGAGAAGGAGAGTTGGAGGTAGATAAGAAGAATTAGATATCTATCTGAAAAGGGGAGGCAATACAATAGCAAGCTTGGCTTGCGTGTGGCGGATCTGGAGGAAGTAGAGCTTGTGGTTAATTTTCTGGTGAACTCTTTTGAGTTCAGACTTTCTTCCACTACAGCCTCAAAGACAGTTATGTCGCTGTATGACGCTTAAGACGGGGAAGTGTGCAGGAGTCGCACGTTATCTCCTCAGGAAACTGGGTGAGTATGTTTTTACTGCTCAGGAGAAGGAGATACAGCAGAAGGAGTCTCCGATGATTGCATTGGCGTGGATACAGTCACTTGTGAATCATGTGATGGAGTGTGGAGAGGAAGTCGAGGAGCAGGAGTATGCTAGTAAGTTGCAGAAGGTGCTCACACCTCAGAACAGGCTGTAGGAAAGAAGGTACAGGAAGTGCTAGTGGGAAGCGTCAGGAGAGTACCAGTAAGGTGATGAAGACACCACCGGGGAAGAAGCAAAAGATATCACGGGTGATGCCGATGCGGAAGTCCGTGCGGAAGGGAAAGACGAAGCCCGCGGCGGAGAGCATCCATTTGGATGATGAGGATTCGACAGGAACAGGAGAAGAGGAGGAGGAAGAGCACTCGGAACAGGTTTTGAGGGTGAAGCCGCTGAAAACCAGAGAGCCACAGAAGGTGGGACAGCATCCGGAGAAGAAGACGTTGGAGGAAGTGGTACAAATGGAGCTAGAGAAGCCACATGAACAAGTACCAACGACTCAGACGAAGGTAGCAGAGGATAAGCCGAAAGACAGTCGCAGGATAGGACGTCTGGAGAACACAATAAGGAAGAGAAGTCGCCTGAGTTGCGGGAGATGACGAAGGAGGAGCTACCAACAATGGAGACAGGGAAATCGGTGGAGATCACCGGAGCAGTTAGGGAATAAGGGAAAGGAGATTCCCGGGATATTCCAGGAACAGTTGAGGAGGCAACTGCAGTTTTGTTGCAGTTACCAACAGGGCAAGCTCAATCACCAAGTGAAGGCATGGGACGTGTTCCAATGACACGGCAGCCATGGTTCAACCGTGGAGCGGCAGGGCATTCTCCAAGAGGAAGAGGTACGTTTGCACGAGGAGGGTATCCTATGCATCACGCAGGTGGGGGAATGACTCATTGCTACGAAGCTGCGGCTGAAGAAATGGCAACGGAGTTTATGGAGCCAGGGACGTTCATGGATGGTGGTAAGCGTCGGAAATCCTTCAGACAGGAGGAAGTGCCTATGGAGGTTGAGGTACAGCTGGCGCAGGTTTTGTCTCGTATGCAGCAGGAGATACTGGACAAATCGGCAAAGGTGAGTTCAGCATCGCAGGATGTACCACATTGGCTTCAGCATTGTACAACCAGTTTGTGAATATGGGTATACAGTGAAGGACAGAGCAGAGATTGGAGGTTGATTGCAGAAGCGGTGGAGGCAGTGATAATGCCGAAGATCAACACCATGCAGGCTACAGTTAGCAGGATAGGAGCACGACCGGTGAAGGCAAGGACTCCTAGTCCTACAGTTCTTGAGAGCAAGCCTGTGAGTGTTTCAGAACCTATGCCGATGGCGCAGAAGATATCAAGACACAGGAAGAACTCCGACAGGGAGGAGCACTATTGACAGTGTTGGGAGAGGAACTTCAGCGACTGCAGGTGGAGAACCAGGGTCTCCGACTGCAGGTGGCATCCATGGCACAGGAAATGGAGAAGGTAAAGGCGGAGTTTGTGAGGTACAAGGAGGAATACGAGACAGAGTATCCTGAGGAGCCGCAGGAGAATGAGGGTGCAGGACAGGTGCAGTGAGGACACTGCAAGATTCAAGGTGGGGAATAGTGTTAGAGGCCAAAAATATAGCATGTAGGAACTGCATACATAGGACTTTCCTACGGTGGAGGAATAACTTGTAGGAAAGTAGTAGTAGGAAATATCCTGTGTACAGGAAAAATCCTACAGCAGTAGGAAAAATCCTACAGGGTAGGAAGGATCCTACGGTTGCAGGAAGCAGACAGTTATGATGGTTGGAGGAGGACAGATTCGGTTAGGGCAAGGAAGGGCAAGAAGGAGAGAAGACTATGAAGGCTATGAAGGCTATGGAGAGCAATGCATGAGAGAGGAGTATCTTTGGGAGAGAAGTAAGTCTCCACACTTGCTATCTCTTTGTATTCATATAGTAATGCAAGTGCATGTTTATGGTGTATTGTGAATGCTTATACATGGCAATGGCCAAAGCAAAATCCTATCCTTGACCTTAGAGACGAGATAAGTATATATATAGAGCTCTCTATTGGACGAAATCCCTACACTTTAACTTGCAAAGCTTTTCCTGCGCTGTGAACAGTGTTTTCTGACACAGGAAAGTTTTGTATGTTAACACCTGGCTACAAGACATTTTGGTGTGCCAAGACAGTTGAGTTGGTGACTCATAACTATTGGTGGCCTAGGTTGCAAGGTTTTGTGGAAAAGTTTGTACGAAGCTGTGACACCTGCAACAGCTCGAAGATGCCTTGTCACACGTCCTCTGGTCTTCTTCGCTCTTTGGTCTTCTTCGTCCTCTTCATGTTCCCTCTACTCCTTGGATATCCATTTCTATGGATTTCTTCATAGATCTTCCTCCTTCTCGTAAATTTGATGCAGTTCTTGTGGTGGTTGACCATTTCACCAAACAGGCTCATTTCCTACCATGTAATAAGACGGTTACAGGCCAGACAACTGCTGAGTTGGTGATCCGTGAAGTGTTTCGACATCATGGTCTTCTTAAGAACGATCGAGACCCACAATTCATGTCCAGATTTTGGCGAGAGCTTCTCCGGAGTTTACAAGTTAAAGTGGATCTTTCTTCAGGATATCATCCGCAAACTGATGGGCAGTCAGAACACACAATCAAACCCTAGAGTAGTATCTTCTTTGCTTCTTCATCAGTTTACCAATAGGACAATTAGTTGACCTTCTTCCTATGGCGGAGTTTGCTTACAATAATTCCGTTCACGCATCTACAGGCTAGACACCTTTCTTCGCCCTTACAAGCTACCATCCATGTTTTGACTTTGCTCCTTATGTTTCTTCTTCTTTCGCTCTTGCAATACAGGATCGTCTCCAACTTTCATCAGGTACAGGATGATCTCCGAATTCATTTCAACAGGCACAGGAACAGTACAAGCGTCATGCTGATGCTCATCGTTAACCAGCACTTACATACAAGATTGGTGATCTCGTGTGGCTTCTTCGTCGTATATTCGCACCAACAAGCCTTCTTCTAAGTTGGATTTTCAACGATTGGGTTCACGGCTGAGGTCAATCCTGTAACTTTCTGATTAGAGCTACCATCTACTGTGAAACTTCATCCTGTGTTTCACACCTCTTTGTTGGAACTGTATCATCCTTCTTCTCTTGATCGTGATTCTTCTCCTCCCCTCCTGTGGTCATTGATGATGAACCTGAGTATGAAGTTGCAGCCATCCTTGATTCTCGTCTTCATCACTGCCAACTTCAATACTTGGTGAATTGGAAATGTTATTTGCCTACCAATTGCACTTAAGAACCTGCATCCCATTTACTCCATGTTTCTTCCAAGGTTGCTACCTTCCATCGATGTTATCCTACTAAACCATGTCTTAAGACTCGTGGAACTCGTCCTTAAGGAGGAGGTGCTGTCACGACCCAATACAGGATACATGAGACATGATGCAGGAATGGGATACAGGATATGCCTACAGAATATACTTACAAGATATGTCTACAAGATATTCCTACAAGATATGCTTACAGGATATGCCTACATGATATGCTTACAGGATATACCTACAGGATAAGGATCACCATTTTTAGCTCATGACTATTAGGCTCATGACAGATTAGCTCTTAGAGTTGTGAGCATAAAAGCTCTGACCTAATTATTGTACAATCAATTACTATCAACACCAATCATTCTACGATCATTCTTGTTCCTTATTCTTGTCTTGCTCTTTGCCTCCTGCTCTTATCTTGTTCTTAGTTTTGTCTTGCTCTGTTTTGTTCTTAGCTCTTGTCCTGCTCCTAAGTCAAACTTCTTTGTTCTTGGATTGTGGCTTGAATTTGATAGCAGAGCGGTCCTGGGTTGATTCTCATCAAGGGATGAACTTTGAGTAAAGCTCACGCCACTAAGGTTGGTGCACTTGTCCTTGCTTAACTAAACCCCTCGATCACATATGTACAGCCAAGCGGCTTTGGGATCGCCTCTATCATTGATATATGATGCAAGTACAGCCAAGCATAGCATAACTGGGACCGCCTCTAAGTTGCACCTTTTGAATGAAGGCATAGTAGTAACCCTTGAGCCCATGGATGAAGGCATCCACTTTCTCAAATGGGTGGAGAGTGTTATAGTTCTAACTTAGTGGGTTGACTATCTGGGTAAAGATTGTGGAATATGTGGGCAAACGACCCAAACAGACTTGGGTCATCATGACCAAGGGCCCTTTCATAAACACCAATTGGCCCTTTGCCTAGTTGGCTTAAGGGGAGAGGGAAAGGTGTGACAATAGTAGCTCTACTTGATAGTGGTGCAATTGGCAACTTGATTGACCGCCTTTTCATGCAACAACATAATCTAAAGCTTCGTCTACGTTTTGATCTGATTGAGTTGACGGTTGCTAATGGAAGACTAATGACATTGGGGATATTACTGAAGAAACAATGGCTCTCACAATATCTTGTGCTTGGTCTCCTTCAACGTCACTGACACTTATGTTATTCTTGATATTTCTTGGTTCAAGACCTTCAATCTGCAAATTAATTAGACAACTCGTACCTTGGTTGTTTTTGCTCTAACTTTTGTTCTGTCTCCGTCCTGGCCATATCTCGGCAACTCCGACTCTTGGAAGTACCTCTACAACTTTGACTCCTAGATGTATCTTTGCAACTTTGACTCTTAGATGTATCTCAACAACTTTGACTCTTGGATGTATCTCAACAACTTTGACTCTTGGATGTATCTCAATAACTTTGACTCCTAACATACATCTACAACTTTGACTTATGGCCACATTTTGGCACCTCCGGTTCATCGCAACACTTATGCATCTCCGTCTCTGGCTCCGACTTCAAGTAATCTACTTATTTAACATTATAAAAAGAAGAAAAAAAAAAAAGAATGACATAATAAACATACGTGACGTTGTGTTAAACAAAAAATCCACTCTATACTCTTATATACTAACAAAAAAAAAAACTCTAAACCTAAACACTTATTTTTTGCTAAATCAGTAGTATTTGTAATATACATAATTAAATAATAATCATAACTCATATTAATTATTTACTTATTTAACTTAAGTATCGGATTGGGTTAAATTGTGTCGTTTATTACTACAATATAAAATAGTATAACGTATAGTATATTGAAATATGTTATACGGATGCTCATACATCAAAGATGTTAATAAATTTCCTGGCACAATTAATTTACGTGTTAAACTAGAATTTAAATATAGTGAGAGTATAACATGTTGGAAAACATTAAATATATATTTTATTTTATTTTTAAATTCTTTTATATTATTTTGTGACTGTGAAAACAAAAGAAAATTATAATTTAAAATAGAATACACTAGTGGGACTCCCATTTTAATGATTAATAAAAAAAAGAAAAATTAATTATTTATATTTACTTTTAATAAAATAATAAACATCGAAAATACGTTATGAAGAACATTTGCATGAATAATTATGTTTATAGTTATTAGCCCTAAATTCGTATTTAAAACCATAAACCCTAAAACAGGGGAACAGTGATTAGGGCAAGGATCTGGATCAAGAGGGTTTTGTAGATCGATCTGATCTGCGCGGGCGAGCAATGCAGAGATTCTGAGAGCTGGATATGGCGGCTCCGATCGTCGACTGGGAGGTGAGCTCGAATTTTATATATTTTTCAATGTAATATGCAAAAGTTAGCATTTTATATATTAAATTTTGTTTTTTATTTTGATGTATATGTTTAAAATGTGTTTTTTTAGAATATTTTTCAGTGTAATATGCAAAAGTTAGCATTTTATATATTAATTTTGTTTTTTTTGCCCTTTATTTATATGTTTAAAAATGTGTTTATTTTCATATATTTTCCACGTAATCTGCAAAAACGCCATCTTTCATGTATAAGCTGCAATCCTTTCATATATCTTTCCATTCTCGTCCCAAACAAGATTCTATAATGCAATAATACACAACTTCACTACATATTATATCTGTATCTTATATATATTCTTGAGTTTGTATATAGTAACATACCATATACATTGTACTTTTATTTATAGGTAATATAATCATAATAGTCAAATATATTCACAATTAACACGGTATAATTATCAAGTTATCCCATGTATATATACGTATATGCATGGGATGTGTGTGTATGGCCATGTGTTTAACTCGTGTTTTATGTACAGTCTGTAAAGGATGAGTTAGACGCGATCGATGATTCATGGAAGCAGCCGAGGTTCGATTCGCTAGCTCATGTTGTGGAGGTTCTTACCTCACCCAATCCCGAAGATGCAACTGCTATTCTCAGGGATCAACGCGATGGCATTGAAGCGCTTGTAGATGATGTTGTTCGTGGTTATCACAAAGGTTTTAATAAGGCTATCCATAATTACTCCCAGGTTCGTAATATGCACACATATTTAAGTATACATATGTACTTATATCTGTTTAGGATTTACTTAAACATTCTACATGTGTGTGTGATTTTTTATCTGCAGATACTGAAGCTATTCAGTGAGTCTGCCACCAGCCTGAGTGGCCTCAAAGTACAGCTTGCTTGCAAGCAGCTCCTAGGCGCCAGACATAAACAGCTCCAACAACAATGGTACCGGTCCGTTGTGCTTCGTAATGCAATTTCACTACTTGACCAAATTGACAACGTTGCAAAGGTGTGTGTGTGTGTGTGCGCGCGTGAAAACACATATAGACATATCCAGTTCGTGCATATGTAGCCTTGGTTTAAAAGGTTTTATATTTGTATATCATAGCCGATTGTTTGCAGGTTCCCGCAAAGATAGAACAATTGATTGCTGAAAGAAATATTATGCTGCCGTTCAACTCCATATACAATCGATAAGTATGCTCGAGCGTGAAGGAATTCAGGGTGTAAGTCCTCGCTCTTAATGTATGTTATGTGCTTTCTTAATATCCTTTTGCAGGTTGGTGCTTTGCAAGATGTGCGTGCGGATTTTTCAAGGCTACGAGGTGTTCTCTTCACTAAGATTGTCGAGGATTTGCATTCCCATCTTTATGGCAAAGGAGAATACAGGTAGCTGTGTACTTTGTGTATATGTGTGCGTGTGTTGTGCGTGAGTAAATATATATGTGTACTTCGTATATAATACTATATTATTAATAGAGAGCAAACGTTATATCTTACAGAACATTAAATAGAGATACATATATATTATCATATTGGGTGTTGTCTTGGTTTTGCAGTACTGTTAAAAGCAGAAATCAACATACAGAAGACGATTTATTAAACATAGAAAACATGCCGCTGCCTAGTTCACATCCCGTTTCACGACGTACGCGGACATTCAAGAAGTCTGATAGCACAGTAATTTCCAACGGACATATTTCTGAAGATAATCGACGATCAAGTACTGCAAGTGATAAGAGGTATATACACACAAAGGTCCCCGAGCTAAGCACTATCCATATTTATATATGTTTCTATTCTATACACAAGCTAGTTTATTGTAGACTTTTGTATTTATTTCTTATTACTAAATAGTACTAAATATGCCTAACTACTACATGGGTGTATGTTGATATTTAGATAGTGAACTAATCATCATTGATAACATTTACAAAATGAACTAAAATTTCAAAGCTACTACTAGTAAATTATTAGTTGCTATTGCATGTAATCAAGAAGATGAGGATTCTCAATTTTTGGAACTCATATTAATATGATGTATATTTGAATTTATTTTTCCAGCTCCGTCGATGGTAAGGACTACGAAACTGATACGTCCGATGGGATTTCTGAAAGCTTAAGAGCTCCTAGACGACCGACCCTAGCATGGTTACGAGATGCTACACCTAACGAGTTTGTGGTAGTTATATACATAGTTATCTTAGATACTTTAATAAATAGCATGTGCTACATATTATGCAGTTACTATAATGATACATAATATGTTAACCAATTTATATTCAATATATGCGTATATTCAATACATAGTAAATTATACGGTATAATCAAGTAAAATATATATCTTACTAATAGCGTATGACACGTTCATATACTATAAATTTAGTCATATACACTACAAATTTACAAGTATATATGCACACTGTTCATTGCTGGTTTTTTAATATTTACAATGTTAATAGGAAGCTTTAACAAAGAGTGATGCGTCAGCCCATGTAAAGTACCTGCAAACAATGGTGGAATGCCTAAAGCTTCTCGGGAAAACTGCAGCTGGAGGTGCAATAATAAGGTAATTGGGTTCTATTAGTATAGTATGGTTATAATTAATATAAATTGCGTACGTTTAATCGAATTTACTTTAAGCAATGTTATAACAATGTAACTGTTGTTATAAATAGTTTAGTCGTTTAAGGAGAATTAACTTGTTATCTCCGCATAGACTGATCTGACATCCATTTAATCAGTATATTTATGAACATTTAATGAAGCACTGATTAATTTATTAAATACTCCAGTTTATATCTGTATTTCTTTTGCTTAATATTTTCATAGCCAGCGATTAAGGCAAACGGTGCATGATTTAGTAACGGATGAGATCAAAGCACATGCTGCTGCACTCGAAGCTTCAAAGGTATATATATATGTGTGTGTTGTGTGTGTGTGTTCTCTCTCTCTCTCTCTCTCTCTCTCTCTCTCTCTCTCTATATATATATATATATATATACAGAGAGAGAGAGAGAGAGAGAGAGAGAGAGAGAGAGAGAGAGAGAATATTTCATATATATATGCAACACACAGATATGTGTACGTGTGTGTGTCTGTATGTTAAACCTTATATGTTATAGGTGTCAAAAGTGGCATTCTCTCAAGGAATGGGACCATAAATCTGGGATTAAAAAGAGTTGAGGAAAACAAGCACAAGAAACAACAATCGGTTTCTTCTGACATCTCGAGTGTAATGGGGCCATCTGGACCAAGCCAAGTTGCAGCAAAGAACCTCGTTGAGCCTGTACTTGCAGCTTTATCTCGTTATAGGTGATTATATACATGTACAAATCCTTATCCACACACACACACACACACACATTGCAGTTATATATACATATGGCATAGAGTCTGGTAGTTTTAAACAATTGTTAGGCCATGTATGTAATGGTTTAGCTAGCTCTGTATGTAAACTATATTGTATGCTTCTATATATCTATAATATATAACTAGATTATATTGTGGGTATAGAATGATAGTGGTTTAAAAATACATACATACATACAGACACAGACACACGCACATTGTCTGTGTCACTATATATATATATATATATATATATAGTCATCTATAATCATTACATAAATTCTGTTACTGTGCGATTACGCTTGTACATACGACTATGTGTACATGTAAGCTCTTGTCAAATCTGTACTGTGGATTGTGTATGCGTGAGTTTGTGTGTGTAGCGTATTAATCAATCATTAGATACTATGTAACCGTGTATACAGGCATGTTAAGTTATTGCAGATTTTTAAATATAAAGCCATATAGCTGTGATGTAATGTAGTTTATACTCTAATATACTAATGTGCAGAAAATCATGTGATTGTGGGCGAGGCTCTAGAAAGTATAATCGCTTCTCAAGGTGCAGAAGGGGATGCTCGTATGACGGGTGGATACAACTTGGGCTCTGCTTTATCTGTGATTCAGGTTATACTTCTTTATATAACTCTTGTGTGTGTGTGTGTTGTATGCATGTATACAAATTATGTTGGTATATATTATGATAGTTTTTATGCTGTAGAGTGAATGCCAGCAATTTATTTGCGATATTCTTCGAGCTAGTCCAGATGCTGCATCTGCAGATTCTGCTGCTCAAACTGCGAGACAGACTAAAGCTACTACTGAAAAAGGCAAGATCTATATTATATATGTTGTACCATATTAATGTATAATTAATAACTTATGTCTCTAATATTTTATCACAACATGGTACTATATCATATATATTGTCACCATATATAGTTTAGTTGAAACTATTATTTATATATAATTTGTTTTCTAGTAACAGCACTGCTGCTCCTGGGGAAGGATTATCTTTTGCTTTTCGTTTGACGGATACAGCCATGAACTTACCCGGTGAGTACCATGAGTAAGCATAAATATATAGCTTATTTGTAATATAGATTAACAGATATATAGGAGCTACGGTTATTCCGATGTGCACACATATTATATAAAGGACAATTTATAACCATTCGATATACATAGATATATATTATATATTCATCTATATATATATATATATGGATATCTTCAAACTGTATATCCATATATTTTGTTTTTCACAGGGCCAGCTGGTAATGGAGAGGTTCCACGTCCAGCCCGTAGACGGGGATCAGGAAATGCACAAGAAGGTTATGGGACTGGTTTGTTTTAATGAAGAGGGATGTATTTAATTTCGTCTCTATATCGGCCTGTTTTGGAGGTAGACATAATATTTTTAAATATAATCTACAATTATAAACTTCTATCTGTAAATGTCAAACTTTTTCATATAATCATCTGTGTTTATTAACTTGTTTACCTACGTATGTTCCTAAATAGCTTAATTTTCAGACGTATGTTCCTAAATAGCTTAATTTTCAGCAAGGAAGGATTGCAAAACTTGATGGAAACTTTCATAAAGGATCAGTTTTTACCAAGACTTTACGTGGACTATCGGAGCTGTGTTACAGATGCCTTAGCGAGTAAGTATATGTAGTGTCCATATATGTGTATGTCTCAACTACGTGTACTTCACGCGCACACACACACACACACAGAATGTATGTTGATCATAATTTGCAGGCTCTGCGGCATTTCGTCCAAAATCACATTCATCCATGACAAAGAAATCCATCTCTTTGCTTGGCCCCTTTGTGGCAGATCACCTAGCTTCGGAAGTAAGCAATGATCTATTTAATCTATATGACGCGTATACGATGTGTGTATACACGTATGGGGACTTGCACACAATACGATCTTTTATCTTTTATCTTTTTTCTTTTGCAGGTTATTGCATGGGCACATGCAATGCCAAAATGCTGCCGAGTTTCTGGAGCTCGTACAAACTATCATGGAAAGAACCCTTGAAAGGTGTCGCGCTGCATACACCAATGTAAGAACATTATAAACACACACGCACACAAAGAGGACCATGGATGTGTATGATATATTACTATGTACAGATAAGATACATATTCTCTCTCTCTCTCTTTTATATATATATATATATATATATATATATATATATATATATACAGAGAGAGAGAGAGAGAGAGAGAGAGACAACGCTCATTTATATGGTGACATGCTAAATTATTAAATACAGGCTGTTTTGGGAACACTGAGTTCTAGTGTTATCGGTAGAACCGATGTTGAACAGCTTATGAAGCAGGAGCCTGCAAATGCACTACTTGAGTTTGAGAATGATGGTGTAGTGAATGGGGAAGACGTGGAACTAGAATTGGAGATGAACAATCTGCTTCTAAGCTTAAGTTAATGCATTTCATAAAACCTTTAAAGTTATTGTCCTTACAGGATCAACTTATACATGGAGATCACAAATTCGTTCTTCTGGCAGCGCTTAGCGAGTCTCTAGACGCTCTTTCTGCCTCCATTCGTCAGTAAGTTTCATCTGTGTCAATATGTGTAAAACGTATATATACGTTGTCTTTTTATATTGTAGGCTTGAATCACCTCAAAAGAAGAGGGAAAATGTAAGCAATGCACTTCCGGCTGGATTACACAATCTAATAGCCAAATACAATGATCTTTCTTTAGAGTGCCTTCGAACACTACGGATTGAAATGCAGCTGCAAGCAATGTACCACCTTCAGGTGCGTGCATGAGAGAGAGCACGCTAGTGTTTAATCTTGTTGGATCTTTATACAGACCATGACAGGGAGGGTTTACGTGAGTGATCAAGATGCTGAAGAACCTGAGGATTTCATTATCAGTTTTACTACACAGGTACACGCGCGCACACACATATATATTTGTTACCCACACACATACACGTGTGTGTGTCTCCTTAATAAGTGGTCTATCCCTGTAGATTACTAGATGGGATGAGGAAATGACGCCTTATATATCCTCCGCTAAAAGAAAGTACGCTTTTGGTGGTATATGCGGTGTTGCTGCCACTGCTTTTATCAAGGTAATATCTCTCAATAATAATAGTAATACCACTCAAATATAGTCAAGTAATATCTACATATATGAACTATTAACGCAAAGATTTAGGATATTCATATTTTACATAGTATATGAACTATTAATATATTTAAATACTCATGCAGATATAATTACTGTAATCACATGAATTAAGCTATATAAACTACTGATACTCACAGTATTAATATGTATATAATGAGATATAACTTAATTGAGATTTAAATATGTAATACCCGTATATTTTATAAACAGGCTCTGAGTGCTATGAGTTTGGTGAACGTGTTCGGTGTTCGACAAATATGCAGAAATTGTATTGCCCTCCAACAGGTACTCTTGTTATGAATATGTATATAAACATGTTTATACGTTGTTATAAATAATAAACTAGTTTAAGTGAGTCTTCTACTGATAATATGTAATCAATACTTACATGTGAGTATCAGTAGTTTACCAAGTTTATATAGCTTAATTCATGTGTACAGTAATAGTTTAAGCTAATTTACTATTTTCCATACTTAGGCCTTGGCAGCTCTTAGCTCGACTGACGCTGATATGGTTCAACAACGCCTGGACCGTGTTCGGACGTATTATGAACTCTTAACGATGCCTTATGAGGTACTAAACTTTATATTATGTATGTCCAACGCCCTATAAGTCTAAATGGATCTCTCTCTCGCTCTCTCTCCACACATGCGTATGTATATATTCACATGGCTTTCCTATCAGTATAATGGATTCTCTCTCTCTCTCACACACACACACCCACACACACATACACACCCAGACACATGCGTATGTATATTTACACCTGGCTTGACTTGTCAACTTTGCGCAGGCACTTATTGCATTTGTGGCAGAACACGAGTCGGAATTCTCCTACACAGAGTACGTCATATGATTTACAGAAGCATATATTTGTGTGTGTGTGTGTGTGTGTGTGTTGTGTGTTTGTGTTATATATACATGCTTAGTTAATAATTAATCTATTAATTAATTGTTTTTTTAACTTTCTTTTTCAGGTTTTCTAATTTGCTTAAGGTGAAGGTGCCGGGAAGAGAGATACCTGTTGATGGATTCCAGAGGATTGGACAGATTTTGGCTCCTTAATTTATATATATATATATATATATATATATATAGTAAGAGACATTGTATATTAACTTGTAATATTCTTAATAGCTGGAATACAACACATTTTTTGCTCTATTATGCGTGTGTATGTGTTAACTATAAAATAACGGTTAATAGTCTATTTAAACTAGTGTAAATATATAACAATTATTTATAATTTAAACTATTAATTTATTTAACTAATTTATGACACCGTTTATTTAACGACTATTTAATATTTTTTAATTTCAACTATTTAATTTATGAAATAAATTTATAAATAGTTAAACTATTTAAAACAATTTATAAGTTTACATTTATACACAGAGTAGTTTAATAATAATAATCTATTTAAACTGGTTTGAATAAATAATAATTTAAATTATTTAATAGTTTTTAAACTAGTTTATTTAAGATAATAGGTTAAACTATCGGTCCGTATCAGCAAATTTTGTTACATTAAATCAAATAATAAATTCTAATTTTAATATATAAACAATACTGCAATTTTCTTAAATTACTTATATTCAATGTGTAAAATAATTATATATAATTATGTACTCAGTTAAAAATTTCTAAATTACTCTCCAGTGGTTCCCAATATATATCTAATTTATGAAATACACACGCATGTACACTCGTGTGTACACAAGGATACACGTATACACTTGTATGCGCACAAAGACCACGCACGTATGCGATAACATGCTTATAATATTATATAGCATTTAATGAAAATATTAGCATACTGTAACAAATAAAATAACATATTTTAGGCGCTTATTGCATTTGTGTAGGTCATATTAAAACACATTTACATAGGCATATATTTATGTGTGTGTGTGTGTGTGTGTGTGTGTGATGTGTATGTGCATTATATATACATGTGTGTATGTGTTAACTAGTTTAACTAACTAGTTTATACAATAATGTTAATAGTCTATTTAAACTAGTGTAAAACAATAGTTTATAATTTAAACTATTAGTTTATTTAAATTACTTTATAAAATAATAATTTAAACTGTTTAAACACCATTTATTGTATAACTATTTAATATTTTTTATTTAAACAATTTATGAAGTTAAACTATTTAAGTTATGAAATAAATTTATTAGTTAATACACTGTTGTGAAATAGTTTAACCATTTTAGAAATAATAGCTAATACTTTATTTAAACTAATTTAAATAAATAATAATAGTTTATAGCTTCAATTATTTAATAGTTTTTTAAACTAGTTTATAAGATAATAATTTAAACTATTTAAGATTCCTACAGTTATTTAGTAACAACGGTAACAATTTATTTTATGTTATTGCTGTTCCATTGTTTCAAATCCTGTTGGATTGTTTCAAGTTTATACCCTATAGATAGATAGATACACACACATCAAAAAATATATATATGGATACTATATATGTCTCATGGTAAAACAAACTTACAATGGGCTTCTTTATTATTATATATGTTTAAATTAAATAGATTAAGTTTGTATTCTTTTATTGATGTTAGTCAAATGCATTTAAATCAAATAATAAATTTCACTTTTAATATATCCATAGCGTCTACTGGAAATCTTTTAAATTACTTATAGTCAATGTGTAAAATAATATACATAATTATGTAATGAGTAAAATTTCTAAATTACCATTACTCCCAATAAATATCTAATTTATGTAAATTAATTAATAACCATCCATAAATAATGTTTGAATTTAATGTCAAACTTTAAATCAATATCTTGTATACGTCGGGTAAAACAACTAACATGGTGTATATATTAAATACACACACACGTACTCATATGTACACCAAGATACACATATACACTTGTATTGTGCACAAGACGCCCACACACACATATCATAAAGATATTAAGGATAATAAGAACATAAGGATAAACTTGTTAATATGTTTTATGTTAAACTCATAATATTTAATAAATAATTATGTATTTATCTATAGCTTTACATGTATAAATTATTAATGAAAAATTATCATTAAAATAACATATGTTTTAGACATATGCCATTCAAATTCTAAAAATTAAATACACTCTTTTTATGGATATATAAACTTATTAAATACAAAGTATATACTAACAATGAAATAAAAAACAAATAGTATTTAAAACATTAATAAATAATATTAAGTATTTTAGGTTCACATCCAATTATAATCAATTGCATGCGGAATGAAGTAAACTTTTACCTAAAAATACATATTTCAACATTAATATGTCATTTATGTTAAATACATAATGTATTATTATATGTGTTTTATAGAATGTATAAATGTATATTATAAAATTATTGCACATGGAGTGAAGTGTATAATAGTTGGTATTAGACCTTTACATCGAAAATAATACATATTTATATATTTATATTCTTGTTTTTGAGTTAAATATATAGGTGACATATGCATATGTGTTGAGTATGGTAGGATTGTGTATTCACTTAAAACTTACAAACTTAACAATGAGCATTATATATATGTTTTAATTAAACTTTTGTTGATGTTAATCAAATGAATTTTCTAGATAAGATAAAATAACATATCCTAATTTTAACATTATCAATAACGGTCTTTTTTTCCAACTTTTAAATCATTATGTAAAATAATTATACATAATTATGCAAGTAAAATTTAAAATGAGGTGTATATGTGTCACACACACACACACACATATAGAAGTACACCAAATATATTATTACATTTTCACACAAATACATATAAAGAAAATTAATCATTTTATATTCTCCATTAGTATGTATACTAGAATATGTATTTATTTATCCGCTTTCACATTTAAGTATTTAAGTTCAAGAATGTTATATAAGTTATAAATTTTTAATAAACACTTGAATTGATATGGACATTTAAATTATATAAAACTTAATTTTAATTAAGTTATTCATTTATATTATGTATTTATAATTATTTATAAGAAATAATTTAATGTAATATGTCAAACAAGATAAATACATCTTTAAACTATTTTACTTATGATATGTGGGGAATAGAATATATAACGCAACAATTAAATAATATGTATAAAACTAAGTTGTAATGAAATTTATGAATGTAATATTTCAATTACTTAGATTTCATTTTGCTTCTCCACGTATGTTTGAAAGACCACGTGTGCGTGTGCGTGTGCGTGCATGTGTGTGTGAAGAGAGCATTTCAAGCCACAATCAATTGGTTGATTATTATTGCCAACAATGCATTTTAATGACTCACTATGGCAGGAGTAGTTTATAAAATAACAGTTTATAGTCTATTTAAACTAGTGTAAATATATAACAATAGTTTATAATTTAAACTTTTTAATCTATAAAATAAATTTATAATTAGTTAAATTAATTAAAATAATTTATAATTTTACTTTTATACACATGGTTCATTTGTAAAATAATAATAGTGAGTTAAAATAAATAATAATAATTTATAATTTAAACTGATTAATAATTTTTTAAATTAGTTTTAAGAGTCTTGCAGTTATTTAGTATGGACGGGATAAATTTAATTTGTTTTATTTAATAGTTTAAATGTTATCGACTTGTAATTACTAAAAATCAGTATTGCCAGTAGATAATAATCTTCTTAAGACAATTTTATTTTGAATTTTAAAATTTGAAAAAATAAAATTTAAAATAATATTCAAAAAGTTTGGTTTTTTTAAGCTTTAGTTTTGTTTTTTTTTATAAATTAAAATAATTAATGAGTAACAAAAGCTGTAGCAGGGTTTTAGAGGAGCTTAGGGTTTACAGTAGTCGCATATGGCTCGGGCTCAAGGGAGATCACATCTGATATCGATCCAGCCAACATTAAACATTCGCGCTTTCTCTTTCCTCCTATTCCAAAATTCCCCCGGTCTTCTTCTGGAGATCGTCGCGCTGCTGGCGATTTGCCGGCCGCAACCACCAGGGGAGGGGCGCATTGGCCGAGGGTGCCGATGACATGACGGAGGAGGAGGTAGTGGAAATGTTGAGAAGATACACCAACCGTGGTGGATCTGTACAGATTTGCGCTGCAAAAGCCATAAAGACCAGCGACGCCAAGTTATCAGCAAGACGCGACCATCTTGGCCACGTGCCCTCAGATCTGACATTGTACGCGAATTGGAGCCTGCACCAGGTAGACAGCCCGGAATACCTATGTTACAGGCCGCCATGGGCTGTTCCGCCTGTGCCACTCACGATTCTATACGAGCCGTTCGCCAATTTCACTCGGAATTTGGAAGGCGTAATCAGCCAGAGAGATGTTGAGTTTGCTCAGACGTTCTGGGATGGTGTTCAGGATGCAGAGTATGTTACTGACCACAAGGCCAAGGTTTTTGATTTGACCGATTTGCTGGGCGCCTACCTTGATCGGTACGTAACTGCCTATGCCAAGATCTTTGGAGCTGATAGAAAGGGTATTGTGGAAGCTGATGGGATTTTGGTAGGCCAGAAGCGCGTTCCGATCCTCCTTCTTGAATGGAAGGCTGAACCTGGGAAATCTGGGGACCCCTACTTCGAAGCCCTGGATTATGTGAAGAGGGCAGCTACACGAGGACCTCTGTATCAGACGTATGCACTGGTAATTTGCATTCAAGGGCCCTGGCTAAGTGTATCGGCTGCATCAGTTCAAGTTGTTGACAACAAAGCCAAAGTATGGGCGCAACCCTTGACAGAAACCCGATGCTTTGGGGACTGGAAAGCGCTGGAGAAGACGGCTAGGATCTGGAGAGCTGTTCTGTCTTTTGTAAACGATGTGGAGCGCCTGGGCCCATTGCCGAGATCACCACCACCAGCCATACCTTGGTTGCTTAAAAACTTCACTGAGGTGAAACGCCCCTCCGACAAGCGGTTGTTTTTCACGTATATCAACGCTCAAGGGATGCAGGAAGCAGCCAAGTTCGTGTTAAGTTACGGTCAGGAAGCCCACCAAGCTTGGAGTGGGTTTGCACCCGAGCTCAAGAGTGTTCAAGCTGTTGGGACCGATTGGAAGCTGGTGACCATGGAGTATCTGGCTCCTGAGAATGGATGGATGTGTGCTGAGGATGTGGTAAAATCTATCCTTGAGGATCAGGATCAGGCAAAGCTTAACAAGTTTCACGCTTGTGTTGCTGCTGCGGCAGAGGCAGGTCACAGCAAAGGGTATGTGCATGGTGACTTCAGACTCTGCAACATTATGGCGAGGGTTGTGACGGAAGGTTACGAGGTTAAGGTAGTTGACTTCGACTGGTCCGGGAAGGAAGGGACTGTGGTATATCCCACGATGGTCAGCCGGAAGGTGAAATGGCACGACGAAGTCTGCTTTGGTGTGCAAGTCCGGAAGGAGCACGATCTACACTTCATCGATTCGAGTTCCAGACTGGTGGAGCAGTTGCAGACGTAAATCAGTTTAGTTTCTTCTTATTTTCTTCATGTTATATTATATATCTTTTGATACCATTAATATTTGAGCCAGGCACTTAATGAAATGAGATTTGAGTGTTCTTATTGGAGAAGTTTTCAGTTTGGTGTCCAGATGAATGATGTCACATTCATGTGTGTTCTTGCAGGCTTGCAGTCACTCGGAAGAGGAAGAGATTATTGGGCTGTGTTTGATGCACTGCTATCAATGTAAGTTATCGCCAAGTAACCCTAGAGAAAACCAGAATATTTATATTCTGGGAGTATGAAGCGGAAAACTCTTTTGTTTTGTCTGGAGAATATTCGGAAGGCGCGTATGAAATCACCCACACACAGGCACACGTGGTCTCTTTCAAACACACGTGGAGAAGCAAAATGAAATGTAAGTCATTAAAATATTATATTCATTATGGCTTAGTTTTATATGTAAGTCATTGAAATATTATATTCAGAAGTTTTATTATGACTTAGTTTATATGTACTATTCAATTGTTGTGTTATATACCCTAAGTAAATTGTGTATTTATTTTGTTGGACATATTACGTTAAATTATTTCTTGTAAATAATTATAAATATATAACATGAATGGATAAACACTGTCCTCCACTGTTTATTATAATGAAAATTAAGGTTTTATATAATTTAAATATCGATATATATATCGATTCAAGCGTTTATTCAAAATTTATAACATCTTACGCATGTAAAGCTATAGATAAATATATGCATACACGTCACCATGTATTAAATATTATGAGTTTAACATAAACATATTAACGAGTTTATCCCTTATGTTCTTATTATTATAACACACACACACTCACTAGTACATGCGTGTGTGTATTTCATAATATATACACCACCTTTCCATGTTAGTTATTCTTCACGACATATACAAATGTTGGTTAGAGTTTGACATTAGATTCAAATATTATTTATGGAGTGATTATTAATTAATTTACATAAATTAGATATTTTAGAATTTAGAATTTTTACTCATTACATAATTATATAATTATTTTGACTATAAGTAATTGAAAAGATTCTGGGAGGACTTGTATATATAATTTATTATTTGATTTAATGTAACAAGTGCATTTGACTAACGTCGATAAAGGAATTGCGATTTAGTTTAAAACACATATAATGACAAAGAAGCTCATTGTTAAGTTTGTTTTACCACGAGACATATGTACTATCCATATATATGTTTTTTTATGTGTGTGGTGTGTGTCTATCTATTTATCTATCTATAAGGTATAAACTTGGGAACAAGAATTTAAACAATCGAACAAGGCCATTGGATTCAAAATATTTGAACACACTTGCAGATGAGGGCCTTTGCGTGTCAAAAATAAATAAAAATAAAATTCACACACATGCATGCGTACTCAGAGTTTTTTTTACTTATTAATTATTTTAATTTATAAATGTTTTGCTTATAAAATTAAACTTTTCGAATATAATAAAATTATAAAGTTCAAGATAAAAGAAGATACAATATTCAAAGTGACATTATTATCTTCCTCCTTTTTAACTATTTAGCTATATTATTCATAACTAATTTTTAAGTTGATAACATTTTTAAATTATTAAATAAAACAAAGTTGTATAGTGAATGTTTACAACCCTTAGATCCTAAACCCTAAACCCAAAACTCAAAATTGTATCTCACACCTAGACCTTAAATATGAAGAACATCAATTTTGAGTTACATGCTCACTTCTTTTCATATATGAATATGATTTGTATGCATTCATTCTCTTTAGACTCTTTCATAATTAAGATACATTACACCAGTTTCTATATATAAACTTCACACACTTTAAAATCTTTTTATAAACAAGACATGGAAAGAAAGAATTGGTATGTAATGATGCATAAACACAACTCGAGCATTTATAACACATGGATGAAGGTAAGAGCTGAGGTCTGCTTTTGTATATTCCATACAAAGTGAACTTAATTATGTTCTTTTGTATGCAAGTGGATAGATTCAAAAGGTTTGAATATAAAAGATTTGTTACTATGCAGGAGTACCTGATTCTTCACTCCTAAATGATTTAGAATCTACAATTCATGAAGATAAAGCAATTGACACAAACAATGTATGTGGAAGCCATGTATATACTCATGGTGCCTAGCATTATGTAAAAAATAATGTAATTAATGTCTTAACATTTAATCAATAATCGAAATCTAGTTCAATAAGTAGAAAAAGAACATGACCACTATGATAAAAACATTGCACTTGTCGTGGCAGAGACTTTAAAGTCTATTAATAATGCAAACATCATTTTCATTAAACTTCCTTTAATGCAGCTTGTTCTTCCTTAGTTTGAAGAACTTGATTTATGTTTACTTTGTAACACATCTGGAGTTTTGCTTTATGGAGCTAGATTATTAATTCATGGGCCTTCATTGGCTTATAACCTCACTTCCTAAGGCTTTGTGGGCAATACCCTCAATTCATGAGTCACAAGTCTCACTTTGTGGGCATTGAGTCTTTCTTCATGGTCTGAAAGGCTCACTTCGTGGGTGTGGAAGCTTACTTTGTGTGCATAGGGGATCACTTTATGTCCAAGGGGACTCATTTTGTGGGTTTGAAGGCTCACTTCATATGCATGGTGAATCATTTCATGTGGGGTCTCACTTCGTGAGCAACGAGTTTAACTTTGTAGTTTAGGAGGCTCACTTCGTGTGCTTGGGGTCTCACTTTGTGGGCATGGAGGCTCACTTCATGGCGTGGAGGATCACTTTATGTGCACGAGAGATCACTTCGTGTACATGGGGTCTCATTTCTTAAGCTTGGAGGTTCACTTAGTGTGCTTGGGGTCTCACTCCGTGGGGCATGACCATCAATTTATTTGACATGAACCTCACTGTGTGGGCATGGAATCTCACATCATGGGCTTTTGGTTCACTCCATGGGGCATGAATTTCACTTTGTGGGCTCGTTACCTCACTTCATAAGAAAAGAGTCTCACTTTGTAAGGCTTGTTCCTTGACCCTTACTTCGTGGGGCATGGGTCTCGCTTTGTGAAACTATGATGTTTTAACTATGCCACACGGATACAAATAAGGATATACATATACGGATAAAGATATGGATAATGATACAGATAAGGATAAGAATATGAATAAGAATATGGATAAGGATAAGGATAAGGGTAATTAAATTTAGCTAAGACCAAATTGGGCTTCCCTTATACAATAAAACATATATAAATTAAACATTTTGGGAATGGGGACAATGTTTAATTTAGAGAGGGTTTTGAATAAGGGAGGGCAGAACACAATAGCATACAGTAATAATATATACAATCGGGATCATGATTTTTATTTAATTTAGAGAGGGTTTTAATTCACATAGGTTTAATTTAGACAAGTTCTACTGTAGTATATAAGGGTAGACATAATTAGGGTAAGCATTCTAGTTTAGGAGCTAAGCTTCTTGTCTTGTTCTAATCTTTATAATCTAGCTTGTTCTCTATCTTCACGACTTGGTTTTTAATAGTTTTAACGGAATACTTCTTTGTTCCTTGGTTTCAAGCTTTCAAGTTCTTTAACATGTCTTTTATTAATGCAGAATCATGCAACAGTTTTAGCAGCTATAACTTGAGAATCAACAATTGTGACATGATCTACATTGACAGTCATCCTCATCACGGGTTTCAAAACCAAAAGTCAACCTACTAGTCAAGTTTGATAACTCAAAGTCACATTTTTAATAACCAAAAGTCATGAATCAAGTTCAGCTGGTCTTTTGCTTACACCCACACTGGTACCCTACGGCTACAACACAAGTGGGTCTTCTAGGTACATTCCTCATCGGTGCAGCTTTGAAGTGGTTTGCACCTTTACTTGAGAAGGACTCACCACTCTTGAAATGGATATATTTTTCCAAGCCTTTAAAGTTACCTTCGGTGATCTTGATCATGAATGCACGATGGTAACCAAGCTTTGATGACTACGGCAAGGTTCCCGCACAACATCCGAATATACTTCTGATTTCCAATTACTTTCATGCAGCATTAATTGGGATGCCATTGCCCTCCGTGATCATTTTAGGGAAAGTCTTCATGACGATGTCAAGGATCCCATGTTCACTCTTGAGGACCCAGATTCTCTAGATAAAGCTATTGTTCATGCAGTTCGTTACGATACGACTTTTTAAGCGATGTTAAGAGAAACATTCTTGACAAGTATTTTATATTTCAACTCTAATAATGCAAGAGCCATTGGCCACTTTATCTTCTGATGTTGAACCGATGCAAGTGGATGTTTTCGACCCATAAATTAACAATTTTAATTTAAACCATGGTTTAAATCACCAAATAAACCATGGTGGTTTAGATCAACAAACTTTAAATAATTTATGTAATGATTTTAAATTAAATCAAATATATAAATTTAATCTTATATTCTTTAATTTTATAAATACCTTTTTAATTTATTCATTATATAAATTATTAGTATATCTTATTGGTTCAACAAATAAACTTTTGATCATACTTAAGGTTCACGAGGAATGGTAGTTATATATTAGTTTATTATTCATGAATAGTAAAAACCATGGTGTAAGCCAAAAAAGTTAATTCATGCTTCAACCACGAGTACAACTAACACAAGTCAAGTGACAACGACGTTTTCAAGCAAACTTGTGTTTATATTGTGGTATGGATGGATACCGAATTGCTAGGTGCCCAAATCGACAACAAAGTCAAGCTAAGGTGGTGGATGGTCCCTCAGGCAAGTCAGAAAACGAGGAGGTCCAATCCGAATAAGAACATTTCGATTGGACCACTACAAGTCTGCTCCAAATATCTCTTCCTCGACAACAGTTCTACTTATGATCCCAACAATGAACACCAACAAGCCCTTTCTTCGTTCGATTACTATCTTGACATTTAATAGTATTCAAGTTAACGTAACTGTCATAGTTCTAACCTGGTGGGTTGACTACTTGGGTAAAGATTGTGGGATATGTGGGCAAACGACCCAAGCGGACATGGGTCATCATGACCATGGGCCTTCTCATAAACACCAATTGGCCTTTTGCCTAGTTGGCTTAAGGGAGAGGAAAAGGTTCTGACATTTAGTGTCACAACCTGATACAGGATACAGAATATAGGATGCAGGATACGGGATACAAGATATGCCTACAGGATATGCCTACATGATATTCTTATAAGATATGCCTACAAGATATGCTTACAGGATATACTTACAAGATAAGGATCACCATTTTTAGCTCATGACTAGATTAGGTTCATAACCAGATTAGAAAGGGTATTGTGGAAGCTGATGGGATTTTGGTAGGCCAGAAGCGCGTTCCGATCCTCCTTCTTGAATGGAAGGCTGAACCTGGGAAATCTGGGGACCCCTACTTCGAAGCCCTGGATTATGTGAAGAGGGCAGCTACACGAGGACCTCTGTATCAGACGTATGCACTGGTAATTTGCATTCAAGGGCCCTGGCTAAGTGTATCGGCTGCATCAGTTCAAGTTGTTGACAACAAAGCCAAAGTATGGGCGCAACCCTTGACAGAAACCCGATGCTTTGGGGACTGGAAAGCGCTGGAGAAGACGGCTAGGATCTGGAGAGCTGTTCTGTCTTTTGTAAACGATGTGGAGCGCCTGGGCCCATTGCCGAGATCACCACCACCAGCCATACCTTGGTTGCTTAAAAACTTCACTGAGGTGAAACGCCCCTCCGACAAGCGGTTGTTTTTCACGTATATCAACGCTCAAGGGATGCAGGAAGCAGCCAAGTTCGTGTTAAGTTACGGTCAGGAAGCCCACCAAGCTTGGAGTGGGTTTGCACCCGAGCTCAAGAGTGTTCAAGCTGTTGGGACCGATTGGAAGCTGGTGACCATGGAGTATCTGGCTCCTGAGAATGGATGGATGTGTGCTGAGGATGTGGTAAAATCTATCCTTGAGGATCAGGATCAGGCAAAGCTTAACAAGTTTCACGCTTGTGTTGCTGCTGCGGCAGAGGCAGGTCACAGCAAAGGGTATGTGCATGGTGACTTCAGACTCTGCAACATTATGGCGAGGGTTGTGACGGAAGGTTACGAGGTTAAGGTAGTTGACTTCGACTGGTCCGGGAAGGAAGGGACTGTGGTATATCCCACGATGGTCAGCCGGAAGGTGAAATGGCACGACGAAGTCTGCTTTGGTGTGCAAGTCCGGAAGGAGCACGATCTACACTTCATCGATTCGAGTTCCAGACTGGTGGAGCAGTTGCAGACGTAAATCAGTTTAGTTTCTTCTTATTTTTTCATGTTATATTATATACTTTTGATACCATTAATATTTGAGCCAGGCACTTAATGAAATGAGATTTGAGTGTTCTTATTGGAGAAGTTTTCAGTTTGGTGTCCAGATGAATGATGTCACATTCATGTGTGTTCTTGCAGGCTTGCAGTCACTCGGAAGAGGAAGAGATTATTGGGCTGTGTTTGATGCACTGCTATCAATGTAAGTTATCGCCAAGTAACCCTAGAGAAAACCAGAATATTTATATTCTGGGAGTATGAAGCGGAAAACTCTTTTGTTTTGTCTGGAGAATATTCGGAAGGCGCGTATGAAATCACCCACACACAGGCACACGTGGTCTCTTTCAAACACACGTGGAGAAGCAAAATGAAATGTAAGTCATTAAAATATTATATTCATTATGGCTTAGTTTTATATGTAAGTCATTGAAATATTATATTCAGAAGTTTTATTATGACTTAGTTTTATATGTACTATTCAATTGTTGTGTTATATACCCTAAGTAAATTGTGTATTTATTTTGTTGGACATATTACGTTAAATTATTTCTTGTAAATAATTATAAATATATAACATGAATGGATAAACACTGTCCTCCTGTTTATTATAATGAAAATTAAGGTTTTATATAATTTAAATATCGATATATATCGATTCAAGCGTTTATTCAAAATTTATAACATCTTACGCATGTAAAGCTATAGATAAATATATGCATGCACACGTCACCATGTATTAAATATTATGAGTTTAACATAAAACATATTAACGAGTTTATCCCTTATGTTCTTATTATTATAACACACACACACTCACTAGTACATGCGTGTGTGTATTTCATAATATATACACCACCTTTCCATGTTAGTTATTCTTCACGACATATACAAATGTTGGTTAGAGTTTGACATTAGATTCAAATATTATTTATGGAGTGATTATTAATTAATTTACATAAATTAGATATTTTTAGAATTTAGAATTTTTACTCATTACATAATTATATAATTATTTTGACTATAAGTAATTGAAAAGATTCTGGGAGGACTTGTATATATAATTTATTATTTGATTTAATGTAACAAGTACATTTGACTAACGTCGATAAAGGAATTGCGATTTAGTTTAAAACACATATAATGACAAAGAAGCCCATTGTTAAGTTTGTTTTACCACGAGACATATGTACTATCCATATATATGTTTTTTTATGTGTGTGTGTGTGTCTATCTATTTATCTATCTATAAGGTATAAACTTGGGAACAAGAATTTAAACAATCGAACAAGGCCATTGGATTCAAAATATTTGAACACACTTGTAGATGAGGGCCTTTGCGTGTCAAAAATAAATAAAAATAAAATTCACACACATGCATGCGTACTCAGAGTTTTTTTTTACTTATTAATTATTTTAATTTATAAATGTTTTGCTTATAAAATTAAACTTTTCGAATATAATAAAATTATAAAGTTCAAGATAAAAGAAGATACAATATTCGAAGTGACATTATTATCTTCCTCCTTTTTAACTATTTAGCTATACTATTCATAACTAATTTTTAAGTTGATAACATTTTTAAATTATTAAATAAAACAAGTTGTATAGTGAATGTTTACGGTGCTAAACCCTAAACCCAAAACTCAAAATTGTATCTCACACCTAGACCTTAAATATGAAGAACATTAATTTTGAGTTACATGCTCACTTCTTTTCATATATGAATATGATTTGTATGCATTCATTCTCTTTAGACTCTTTCATAATTAAGATACATTACACCAGTTTCTATATATAAACTTCACACACTTTAAAATCTTTTTATAAACAAGACATGGAAAGAAAGAATTGGTATGTAATGATGCATAAACACAACTCGAGCATTTATAACACATGGATGAAGGTAAGAGCTGAGGTCTGCTTTTGTATATTCCATACAAAGTGAACTTAATTATGTTCTTTTGTATGCAAGTGGATAGATTCAAAAGGTTTGAATATAAAAGATTTGTTACTATGCAGGAGTACCTGATTCTTCACTCCTAAATGATTTAGAATCTACAATTCATGAAGATAAAGCAATTGACACAAACAATGTATGTGGAAGCCATGTATATACTCATGGTGCCTAGCATTATGTAAAAAATAATGTAATTAATGTCTTAACATTTAATCAATAATCGAAATCTAGTTCAATAAGTAGAAAAAGAACATGACCACTATGATAAAAACATTGCACTTGTCGTGGCAGAGACTTTAAAGTCTATTAATAATGCAAACATCATTTTCATTAAACTTCCTTTAATGCAGCTTGTTCTTTCTTAGTTTGAAGAACTTGATTTATGTTTACTTTGTAACACATCTGGAGTTTTGCTTTATGGAGCTAGATTATTAATTCATGGGCCTTCATTGGCTTATAACCTCACTTCCTAAGGCTTTGTGGGCAATACCCTCAATTCATGAGTCACAAGTCTCACTTTGTGGGCATTGAGTCTTTCTTCATGGTCTGAAAGGCTCACTTCGTGGGTGTGGAAGCTTACTTTGTGTGCATAGGGGATCACTTTATGTCCAAGGGGACTCATTTTGTGGGTTTGAAGGCTCACTTCATATGCATGGTGAATCATTTCATGTGGGGTCTCACTTCGTGAGCAACGAGTTTAACTTTGTAGTCTAGGAGGCTCACTTCGTGTGCTTAGGGTCTCACTTTGTGGGCATGGAGGCTCACTTCATGGCGTGGAGGATCACTTTATGTGCACGAGAGATCACTTCGTGTACATGGGGTCTCATTTCTTAAGCTTGGAGGTTCACTTAGTGTGCTTGGGGTCTCACTCCGTGGGGCATGACCATCAATTTATTTGACATGAACCTCACTGTGTGGGCATGGAATCTCACATCATGGGCTTTTGGTTCACTCCATGGGGCATGACTTTCACTTTGTGGGCTTGTTACCTCACTTCATAAGAAAAGAGTCTCACTTTGTAAGGCTTGTTCCTTGACCCTTACTTCGTGGGGCATGGGTCTCGCTTTGTGAAACTATGATGTTTTAACTATGCCACACGGATACAAATAAGGATATACATATACGGATAAAGATATGGATAATGATACAGATAAGGATAAGAATATGAATAAGAATATGGATAAGGATAAGGATAAGGGTAATTAAATTTAGCTAAGACCAAATTGAGCTTCCCTTATACAATAAACATATATAAATTAAACATTTTGGGAATGGGGACAATGTTTAATTTAGAGAGGGTTTTGAATAAGGGAGGGCAGAACACAATAGCATACAGTAATAATATATACAATCGGGATCATGATTTTTATTTAATTTAGAGAGGGTTTTAATTCACATAGGTTTAATTTAGACAAGTTCTACTGTAGTATATAAGGGTAGACATAATTAGGGTAAGCATTCTAGTTTAGGAGCTAAGCTTCTTGTCTTATTCTAATCTTTATAATCTAGCTTGTTCTCTATCTTCACGACTTGGTTTTTAATAGTTTTAACGGAATACTTCTTTGTTCCTTGGTTTCAAACTTTCAAGTTCTTTAACATGTCTTTTATTAATGCAGAATCATGCAACAGTTTTAGCAGCTATAACTTGAGAATCAACAATTGTGACATGATCTACATTGACAGTCATCCTCATCACGGGTTTCAAAACCAAAAGTCAACCTACTAGTCAAGTTTGATAACTCAAAGTCACATTTTTAATAACCAAAAGTCATGAATCAAGTTCAGCTGGTCTTTTGCTTACACCCACACTGGTACCCTACGGCTACAACACAAGTGGGTCTTCTAGGTACATTCCTCATCGGTGCAGCTTTGAAGTGGTTTGCACCTTTACTTGAGAAGGACTCACCACTCTTGAAATGGATATATTTTTCCAAGCCTTTAAAGTTACCTTCGGTGATCTTGACCATGAATGCACGATGGTAACCAAGCTTTGATGACTACGGCAAGGTTCCCGCACAACATCCGAATATACTTCTGATTTCCAATTACTTTCATGCAGCATTAATTGGGATGCCATTGCCCTCCGTGATCATTTTAGGGAAAGTCTTCATGACGATGTCAAGGATCCCATGTTCACTCTTGAGGACCCAGATTCTCTAGATAAAGCTATTGTTCATGCAGTTCGTTACGATACGACTTTTTAAGCGATGTTAAGAGAAACATTCTTGACAAGTATTTTATATTTCAACTCTAATAATGCAAGAGCCATTGGCCACTTTATCTTCTGATGTTGAACCGATGCAAGTGGATGTTTTTCGACCCATAAATTAACAATTTTAATTTAAACCATGGTTTAAATCACCAAATAAACCATGGTGGTTTAGATCAACAAACTTTAAATAATTTATGTAATGATTTTAAATTAAATCAAATATATAAATTTAATCTTATATTCTTTAATTTTATAAATACCTTTTTAATTTATTCATTATATAAATTATTAGTATATCTTATTGGTTCAACAAAATAAACTTTTGATCATACTTAAGGTTCACGAGGAATGATAGTTATATATTAATTTATTATTCATGAATAGTAAAAACCATGGTGTAAGCCAAAAAAGTTAATTCATGCTTCAACCACGAGTACAACTAACACAAGTCAAGTGACAACGACGTTTTCAAGCAAACTTGTGTTTATATTGTGGTATGGATGGATACCGAATTGCTAGGTGCCCAAATCGACAACAAAGTCAAGCTAAGGTGATGGATGGTCCCTCAGGCAAGTCAGAAAACGAGGAGGTCCAATCCGAATAAGAACATTTCGATTGGACCACTGCAAGTCTGCTCCAAATATCTCTTCCTCGACAACAGTTCTACTTATGATCCCAACAATGAACACCAACAAGCCCTTTCTTCGTTCGATTACTATCTTGACATTTAATAGTATTCAAGTTAACGTAACTGTCATAGTTCTAACCTGGTGGGTTGACTACTTGGGTAAAGATTGTGGGATATGTGGGCAAACGACCCAAGCGGACATGGGTCATCATGACCATGGGCCTTCTCATAAACACCAATTGGCCTTTTGCCTAGTTGGCTTAAGGGAGAGGAAAAGGTTCTGACATTTAGTGTCACAACCTGATACAGGATACAGAATATAGGATGCAGGATACGGGATACAAGATATGCCTACAGGATATGCCTACAGGATATTCTTATAAGATATGCCTACAAGATATGCTTACAGGATATACTTACAAGATAAGGATCACCATTTTTAGCTCATGACTAGATTAGGTTCATAACCAGATTAGCTCTTAGAGTTGTATAATCAGTTACTATCAACACCAGTCATTCTACGATCATTCTTGTTCCTTATTCTTGTCTTGTTCTTATCTTGCTTTTTGCCTCCTGCTCTTGTCTTGTTCCTAGTTCTTGTCCTGCTCTTGTCTTGTTCCTAGTTCTTATCCTGCTCTTGTCTTGTTCCTACTTCTTGTCCTGCTCTTGTCTTGTTCCTACTTCTTATCATGCTTCTAAGTTAAGCTTCTTTATTCTTGAATCGTGGCTTGACAGTTTGATAATAACTCCTTTCATAGCTTCTCGATTTCTAGTTATTTTTTTTTCCTTAGCTTTTTTTCCCTAGCTTTTTTTCCCTTGCTTTTCTTCTTCTTCTTTCTTTCATGAATCATGGTAGATTTTGAGCAATTCCAACGCGAGCACCAAATGTTACTTCATGAGCTGGCCACTTTGAGCCAAGTGGTCACAGATTTACAAGGTTCCACCAACGCGACGCATGCAGCTGTTGATGCATCCTCCAAGGCTGCTGCACAGGCTCTCTCTTAAGCATCCGTGATTTCCTCTCCATTGAACTCTTCTTCAAAACCAAAAATTAGCATGCCAGAAAAGTTCAGTGGCAATCGCGCCAATTTTTAAGGTTTCCTGAATCAGATCAGGCTTTTGATCCGCATGCAACCATGCCGCTACTCGACTAATGCACAAAAGGTTGGCCTTTTGACATCCTTACTAGTTGGATCTCCACGGGCTTGGGTTGCCCCTTTGCTGGAGTATGACAACCCATTGATGGAAGACTTTGAAGGATTCGTGGCTGCCTTTGAAGCTTGCTTTGGAGATCTCGATAAATACTGTTCCACATGCACGAAGTTATGGAAGCTCACACAAGGATCCTGACCAGCTTCCGCTTATGCATCCGAATTTCAGCAACTTTGCACGAACATTCCATGGGACGAGACTGTACTGATCAAACACTTTCATTTTGGGTTGAGGGATGACGTGAAGGATCTTCTCCTTACATTACCGGATGCCCAAACATCAGCGAAGATTATGCAACAGGCCGTTCACTGCGACAACTGTTTGTTCGAGCGTCGTTAGAAAAAATCCTGTCAGCATGTCATAGTTTTTACTATGACTTGACCCTTTACTTTGGACGTTGACTATTGTTACTTACTGTACTATGTTGGTGGACCCTAGATGTAATGAGAAACAGCCCCGCTTAATGCACTTAGGTGTTTAAGGGTAGTCCGGCCGGCTATCTTTAGATGTCGCGAGAAACTCTAAGCGAAGTAGCATTTACCTTTAGAAAACCCACCCCCAATTTTGACGTCCTAGTTAATATGAGTTTGGCATGTTAAATAGGGTTAGGAACACCCCTAGGGTTGACCTAACCCTAGGGTTGCCCTAACCCACGCCCTAAAACCCCACCCCCCTTGGGTAGGGTTTAGGGGTAGGGGTTAGTGTGCAAACTCATCTCATTAACTAAGGGGTTGGCATTCTGTGCCACACATACAGGAAGAGGGGGGGGGCTCCGTCACATAAATAAGGTAGAGTATACGTAGGAGAGCTCCTGGGTTCATGACTGAGTTCGTTGCTCTTCTGCCGGTGCAAGCTTTAGCTTGTATCATTAAGGTACAACCCTCTGTTTGCCGCCCTAACTTCCAGATGATAGGGGTACGTCCCACCTTCGGGGTAGCTTACCCTTAACGTTGGCGAATCCATGCCTGGGAGGTCTTGTCGGGATGCACGTTCCAAGAGTAGAAGGTTGTGGCTTGTCTCCAGCCTCCTCCTCCACGTCAAGCTAGGTGTAGCACTCATGGCCAAGCAAGGCACATCCGTGTCCTTGACCGGCTATGGGTGTGGGATCTTGTTTGATAGGTTCACATTACCAGTTCCTGAGGGTTCACTAAGGGGTTCTAGAGTTGGCATTTAGGGGCCACGTTTGTGGCACTTGGTGCAACTCTCGAATCTAAAGGGCTATGGCATGATAGCCTACATCGTGGAAGGCAGTGTCACATGGAGATGTGACACTGGGCTAGACGTCACACGATACAACGCCGAGGCATGCCCTTTGGGGTTGTATTATGGGTTTGTCGCCAAGGGGTTGGATACTCTAGTAAACATACATGCTTGTGTTTGCACTAGGGTGCTAAACCTTGAGCATTTGCTCAAGGGAGGTAGGTCTCGTAACTAGGTGTGCTTTGGCACACCTGGCTAGGGGGTGTTCTCCTTAGGATCTAAGGGTTGAACAACCTAAGCTCATTAGCAAAAGCCTTATCATGAGACACTCGCAAGGTCATGTACTTAAGGTTATCCAAACCTAGCTTTAGGGAGTTTGCTTGCAGAACAGTCGTGTCCACCTACGGCGCACACTCGTGTCCTCACTAAGTACTAGCCCTAGGTCTAGGGTATGACTTGGCCACTCAAACCACAACAATTCCACCTTTTGAAGGACGTATGGTCCGGACTCCAACAAAAATATCTAAGGAACAAGAGAAGAATTAGTCGTGGTTCAGGGTACCCCTTGTCACGGGTTAAGGCATGAGCTTGTCTAGGTCTACTGGGACAGGATCCTAAAGTTTACTCGGGTTATCCTCTAGGGTTTAGGGGATGGTCATTCTAGGGGACTTAGGGTAGGACTCTAAGTCTTTTGCCTAATTAGGCCCATGAGTCAGACTCTTAGGGTTATCTTGGAAGATTTAGCGTTGCTCACACAGGGTGATGATGCTGAATGGCCATGGCAGCCACGTGTTGGCCCTTTGGGCTAAAACTCTAACACAACAGTTCCTGCAAGCCAATCCTGTAGCTGTAGCACATGTTCCTACGACACCTTCTGGAGTAGTTCCTATGTAAGTTGAGAAAAAACAAGCATGGCTCACTTTCAGATGCTAAGAAGCAACATCGTCGCGGTGAGAACTTATGTTTGTATTGTGATGAAGTAGGACACAAGGTGGCAGAATGTTCTATTAAAGCCTAGGAAGTTCAAGACGCGTGAAGTTGAAGCTGAAGTTTAGTTGGAAAACTTTAATGTCCACTTCGTCTTGGAGCCGCAAAGTTGGACATAGGTGCAGGCTCCATTGGTACTGCTCACACCATTCCGTCGCTCAAGTTTCCTATACACATTCGCCTCAATAATCAAGAGCTCAAGGAGTTTGCCATGTTAGACACTGGTGCAAATGCATGCTTCATGAATGACACTTTTGCAACTCAACATGGCATTCCGGTGGTGAAGTTGAAGCGTGTAGTTTCTGTAAAAGTTGCATATGGTCGTCTAATTGTTTCTGGCGCAGTTACCCCTGCTACCACACCTCTCTCTTGCACTCATGGCACATTCAACTATTTGATTTCCTTCAACTTGATCAAGACTCAGACGACTTCCATCGTTTTGGGCATGCCATGGTTTATGGTTGCAAATCCTCAGGTTGACTGAAGGTCTAGGACGTTCACATTTTCCTTTCCAATAGCCAGGATTAATCCTGTACCTTCTAGTGTGTAGAATATGACCCTAGTGTCTGAGGCAGCACAAGCTACAGGATTGACCGTGCCTGTTCTTGTATCAGTGTTGAAGATTCATCCTCGACAGAATTCACCTCATGTTAGTTCTTCAACACATATGCAGACTCTCTCCACTCCTGTAAGTTCACGGATTCCTGTACAAGGTTCTTCCAATCCTATATCAGTGTCGAAGGTTCCTCCTCAATAAGATCCACCTCCTATCAGTTCATCAGCACATTCACAAGCTCTCCTCACTCCTGTGCATTCACAAACTTCTGTATAGGATTTTTCCAATCCTGTACATTCATCAACATATGCACAGGTTTTCCCCAATCCTGCCTCTTTTCATTACTCTACTTCTGTTCCAACCCCCAAGATCATTCTTCTTTTTCATTTACAGCTCCCTTATTCTCCTTTCCGAATTCTTACCACTACTATGCATGAACTTGCCACTGATCTTGCTCATTTTCATCTTTTTACTTTTCAAGTAATTCCTACGTCTTCTTTTACCTTTCTTATATCTGACTCTTCTGTTTTTCAATTTCTTTCTTCTCCTTCTCCTTCTCCTTCTCCTTCTCCTACTTCTTCCCTGCCATCCAAGTATCACTCCTTTCATGATGTTTTTGATAAGCACAAGGCTGCAGTTTTTTCTATTCATAAGTCCTACAACTATCCTATCGATCTTGAGAAAGGGAAGACTCCATCGTTCGGACCGATTTATGCACTGCCACCTACATAATTGGAGGTTCTTCGCTAGTACATCGAGGACAACTTGACATTCGGTTACATTTATCACTCAAAGTCCCCTGCAGGAGCACCTATCTTCTTTGTCAAGAAGAAAGATGGGAATTTGTGTTTGGTTGTAGACTATAGGGGTTTGAATCAAGTCACCATCCGGAACCGATACCCATTACTATTGATCCCAAAACTTCTCAATTGGTTGTGAGGAACAAAGGTGTTCACGAAAATTGACTTACGAGGGGCCTACAATCTTGTACGGATTCATCCAGGCGATGAGTGGAAGAAGTCGCCTTTCGTATAAGGTATGGACATTTCGAGTACACAGTGATGCCTTTCGGACTTACAAATGCAGCCATGTTCCAACACATGGTGAATGATATCTTTTACGACTTCCTGGACCAGTTTGTGGTGATCTACCTCGATGACATTTTAATTTTCTCCAAGGACCAAGCGGCACATGACAAACATGTACAACTAGTTCTACATAAGCTTCGCGAGCATGGCCTATATGCGAAGTTGGAGAAGTGTTTTTTCGACAAGGATACTGTGAAGTTCTTGGGCTACATCGTCTCTCTTACTGGCATTTCCATGAACATGCACAAGGTGAAGACTATCATGAAGTGGGAGAGGCCCAAGTCTGTACGAGACATACAATGTTTCCTACGCTTTGCAAACTTCTACAAGCAGTTTATACAAGACTTCTCCAAGCGTGTACTTCCACTCACGAAACTCACCAAGCGCACAGGGTTTTCTCTTGGTCTAACAAGGTGGAACATGCATTCATAGCACTCAAGGACGCCTTTACGACAGCTCCGATTTTAGCACATCATGATCCTTCTCGTCCTTTCTTCGTGGAAGCAGATACTTCGGATTTTGCAGTAGGTTCTATCTTATCATAAGTTGGAAAAGACAAGTTACTCCCTTGTAACCTTTCACTCTCGTAAGTTCCTTTCGGCAGAGATCAATTACGAGATTCATGACAAGGAACTCAAGGCCATTATGGATTCGTTCAAGGAGTGGTCATTTCCTAAAAGGTGTTACGCATCCTGTACAAGTTCTTACGGATCACAAGAACCTGGAGTTTTTTTAAATGGCTCGAGTTCTCAGTCGGCGACAGGCTAGGTGGGTGGAATTCCTATCATGTTTTGATTTTGTCATCATCTACAGGCCTGGTTTTCGAAATAACAAAGCAGACACATTGTCTAGCGCTCTTTACCTTGCACCGACCCTGGGTGATCATGCATATGACTATCAAAAGCAAGTGTTGTTGGGTCCTGATCGATTCAGCTTGCCGCACTACATGTTCATCAGGCTCCAACAAATTTAACACTTTTACAAGACATCCGTTTGCAGTTGGCTACAGACGACTTGGTAAAGAATGTGTTCTCACACATTAGTCCTGACATCGCAAGCTCCTCTTCCTCCAGTTTCCGTGCAAACTACAAATTATTCGCCATAAAGGACGAACTCCTGTACTGGGAAGGTCTCCTGTACATTCCTGTTAGTGTTTGCAGGACTCATGTGATACAGGATTGTCATGATACCCCGGCTACAAGACATTTTGGTGTGGCCAAGACAATTGAGTTGGTGACTCGCAACTATTGGTGGCATGGGTTGCAAGGTTTTGTGGAAAAGTTTGTACGAAGCTGTGACACCTGCAACAGGTCAAAGATGCCTCGTCATGTGCCCTTTGGTCTTCTTCGTCCTCTTCACGTTCCCTCTACTCCTTGGAGATACATTTCTATGGATTTCTTCACAGATCTTCCTCCTCGTGGATTTGATGCAGTTCTTGTGGTGGTTGACCATTTCACCAAACATGCTCATTTCCTACTATGTAACAAGATGGCTATGAGCCAGACAATTGTTGAGTTGGTGATCCGCGAAGTGTTCCAACATCATGGTCTTCTTAAGAACATTATTTCTGATCAAGGCCCATAATTCATGTCCAGATTTTGGCGAGAGCTTCTCCGGAGTCTACAAGTTAAAACGGATCTTTTTTTAGGATATCATCTGCAAACTAATGGGTAGTCAGAACGCATGATTCAAACTCTGGAGCAATATCTTCGCTTCTTCATCAGTTACCAATAGGACAACTAGTTGCACCTTCTTCCTATGGCAGAGTTTGCTTACAACAACTCCGTTCACGCATATACAGGCCAGACACCTTTCTTCGCTCTTATAGGCTACCATCCACGTTTTGACTTTGCTCCTCATGTTTCTCCTTCTTCCGCTCCTGCAATATAGGATCGTCTCTAGCATATTCGTCAGGTACATAATGATCTCCGAATTCATCTTCAACAGGCACATGAACAATACAAGCGTCATGCTGATACTCATCGTCAGCCGGCACCTGCATACAAGATTGGTGATCTCGTGTGGCTTCTTCATCAGCATATTTGCACCAACAGGCCTTTTTCTAAGTTGGATTTTCAACAATTGGGTCCACGGTTGAGGTCAATCCTGTAGCTTTCTGACTAGAGCTACCATCTACTGTGAAACTTCATCATGTATTTTACACCTCTTTGTTGGAACAGTATCATCCTTCTTCTCTTCCTGGTCGTGCTTCTTCTCCTCCCCCTCATGTGATCATTGATGATGAACCTGAGTACAAAGTTGCAGCCATCCTTGATTCTCGTCTTCATCGCTACCAACTTCAATACTTGGTGGATTGGAAAGGTTATTTGTTTATCGATCGCACTTGGGAACCTGCATCCAATTTACTCCATGCTTCTTCCAAGGTTGCTGCCTTCCATTGACGTTATCCTACTAAACCAGGTCTTAAGACTCATGAAACTCGTCCTTAGGGAGGAAGTGCTGTCACGACCCGATACAAGATACATGATATAAGATGCAGGATACGGGATACAAGATATGCTTATAGGATATACCTACAGGATATTCTTATAAGATATGCCTACAGGATATGCTTACAAGATATACCTACAAGATAAGGATCATCATTTTTAGCTCATGACTAGATTAGGCTCATGACCAAATTAGCTCTTGGAGTTGTGAGCATAAAAGCTCTGACCTAATTGTTATACAATTAATTACTATTAACACCAGTCATTTTATGATCATTCTTGTTCTTTGTTCTTGTCTTGTTCTTGTCTTGTTTCTTACCTTCTACTCTTGTCTTGTTCCTAGTTCTTGTCCTGTTCTTGTCTTGTTCTTAGCTCTTGTCCTGCTCCAGAGTCAAGCTTCTTTGTTCTTGGATCATGGCTTGACATTTGGTATCAGAGTGGTCCCGGGTTTGATTCTCATTAAGGGATGAACTTTGAGTAAAGCTCACGCCACTAAGGTTGGTGCACTTGTCCTTGCTTAACTAAACCCCTCGATCACATGTGTACAGCCAAGCGGCTTTGGGATCGCCTCTATGATGCGAGTACATCCAAGCATAGTGTAACTGGGACTGCCTCTGAGCTGCACCTTTTGGAAGAAGGCATAGTAGCAACCCTTGAGTCTATAGATGAGGGCATCCACTTTCTCAAATGGGTGGAGAGTGTCATAGTTCTAACCTAGTGGGTTGACTACCTGGGAAAGATTGTGGGATATGTGGGCAAACGACCCAAGCGGACCTGGGTCATCATGACCAGGGCCCTCTCATAAACACCAATTGGCCCTTTGCCTAGTTGGCTTAAGGGGAGAGGGAAAGGTTGTGACAATAGCAGCTCTACTTGATAGTGGTGCAATGGGCAACTTGATTGACCGCCTTTTCATGCAACAACATAATCTAAAGCTTCATCTACGTTCTGATCTGATTGAGTTGATGGTTTCTAATGGAAGACTAATGACATTCGGGGATATTACTAAAGAAACAATGGCTCTCACGGTCACCCTTGGTAATATCTTGTGCTTGGTCTCCTTCAACGTCACTTTAATTCCTAACACTTATGTTATTCTTAATATTTCTTGGTTCAAGACCTTTAATCCACAAATTAATTAAACAACTCGTACCTTGGTTGTTTTTGCTCTAACTTTTGTTCTGTCTCTGACCTGGCCGTATCTCGACAACTCCGACTCTTGGAAGTACCTCTACAACTCTGACTCCTAGTTGTATCTTTGCAACTTTGACTCCTGGATGTATCTCAGCAACTTCGACTCCTAGCAGTACATCTGCAACTTTGACTTATGGCCGCATTTTGGCACCTCCGATTCATGGCAACACTTCTACATCTCAGTCTCTGGCTCCAACTTCAAGTAATCGACTTATTTAACATAACCAACATATAAAAAGAAAAAGAAAAAAAAAAAAGAAAGAATGACATAATAAACATACCTGACGTTGTGTTAAAAAAACCCACTTTATACTCTTATATACTAAAAAAAAAAACCTCTAAACCCTAAACACTTATATTTTTGCTAAATCAGTAGTATTTGTAATATACATAATTAAATAATAATCATAATTGATATTAATTATTTACTTATTTAACTTAAGTATCGGATCGGGTTAAATTGTGTCGTTTATTACTATAATATAAAATAGTATAACGTATAGTATATTGAAATATGTTATACGGATGCTCATATACATCAAAGATGTTAATAAATTTCCTGGCACAATTAATTTACGTGTTAAACTAGAATTTAAATATAGTGAGAGTATAACATGTTGGAAAACATTAAATATATATTTTATTTTATTTTTAAATTCTTTTATATTATTTGGTGACTGTGAAAACAAAAGAAAATTATAATTTAAAATAGAATACACTAGTGGGACTCCCATTTTAATGATTAATAAAAAAAAAGAAAAATTAATTTTATATTTACATTTAATAAAATAATAAACATCAAAATACGTTATGAAGAACATTTGCATGAATTATTATGTTTATAGTTATTAGCCCTAAAATTCGTATTTAAAACCATAAACCCTAAAACAGGGAAACAGTGATTAGGGCAAGGATCTGGATCAAGAGGGTTTTGTAGATCGATCTGATCTGCGCGGGACGAGCAATGCAGAGATTCTGAGAGCTGGATATGGCGGCTCGAGGTGAGCTCGAATTTTATATATTTTTCAATGTAATATGCAAAAGTTAGCATTTTATATATTAATTTTGTTTTTTATTTTGATGTATATGTTTAAAAATGTGTTTTTTTAGAATATTTTTCAGTGTAATATGCAAAAGTTAGCATTTTATATATTAATTTTGTTTTTTTGCCCTTTATTTTGATGTATATGTGTTTTTTTCATATATTTTCCACGTAATCTGCAAAAACGCCATCTTTCATGTATAAGCTGCAATCCTTTCATATATCTTTCCATACAAGATTCTATAATGCAATAATACACAACTTCACTACATATTATATCTGTATCTTATATATATTCTTGAGTTTGTATATAGTAACATACCATATACATTGTACTTTTATTTTATAGGTAATATAATAGAGTATCTCATAATAGTCAAATATATTCACAATTAACACGGTATAATTATCAAGTTATCCCATGTATATATACGTATGTACACGGGATGTGTGTGTATGGCCATGTGTTTAACTCGTGTTTTATGTACAGTCTGTAAAGGATGAGTTAGACGCGATCGATGATTCATGGAAGCAGCCGAGGTTCGATTCGCTAGCTCATGTTGTGGAGGTTCTTACCTCACCCAATCCCGAAGATGCAACTGCTATTCTCAGGGATCAACGCAATGGCATTGAAGCGCTTGTAGATGATGTTGTTCGTGGTTATCACAAAGGTTTTAATAAGGCTATCCATAATTACTCCCAGGTTCGTAATATGCGCACATATTTAAGTATACATATGTACTTATATCTGTTTAGGATTTACTTAAACATTCTACATGTGTGTGTGGTTTTTTATCTGCAGATACTGAAGCTATTCAGTGAGTCTGCCACCAGCCTGAGTGGCCTCAAAGTACAGCTTGCCGATTGCAAGCAGCTCCTAGGCGCCAGACATAAACAGCTCCAACAACAATGGTACCGGTCCGTTGTGCTTCGTAATGCAATTTCACTACTTGACCAAATTGACAACGTTGCAAAGGTGTGTGTGTGTGTGTGTGCGCGCGTGAAAACACATATAGACATATCCAGTTCGTGCATATGTAGCCTTGGTTTAAAAGGTTTTATATTTGTATATCATAGCCGATTGTTTGCAGGTTCCCGCAAAGATAGAACAATTGATTGCTGAAAAGAAATATTATGCTGCCGTTCAACTCCATATACAATCGATAAGTATGCTCGAGCGTGAAGGAATTCAGGGTGTAAGTCCTCGCTCTTAATGTATGTTATGTGCTTTCTTAATATTCTTTTGCAGGTTGGTGCTTTGCAAGATGTGCGTGCGGATTTTTCAAGGCTACGAGGTGTTCTCTTCACTAAGATTGTCGAGGATTTGCATTCCCATCTTTATGGCAAAGGAGAATACAGGTGAGCTGTGTACTTTGTGTATATGTGTGCGTGTGTTGTGCGTGAGTAAATATATATGTGTACTTCGTATATAATACTATATTATTAATAGAGAGCAAACGTTATATCTTACAGAACATTAAATAGAGATACATATATATTATCATATTGGGTGTTGTCTTGGTTTTGCAGTACTGTTAAAAGCAGAAATCAACATACAGAAGACGATTTATTAAACATAGAAAACATGCCGCTGCTTAGTTCACATCCCGTTTCACGACGTACGCGGACATTCAAGAAGTCTGATAGCACAGTAATTTCCAACGGACATATTTCTGAAGATAATCGACGATCAAGTACTGCAAGTGATAAGAGGTATATACACACAAAGGTCCCCGAGCTAAGCACTATCCATATTTATATATGTTTCTATTCTATACACAAGCTAGTTTATTGTAGACTTTTGTATTTATTTCTTATTACTAAATAGTACTAAATATGCCTAACTACTACATGGGTGTATGTTGATATTTAGATAGTGAACTAATCATCATTGATAACATTTACAAAATGAACTAAAATTTCAAAGCTACTACTAGTAAATTATTAGTTGCTATTGCATGTAATCAAAAAGATGAGGATTCTCAATTTTTGGAACTTATATTAATATGATGTATATTTGAATTTATTTTTCCAGCTCCGTCGATGGTAAGGACTACGAAACTGATACGTCCGATGGGATTTCTGAAAGCTTAAGAGCTCCTAGACGACCGACCCTAGCATGGTTACGAGATGCTACACCTAACGAGTTTGTGGTAATTATATACATAGTTATCTTAGATACTTTAATAAATAGCATGTGCTACATATTGTGCAGTTACTATAATGATACATAATATGTTAACCAATTTATATTCAATATATGCGTATATTCAATACATAGTAAATTATACGGTATAATCAAGTAATTACTAATAGCGTATGACACGTTCATATACTATAAATTTAGTCATATACACTACAAATTTACAAGTATATATGCACACTGTTCATTGCTGGTTTTTAATATTTACAATGTTAATAGGAAGCTTTAACAAAGAGTGATGCGTCAGCCCATGTAAAGTACCTGCAAACAATGGTGGAATGCCTAAAGCTTCTCGGGAAAACTGCAGCTGGAGGTGCAATAATAAGGTAATTGGGTTCTATTAGTATAGTATGGTTATAATTATATAAATTGCGTACGTTTAATCGAATTTACTTTAAGTAATGTTATAACTGTTGTTATAAATAGTTTATGCGTTTAAGGAGAATTAACTTGTTATCTCCGCATAGACTGATCTGACATCCATTTAATGAGTATATTTACAAACATTTAATGAAGCACTGATTAATTTATTAAATAGTCCAGTTTAAATCTGTAATTTCTTTTGCTTAATATTTTCATAGCCGGCCATTAAGGCAAACGGTGCATGATTTAGTAACGGATGAGATCAAAGCACATGCTGCTGCACTCGAAGCTTCAAAGGTATATGTGTGTGTGTGTGTGTGTGTCTTATATATATATATATATATATATATATAGAGAGAGAGAGAGAGAGAGAGAGAGAGAGAGAGAGAGGGAGAGAATATTTCATATATATATGCAACTCACAGATACGTGTACGTGTGTGTGTCTGTATGTTAAACCTTATATGTTATAGGTGTCAAAAGTGGCATTCTCTCATGGAAATGGGACCATAAATCTGGGATTAAAAAGAGTTGAGGAAAACAAGCACAAGAAACAACAATCGGTTTCTTCTGACATCTCGAGTGTAATGGGGCCATCTGGACCAAGCCAAGTTACAGCAAAGAACCTCGTTGAGCCTGTACTTGCAGCTTTATCTCATGTTATAGGTGATTATATACATGTACAAATCCTTATCCACACACACACACGCACATTGCAGCTTATATCCATTTAGCATAGAGTCTGGTAGTTTTAAACAATTGTTAGGCCATGTATGTAATGGTTTAGCTAGCTCTGTATGTAAACTATATTGTATGCTTCTATATATCTATATTTTATAACTAGATTATATTGTAGGTATAGAATGATAGTGGCTATAAAACAATACATACATACATACAGACACACACACACATTGTCTGTGTCACTATATATATATATATATAGTCATCTATAATCATTACATAAATTCTGTTACTGTGCGATTACGCTTGTACATACGACTATGTGTACATGTAAGCTCTTGTCAAATCTGTACTGTGGATTGTGTATGCGTGAGTTTGTGTGTGTAGCGTATTAATTAATCATTAGATACTATGTAACCGTGTATACAGGCATGTTAAGTTATTACAGATTTTTAAATATAAAGCCATATAGCTGTGATGTAATGTAGTTTATACTCCAATTTACTAATGTGCAGAAAATCATGTGATTGTGGGCGAGGCTCTAGAAAGTATAATCGCTTCTCAAGGTGCAGAAGGGGATGCTCGTATGACGGGTGGATACAACTTGGGCTCTGCTTTATCTGTGATTCAGGTTATACTTCTTTATATAGCTCTTTTGTGTGTGTGTGTTGTATGCATGTATACAAATTATGTTGGTATATATAGTGAATGCCAGCAATTTATTTGCGATATTCTTCGAGCTAGTCCAGATGCTGCATCTGCAGATTCTGCTGCTCAAACTGCGAGACAGACTAAAGCTACTACTGATAAAAGGCAAGATCTATATTATATAGTTGTACCATATTATGTATAATTAATAACTTATGTCTCTAATATTTTATCACAACATGGTACTATATCATATATATTGTCACCATATATAGTTTAGTTGAAACTATTATTTATATAATTTGTTTTCTAGTAACAGCACTGCTGCTCCTGGGGAAGGATTATCTTTTGCTTTTCGTTTGACGGATACAGCCATGAACTTACCCGGTGAGTACCATGAGTAAGCATAAATATATAGCTTATTTGTAATATAGATTAAAAGATATATAGGAGCTACGGTTATTCCGATGTGCACACATATTATATAAAGGACAATTTATAACCATTCGATATACATAGATATATATATATTCATCTCTCTCTCTATATATATATGGACCATATATTTTGTTTCACAGGGCCAGCTGGTAGTGGAGAGGTTCCACGTCCAGCCCGTAGACGAGGATCAGGAAATGCACAAGAAGGTTATGGGACTGGTTCTGTTCTTAATGAAAGAGGGATGTATTTAATTTCGTCTCTATATCGGCCTGTTTTGGAGGTAGACATAATATTTTTAAATATAATCTACAATTATAAACTTCTATCTGTCAATGTCAATCTTATTCATATAATCATCTATGTTTATTAACTTGTTTACCTACAGTTTACTGACAGATACTCTTCCTTACTTCCAAAAAGATATGCCCAACTCGGGTACGTGCATAACTGAAATATGTAATTATTTGTAATGTGTATATATAATCCTTGTAATTCAGACGTATGTTCCTAAATATCTTAATTTTCAGCAAGGAAGGATTGCAAAGCTTTATGGAAACTTTCATAAAGGATCAGTTTTTACCAAGACTTTACGTGGACTATCGGAGCTGTGTTACAGATGCCTTAGCGAGTAAGTATATGTAGTGTCCGTATATGTGTATGTCTCAACTACGTGTACTTTCACGCAAGCACACACACACACACAGAGAATGTATGTTGATCATTATTTGCAGGCTCTGCGGCATTTCGTCCAAAATCACATTCATCCATGACAAAGAAATCCATCTCTTTGCTTGGCCCCTTTGTGGCAGATCACCTAGCTTCGGAAGTAAGTAATGATCTATTATTTAATCTATATGACGCGTATACTATGTGTGTATACACGTATGGGGACTTGCACACAATACGATCTTTTCTCTTTTTTCTTTTGCAGGTTATTGCATGGGCACATGCAATGCCAAAATATGCTGCCGAGTTTCTGGAACTCGTACAAACTATCATGGAAAGAACCCTTGAAAGGTGTCGCGCTGCATACACCGACGTAAGAACATTATAAACACACACACACACACAAAGAGGACCATGGAGCTGTATGATATGTTACTATGTACAGATAAGATACTTATTCTCTCTCTCTTTATATATATATATATATATATATATATAGAGAGAGAGAGAGAGAGAGAGAGAGAGAGAGAGAGAGACAACGCTCATTTATATGGTGACATGCTAAATTATTAAATACAGGCTGTTTTGGGAACACTGAGTTCTAGTGTTATCGGTAGAACCGATGTTGAACAGCTTATGAAGCAGGAGCCTGCAAATGCACTACTTGAGTTTGAGAATGATGGTGTAGTGAATGGGGAAGACGTGGAACTAGAATTGGAGATGAACAATCTGCTTCTAAGCTTAAGGCCCATAATTATATATATATATATATATTATCTTAGATGAAAAGATGTTCATAATATACTTCTAAAGTTGTATCATGATACGCATATGAAATATATTTGTAATTACTTGTTAATACTTTTGTAATACACCCCCCTCTCTCTCACACACACACAACCGTTAATGCATTTCATAAAACCTTTAAAGTTATTGTCCTTACAGGATCAACTTATACATGGAGATCACAAATTCGTTCTTCTGGCAGCGCTTAGCGAGTCTCTAGACGCTCTTTCTGCCTCCATTCGTCAGTAAGTTTCATCTGTGTCAATATGTGTAAAACGTATATATACGTTGTTTTTATATTGTAGGCTTGAATCACCTCAAAAGAAGAGGGAAAATGTAAGCAATGCACTTCCGGCTGGATTACACAATCTAATAGCCAAATACAATGATCTTTCTTTAGAGTGCCTTCGAACACTACGGATTGAAATGCAGCTGCAAGCAATGTACCACCTTCAGGTGCGTGCATGAGAGAGAGCACGCTAGTGTTTAATCTTGTTGGATCTTTATACAGACCATGACAGGGAGGGTTTACGTGAGTGATCAAGATGCTGAAGAACCTGAGGATTTCATTATCAGTTTTACTACACAGGTACACGCGCGCACACACATATATTTGTTTACCCACACACATACACGTGTGTGTGTCTCCTTAATAAGTGGTCTATCCCTGTAGATTACTAGATGGGATGAGGAAATGACGCCTTATATATCCTCCGCTAAAAGAAAGTACGCTTTTGGTGGTATATCGGTGTTGCTGCCACTGCTTTATCAAGGTAATATCTCTCAATAATAATAGTAATACCACTCAAATATAGTCAAGTAATATCTAATCATATATGAACTATTAACGCAGAGGTTTGGATATTCTATTTTACATAGTATATGAACTATTAGTATATTTAAATACTCATGCAGATATAATTACTGTAATCACATGAATTAAGCTATATAAACTACTGATACTCACAGTATTAATATGTATATAATGAGATATAACTTAATTGAGATTTAAATATGTAATACCCGTATATTTTATAAACAGGCTCTGAGTGCTATGAGTTTGGTGAACGTGTTCGGTGTTCGACAAATATGTAGAAATTGTATTGCCCTCACGTACTTTTTATGAATATGTATATAAACATGTTTGTACGATGTTATAATAATAACTAGTTTAAGTGAGTCTTCTACTGATAATATGTAATCAATACTTACATGTGTGTATCAGTAGTTTACCAAGTTTATATAGCTTAATTCATGTGTACAGTAATAGTTTAAGCTAATTTACTATTTTCCATACTTGGCCTTGGCAGCTCTTAACTCGACTGACGCTGATATGCCGCCTGGACCGTGTTCGGACGTATTATGAACTCTTAACGATGCCTTATGAGGTACTAAACTTTATATTATGTATGTCCAACACCCTATAAGTCTAAATGGATCTCTCTCTCGCTCTCTCTCCACACCATGCGTATGTATATATTCACATGGCTTTCCTATCAGTATAATGGATCTCTCTCTCTCTCACACACACCCACACACACATACACACCCATACACATGCGTATGTATATTTACACTGGCTTGACTTGTCAACTTTGCGCAGGCGGCTTATTGCATTTGTGGCAGAACACGAGTCGGAATTCTCCTACGCAGAGTACGTCATATGATTTACAGAAGCATATATCTGTGGTGTGTGTTGTTGTGTTTTTGTTTATATATACATGCTTAGTTAATAATTAATCTATTAATTAATTACTTTCTTTTTCAGGTTTTCTAATTTGCTTAAGGTGAAGGTGCCGGGAAGAGAGATACCTGTTGATGGATTCAAGAGGATTGGACAGAATTTTTGGCTCCTTAATATATATATTATATATATATATTATATAGTTAAGAGACATTGTATATTAACTTGTAATATTCTTAATAGCTGGAATACAACACATTTTTTGCTCTATTATGCGTGTGTATGTGTTAACTACTATTTAAATTAGTGTAAATATATAATAATTGTTTATAATTTAAACTATTAATTTATTTAACTAATTTATGACACCGTTTATTTAACGACTATTTAATATTTTTTAATTTCAACTATTTAATTTATGAAATAAATTTATAAATAGTTAAACTATTTAAAACAATTTATAAGTTTACATTTAGTTTAATAATAATAATCTATTTAAACTGGTTTGAATAAATAATAATTTAAATTATTTAATAGTTTTTAAACTAGTTTATTTAAGATAATAGGTTAAACTACCGGTTCGTATCAACAAATTTTGTTACATTAAATCAAATAATAAATTCTAATTTTAATATATAAACAATACTGCAATTTTCTTAAATTACTTATATTCAATGTGTAAAATAATTATATATAATTATGTACTCAGTTAAAAATTTCTAAATTACTCTCCAGTGGTTCCCAATATATATCTAATTTATGAAATACACACACATGTACACTCGTGTGTACACAAGGATACACGTATACACTTGTATCCGCACAAAGACCACGCACGTCTTATTGCATTTGTGTACGTCATATTAAAACACATTTACAAAGGCATATATTTATGTGTGTGTGTGTGTAATGTGTATGTGCATTATATATACATGTGTGTATGTGTTAACTAGTTTAACTAACTAGTTTATACAATAATTGTTAATAGTCTATTTAAACTAGTGTAAAACAATAGTTTATAATTTAAATTGTAAGATCCACGTGTACGGCTGCATGTGCACATATTATTATTAGCGTAGTGGATTTTGATAGCCGTCGGATTGGATTCAATCTGGACCACTCGCTCTTGTATATAAGTTAGGGTTTCTGAACTAATGGATACACATTTCTATATTCCGAGCTCTCACATTGGTGGAGGTGAGGGGCACCTCTAATTGTCCCTACGGAGTGCTCGGATTTGTGTCTTTTTTTCTCTGTCTTCTTAGGTCTAGCTTTTCCATTGTCTAGATCTATTCCTTTCTTGTGGATTTTGTCTCTTCTTCATCCATGAATCCACAACAGACAAATCCCTTGTCTGTGGAGCAGTTACTCATGCAGTTGTTGGATGCCATGCGTGTGCAATTGAACAATCATTCTCAGTTGATGGCAGCATTCACAGCCAGGGTACTCCTCCTACGCATGTTGCAAACCCCCGTGTCCGACCGGATTTCTTTCGCAAATCCTGGAGATGATGTGTACCATTGGTTTGACCACTTCACTGTGGTTGCCACATATCATTCGTGGGACGGTGCTCAGTGTTTGCGCGAGTTTCCTACTTGTCTTCAAGGGACGGCGTTGCAGTGGTACAATGGTCTGGACGTTGCAACTCGTGGCGATTGGAATATTCTTCCAGAGATCTTCAAACGTGCATTTGGGCATGCGGACGACTGTGATGATGCTTTTCAGCAGTTGCATCGTATTCGTCAGGAGCCGTCTGAGTCGGTGATGCAGTTTGGTGTTCGCTTTCGAAGCCTTTTGCTGCGTGCAGAACCTAACATGTCGGAACGCATCAAGTTAGGTATGTTGTGGCCAGCACTTCGTCAAGACCTTGTGGGGCTTGTGCATGCACTAGCTCCAGTGACTCTTGACGATGCTTTGAGGCTGGCACAACGATATGAGTCGTCACCTCTCCCACTTGTGCCTTCACGTGCTCTTGTTCCACTCCATGTTGGGGATGGACCTGCTCCGATGGAGGTTGAGGCTGTTGCCGCTCGTGTACCAGCACAAGGTGGGGCCCGTGGACGAGGACGTGGACGTGCAGTTCGTTGTTGGGCATGTGATGAGGTTGGACACACGTATCGGCGCTGTCAACGGTTTCCCGATTGGCGTCCCCCATTTCCAGGATGGAGGCCATGGCGGCAACAACGTCCGGTTGGTGCTGCTGCAGTGGAAGGTTGTGATGCGGTGGATCTTCCGGGAAACGACGAATCGCACGAGTAGAGGAGGGTCCTCGTGCGAATAAATTAGTGACCCCTCCATCTTTCTTTCGGGAGTATCATCAAGGGGTTCACTCGGCACCAAATCATCCGGTTTTCACTTTTCAAGCTCGTTTCAATCGCACACCTCATCCTGTTTTCCTTTCAGTGTTGGTGGATACAGGTTCAAGTTTGTCCTCTGTTTCTCAATCTGTTGCTACACGTTGCAGCCTTCATTTGCGTCGTGCGGTAGAACCAGTCTTCATTCTGTACGGCAACGGACATACTCATGCTTGTTCGCGGATGAAGTGGACATTGTTGTTCGTGTGGATGATTGTGAGCTCGAGCTTCAATCTTTGCGGGTGGTGCCGAGTCAAGCTTTTCACCTTATTCTTGGTATGGATTGGTTAACTCGCAATCATGCCAAGTGTGACTTTGAAAAGTCTCCCCCTTGTTTGACTCTCCCTCGTCTTTCTTCCATTCCTCTTACTTCTATTCCACTTCGTCCATCTGCTTCCACCTCTGCTTCCATCACTTTTGTCTCACCCTATTTCCAACCATTTTCCCTTCATGCTCTTCCTTTTCTTCTTTGGATCCATCAGATGATCGTCGTGCTGTAGTTGTTGATCAACTCAAGAAGGAGTATGCTGATCTTTTCAACTTCGACTTGTCATCTGGGGCCAAGATTGCGACACGCCACCCTATTCCAACTGGAGAAGCTAGGCCAATCAAGGTACCTGTTCGGCGTCGATCACCAAAGGAGCTCAAGATCTTACGAGCGAATGTCAAAGAGATGTTGGAGAAGGGTGTTATCCGGAAGTCTCGAAGTCCTTGGGCGTGCGAACCTCACCTTGTGACGAAGCCTGATGGGAGCGTTCGATTCTGCATTGATTATCGCCCGTTAAATGAGGTAACCGTCTCAGATGTGTACCCACTTCCTCATACTGCAGACCTTTTGGATCGACTGGGGCGGAGCCGTTGGTTCACCAAGTTAGATCTCGCATCTGGATATTGGCAAGTTCCGATGGACATTCCCAAGACTGCTTTTCGAACACCATTTGGCCTGTACGAGTTCCTGGTGATGCCTTTCGGTTTGAGCAATGCTCCAGCAACTTTCCAGCGTATGATGGATGAGGTTCTTTTGCCGTGCTGATTTCATCGATGATGTTTTGATCCATTCAGATGGAACGTGGGAGGAGCATGTCGGTGATGTACGTAAGGTTTTGGATCGACTGCGGGAAGTTGGTTTGAAGTTGAAGCCATCTAAGTGTGTTTGGATCAAAGGACACCACTTATCTGGGTTATCGCATTTCACGTGAAGGTTTGCAAGTCGATCCTGACAAACTAGTTGCAGTTTTGAAGTTCCCTACGCCGAAGTGTGTGAATGATGTGCAACGCTTTCTTGGCAAGGTACAATATCTGGGTCGTTTTCTGGATCATCTTTCAGATCGTACTGCACCGTTGCGCGCGTTGTTGAAATCGTCAATGACTTCTTTTGTTTGGTCTAAGGATTGCAAGCAGGCATTTGCAGATCTCAAAGAGTTGTTGACGACTCCTCCAGTTTTGGCGTACCCGGATTACACTCGTCCTTTCATCTTGCGTGTAGATGCTTCTGACATCGGCCTCGGGGGTGTATTGATGCAGGAGAGTACAAGTGTTCCTGGCCAACGACATCCCATTGCATACATCAGCCGTACATTGCAGCCAGCAGAGGTGAATTACTCCACAACTGAAAAGGAGTGTCTAGCAGCAGTTTGGGGTTTTGAGAAGCTCCATGCCTACTTGCATGGTTCGCGGACGTTGTTGGAAGGTGATCATGCAGCAGTCACTTCGTTGTTGAAGCGAAAGAATTTGATTGGGCGTACTGCTCGGTGGGCCTTGAAACTTCAAATTTACGACTTTGAAGTTGTTCATCGTCCAGGAGTTCCATGGCTGATGCTGATGCTCTTTCTCGGGCTCCTCTTCCACCTTCTCTCTCTTCTGTTGCCCCAGAGGAACCAGTTGTTCCAGCTTCAGTGGACTTTTTGGATGAAGATTCCGTACCATCAGCAGTTGCTGTGCTTGACGTTCAGTGTCCGCAGAATGCAGAGTTAGATTTGCCGTCTTTGGATGAGGTTCGGGAAGCTCAAAAGGTTGAGCCGTGGATTCGAAGGCTTCGTGATGGGTTTGAGAATCCTGCATCACTTGCTGATGACTTGCCTTTCAGGCATTTACATTCACAGTATCGCCTTCAGGATGACCTTCTTTATTTTGTGGGGACTGATCCAGATGATCCTTTGCGGTTGGTGGTGCCTTCAATCTTCATTCCACGCTTCCTCCATGCTTACCATGACTCTCCTATTCTTGGCGGGCACATGGGACATCGTCGGGTGATGGAGAAGCTGCGCAGATCTTTCTATTGGCCGGAGTTGCGAGGAGATGTGATTCGGTATGTGCGTAGTTGTGTGTGGTGCCAAGCTCGCAATACTCCCCCATGTGCTTCGGAAGGACGGTTGGAGTCAATTGCAGTTTCTCGTCCGTTTGAATTGGTGGCATTTGATTTGATGGGACCTTTTCCGCGGTCAACTGCTGGTAACGAGTACGTTATTATTGCTTCTGATTACCTAACTCGTTGGGTAGAAGTTGGTGCTCTTGCTAGTGCGACTGCTTCTGCTGTTGGTCAGTTTCTCCTGAATCGGGTCGTGTTTCAGCATTCTTGTCCGGAGCGAATTCTCTCGGATAATGGTCCCGCATTTATGGCTGAGGCATTTCATGTTTTGACATCTCGATTAGGGATACGCCACACTTTCACAAGTGCTTATCATCCTCAGACAGATGGTTTAGTGGAACGGCTTGTTAGAACCTTCAAGGGGATGATCGCAAAGTATGTGAACTTTCAACATTCAGATTGGGATGGTTATCTGCCGTCTCTCCGATATGCTTATGTCACTGGAGTTCAAAGTTCCATTGGTACTTCTCCATATAAGCTTTTGTATGGTCATGACCCGGTGTTGCCAACGGAGTTGGGTTTGCCGTCTCGGTTACCGCGAGCTGCTGATGCTAGGTCATGGGATCGGTATCTGACAAGCATCCTTCCATTGGTTCGTGCGGAGTCAGCAGAACACTTGGGCCGCGTACAAGTAGGACAACAACAACGTACAACTCGCATCATCGTCCTCCTGCGGAGTACAAGGTTGATGAACTGGTGTTGGTTCGTTTTCCCAAGCTTACGGTACGTGGTTTAGCTAAGAGTCTCCTTCCTCAATGGAAAGGACCGTATCGAGTGTTACGGCAAGTAGGACCACAGGTTTATGAGGTTCGGCACGACATTCAACCCGATCCTCCGGAGATTGTACATGTACAACGGTTGAAGCATTTTGTGCAACGGGAACAAGTTGTGCCGCCTATAGATCCACCAGTGCCTCCTCCTGATGTTCCTCCAGATCCGGGCCCGTCTACAAGAGAACCCTAACCAACTTACACCCTTCCGAGAGGAGGGGATGATGTAAGATCCACGTGTACGGCTGCATGTGCACATACTATTATTAGCGTAGTGGATTTTGATAGCCGTCGGATTGGATTCAATCTGGACCACTCGCTCTTGTATATAAGTTAGGGTTTCTGAACTAATGGGGATACACATTTCTATATTCCGAGCTCTCACAAAACTATTAGTTTATTTAAATTACTTTATAAAATAATAATTTAAACTGTTTAAACACCATTTATTGTATAACTATTTAATATTTTTTATTTAAACAATTTATGAAGTTAAACTATTTAAGTTATGAAATAAATTTATTAGTTAATACACTGTTGTGAAATAGTTTAACCATTTTAGAAATAATAGCTAATACTTTATTTAAACTAATTTAAATAAATAATAATAGTTTATAGCTTCAATTATTTAATAGTTTTTTAAACTAGTTTATAAGATAATAATTTAAACTATTTAAGATTCCTACAGTTATTTAGTAACAACGGTACAAATTTATTTTATGTTATGCTGTTTCAAATTTATACCTTATAGATAGATAAATACACACACATCAAAAACATATATATGGATACTATATATGTCTCATGGTAAAACAAACTTAACAATGGGCTTCTTTATTATTATATATGTTTAAATTAAATAAATTAAGTTCGTATTCTTTTATTGATGTAGTCAAATGCATTTAAATCAAATAATAAATTTCACTTTTAATATATATCTAGAGCATTTACTGGAATCTTTTAAATTACTTATAGTCAATGTGTAAAATAATATACATAATTATGTAATGAGTAAAATTTCTAAATTATCATTATTCCCCAATAAATATCTAATTTATGTAAATTAATTAATAACCACTCCATAAATAATGTTTGAATCTAATGTCAAACTTTAACCAATATCTTGTATACGTCGGGTAAAACAACTAACGTGGTGTATATATTAAATACACACAACGTACTCATATGTACACCAAGATACACATATACACTTGTATTGTGCACAAGACGCCCACACACACATATCATAAAAAATATTAAGGATAATAAGAACATAAGGATAAACTTGTTAATATGTTTTATGTTAAACTCGTAATATTTAATAAATAATTATGTATTTATCTATAGCTTTACATGTATAAATTATTAATGAAAATATTATCATTAAAATAACATATGTTTTAGACATATGCCATTCAAATTCTAAAAATTAAATACACTCTTTTTACAAAGTATATATTAATAATGAAATAAAAAACAAATAGTATTTAAAAACATTAATAAACAATAATAAGTATTTTAGGTTCACATCCAATTATAATCAATTGCACGCAGAATGAAGTAAACTTTTACCTAAATTTAATACATATTTCAACATTAATATGTCATTTATATTAAATACATAATGTATTATTATATGTGTTTTATAGGGATGTATAAATGTATATTATAAAATTATTGCACATGGAGTGAAGTGTATAATAGTTGGTATTAGACTTTTACATATTTATATATTTATATTCTTGTTTTTAAGTTAAATAAATACGTGACATATGCATATGTGTTGAGTACGGTAGGATTTGAACCTGTTTGTGTATGCACTTAAAACTTACAAACTTAACAATGAGCATTATATATACGTTTTAATTAAACTTTTGTTGATGTTAATCAAATGAATTTTCTAGATAAGATAAAATAACATATCCTAATTTTAACATTATCAATAACAGTCTTTTTTTCTATAATTTTAATGCAACTTTTAAATCATTATGTAAAATAATTATACATAATTATGCGAGTAAAATTTAAAATGAGGTGTATATGTGTCACACACACACACACACACATATAGAAGTACACCAAATATATTATTACATTTTCACATAAATACATATAAAGAAAATTAATCATTTTATATTCTCCGTTAGTATGTATACTAAAATATATATTTATTTATCCGCTTCCACATTTAAGTATTTAAGTTCAAGAATGTTATAATATGTTATAAATTTTTAATAAACACTTGAATTGATATGGACATTTAAATTATATAAAACCTTAATTTTAATTAAGTTATTCATTCATATTATGTATTTATAATTATTTATAAGAAATAATTTAATGTAATATGTCAAACAAGATAAATACATCTTAAAACTATTTTACTTACGATACGTGGGGAATAGAATATAACGCAACAATTAAATAATACGTATAAAACTAAATTGTAATGAAATTTATGAATGTAATATTTCAATTACCTAGATTTCATTTTGCTGCTCCACGTATGTTTGAAAGACCAGTGCGTGCATGTGTGTGTGAAGAGAGCATTTCAAGCCACAATTCGTTGAATATTATTGCATTTTAATGACTCACTATCGCAGGAAAATAAATGAGTAGTTTATAAAATAACAGTTTATAGTTTATTTAAACTAGTGTAAATATATAACAATAGTTTATAATTTAAACTTTTTAATCTATAAAATAAATTTATAACTAGTTAAACTAGTTAAAATAATTTATAATTTTACTTTTATACACATGGTTCATTTGTAAAATAATAATAGTGAGTTAAAATAAATAATAATAATTTATAATTTAAACTGATTAATAATTTTTTAAAATTAGTCTTGCAGTTATTTAGTATGGACGGGATAAATTTAATTTATTTTATTTAATAGTTTAAACGTTATCGACTTGTAATTACTAAAAATCAGTATTGCCAGTAGATAATAATACTTCTTAAGACAATTTTATTTTGAATTTTAAAATTTGAAAAAATAAAATTTAAAATAATATTCAAAAAGTTTGGTTTTTTTAAGCTTTAGTTTTTTTTTTTTTTATAAATTAAAATAATTAATGAGTAACAAAAGCTGTATGTATGCAGGCAGGGTTTTAGAGGAGCTTAGGGTTTACAGTAGTCGCATATGGCCTCCGGCTCGGGCTCGGGCTCGGGCTCAAGGGAGATCACATCTGAAATCGATCCAGCCAACATTATAACGGGTAATGTCTCATTTTCGCTCCCCCTTTCCTCCTATTCCAAAATCCCCCCGGTCTTCTTCTGGAGGTCGTCGCGATTTGCCGGCCGCAACCACCAGGGAGGAGGGCGCATTGGCCGAGGGCGAGGAGCTAGTGGAGATATTGAAGAGATACTTCAACGGCGGTGGATCTGGAGTACATAGCTGCATTGTGAAAGCGCTGAAGACCAGCGACGCCAAGTTATCAGCAGCACGCGACCATCTCGGCCATGTGCCCTCAGATCTGGCGTTATACGCGAATTGGAGCCTGCACCAGGTAGACAGCCCGGAATACCTATGTTACAGGCCGCCATGGGCTGTTCCGCCTGTGCCACTCACGATTCTATACGAGCCGTTCGCCAATTTCACTCGGAATTTGGAAGGCGCAATCAGCCAGAGAGATGTTGAGTTTGCTCAGACGTTCTGGGATGGTGTTCAGGATGCAGAGTATGTTACTGACCACAAGGCCAAGGTTTTTGATTTGACCGACTTGCTGGGCAACTACCTTCATCGGTACGTAGCTGCCTATGCCAAGATCTTTGGAGCTGATAGAAAGGGTATTGTGGAAGCTGATGGGATTTTGGTAGGCCAGGAGCTCGTTCCGATCCTCCTCCTTGAATGGAAGGCTGAACCTGGGAAATCTGGGGACCCCTACTTCGAAGCCCTTGATTATGTGAAGAGGGCAGCTGCACGAGGACCTCTGTATCAGACGTATGCACTGGTAATTTGCATTCAAGGGCCCTGGCTAAGTGTATCGGCTGCGTCAGTTGAAGGTGTGGACAACAAAGCCAAGGTATGGGCGCAACCCTTGACAGAAACCCGATGCTTTGGGGACTGGAAAGCGCTGGAGAAGACGGCTAGGATCTGGAGAGCTGTTCTGTCTTTTGTAAACGATGTGGAGCGCCTGGCCCATTGCCGAGATCACCACCGCCAGCCATACCTTGGTTGCTTAAAAACTTCACCGAGGTGAAACGCCCCTCCGACAAGCGGTTGTTTTTCACGTATATCAACGCTCAAGGGATGCAGGAAGCAGCCAAGTTCGTGTTGAGTTACGGTCAGGAAGCCCACCAAGCTTGGAGTGGGTTTGCACCCGAGCTCAAGAGTGTTCAAGCTGTTGGGACCGATTGGAAGCTGGTGACCATGAAGTATCTGGCTCCTGAGAATGGATGGATGTGTGCTGAGGATGTGGTAAAATCTATCCTTGAGGATCAGGATCAGGCAAAGCTTGACAAGTTTCACGCTTGTGTTGCTGCTGCGGCAGAGGCAGGTCACAGCAAAGGGTATGTGCATGGTGACTTCAGACTCTGCAACATTATGGCGAGGGTTGTGACGGAAGGTTACGAGGTTAAGGTAGTTGACTTCGACTGGTCTGGGAAGGAAGGGACTGTGGTATATCCCACGATGGTCAGCCGGAAGGTGAAATGGCACGACGAAGTCTGCTTTGGTGCGCCAGTCCGGAAGGAGCACGATCTACACTTCATCGATTCGAGTTCCAGACTGGTGGAGCAGTTGCTAACGTAAATCAGTTTTAGTCTATTTTCATTTCATGGGCTTTTGAGAGAACACATTCTTCATGTTATATCATATATATTTTGATACCATTAATATTTGAGCTGGGCACTTAATAGAATGAGATTTGAGTGTTCTTATTGGAGAAGTTTTCAGTTTGGTGTCCAGATGAATGATGTCACATTCATGTGTGTTCTTGCGGGTTTGCAGCCACTAGGAAGAGGAAGAGATTATTGGGCTGTGTTCGATGCACTGCTGTCAATGTAAGTTATCGCTAAGTAACCCTAGAAAAACCAGAATATCTTATATGCTGTCAATGTAAGTTATCGCTGAGTAACCCTAGAGAAAACCAGAATATCTTATATTCTGGGAGTAGAAGCGGTAAACTCTTTTGTTTTGTCTGGAGAATATTCGGAAGGCACGTATTACACACAGGCACACGTGGTCTCTTTCAAACACACGTGGAGAAGCAAAATGAAATGTAAGTCGTTGAAATATTATATTCAAAACTTTCATTATGGCTTAGTTTTATATGTAAGTCATTAAAATATTATATTCAAAAAGTTTCATTATGGCTTAGTTTTATACGTAAGTCATTGAAATATTATATTCAGAAGTTTCATTATGACTTAGTTTTATATATACTATTCAATTGTTGTGTTATATACCCTAAGTAAATCGTGTATTTATCTTGTTGGACACATTACGTTAAATTATTTCTTAAATATACAACATGAATGGATAAACACTGTCCTCCAATGTTTACTATAATGAAAATTAAGGTTTTATAATTTAAATATCTATATCAATTCAAGCGTTTATTTAAAATTTATAACATGTAAAGCTATAGATAAATATATGCATGCACAGTAACCATGTATTAAATACTATGAGTTTAGCATAAAACATATTAACGAGTTTATCCATTATGTTCTTATTATTAAGGAAGTCAGTTGTTTTTATGTATTATAACACACACACACTCACTAGTACATGTGTGTGTATTTCATAATATATACACCTTTCCATGTTAGTTATTCTTCACGAGGTATACAAATGTGGTTAGAGTTGACATTAGATCCAAATATTATTTATGAAGTGATTATTAATTAATTTACATAAATTAGAGAATATATTGGGAGTAATGATAATTTAGAAATTTTACTCATTACATAAGTATATAATTATTTTGACTATAAGTAATTTAAAAGATTCTGGGAGGACTTGTATATATAATTTATTATTTGATTTAATGTAACAAGTGCATTTGACTAACATCAATAAAGGAACTGCGAGCTTGATCTATTTAGTTTAAAACACATATAATAACAAAGAAGCCCATTGTCAAGTTTGTTTTACCATGAGACATATGTACTATCCATATATATGTTTTTTATGTGTGTGTGTCTATCTATTTATCTATCTATAGGGTATAAACTTGGGAACGAGAATTTAAACAATCGAACAAGGCCATTGGATTCAAAATATTTGAACACAGTAGTTGTAGATGAGGGCCTTTGCGTGTCAAAAATAAATAAAAATAAAATTCACACACATGCATGCGTACTCAGAGTTTTGTTTTACTTATTAATTATTTTAATTTATAAATGTTTGCTTATAAAATTAAACTTTTCGAATATAATAAAATTATAAAGTTCAAGATAAAAAGAAGATACAATATTTGAAGTGACATTATTATCTTCCTCCTTTTTAACTATTTAGATATACTATTCATAACTAATTTTTAAGTTGATAACATTTTTAAATTATTAAATAAAACAAAGTTGTACAGTGAATGTTTACGGTGCTAAACCCTTAGATCCTAAACCCTAAACCCAAAACTCAAAATTGTATCCCACACCTACACCTTAAATATGAAGAACATCAATTTTGAGTTACATGCTTGTATTTGGGTTTATATAAGTGTGTGTGCGTTTTTATATGATTTATATTCATAGTATATTATTGTGCAGAAGGACAATTTGATCAAATAAGGAGATTGAGTCATTAATATGGAGTCGTTGTCAAATTATAGGTAAAAATTATAATAAAATCTATTATACTCAAATATGTGTTTGAAGAATTAATCATTTTTGTATTTATATGTGGAATTGAGATGACATTGAAGACGAGAGCAGGAGAAGATATGGACAGAGGGATTTTAGAATCAACTTGGCCATATTTCAAAATAAACGGGAAGCGCATTGGAGCAACCATGATTGCTGTCAAACTAACCTTTATCACATCGCATGGACAAGCAAAATAATGGAAAGTAGATTTACTAGTCAAGCACTTGAAAGTAGGCTACAAACCCAGATTGGACGATGTTCGACACATATGCTTTGTTCCATCCAATGTCACGTTCTCGAATCTAGAGGTCGCCATTAATCTTGGGTGGTTTTGTCGACTTGTAAATAATGACGTTCACATTTTCACTAATGATGTTGACCGTGGAGTTCTTCTTCAACTCAACGAAAGCCCATTTATGGAGGGGATCCAATTAGATGTCTATTTTAAAGATCTCCATACTCATCGAGTAGGTGTATTCTTAACAGATATTGCTTCACAATACAGAACATCCACAAGTGGAGCAATCGTCCCTCTTCACATTGAAGAAGAACACAGCGACATCATTAGGGAGATTGAAAGGGTGGCTCGGTCCCAGGTTCTTTATAGATCACGTTCAATTTGCTTAGGAATCTTCGGGAGCTGGAAGAGTTTGCAGTCAGGGATCACACATGTTGATTCGAATTGCAGAAGAAAATCATTTATCGTTTTGTTAACTGCACCTGTGGCATCCCATGCTGTAATAAGCCACAAGGAAATGATGTTGAATAATAATTTATGAGTGTAGGGTTAAGTATTGCAGCGTCAACTCAAACTTTAATTACAGGCCACTCAACCAGGAACGTGTAGCTGAGCTCATGGAGAAGATGAAGGATGACAATTCTTATAGCATTCCATATAATGCTGTTTTGTGCCCATACTATGAAAGAAAGAAAGGCGCTGATAAAGTGTGGGTGACAACACCAGAACAAATCACAAAGATTCAGATGGAGAATAAAAAATCAATCAAATACTATATCATTAATTGTCAACACACAATAACACAGCCCAACGACTTCTCGATGAACACGAACGATAACAACAAAACTTTCCAAGCATACCCATGAGAAGCTGACAAAAAGATTGGCGTTTTTAGCTAAGCTAAATCTCACAATCGAGCAGTACCATAAGTTATCAACGAAATGGGACATTGCTGACACCAACCACTACAACAATAAAATATGGGAAAAGTTCAAACACACGTGATCCGTGTAGAAAAATTTTTAACGACCAAAAAGAGCTACTAGAAATTGATGCAGTTGATTTTGCCCATGTGGGCAGGAAGGAAACATCCTTTTGATGATGTTGATTTCTTGCCCGAGGATAGGATCTTTGCCAAATGGTTGGGGATTATGGAATCCTTTGCAAAAGGAACACTGAAGAAGAAGCAGACAAGTGAAGGGAGCCCTCAGAGAAGTCTGCAAAGAAACCCAGTAAGACGCCGAAGGCTAAGTCTGTTCAATCTATAAAGGATGTAGACAACGATTTCAAGCTCACATGGTTGAAGCCTTTAAATGGAACAACGATGGAGGAGATGGAAGTCTTGGCTGATTTGGTGATTGATGGCAAATTACAATTAACAACAGCAGCCCCACCTCTCCTTTTCATCTCAAGGCAATGGAGTTGAAGACGGTCAGGCACTTCAAGGAGTGGTTGGGAATACACTGCCACAAACTGGGTTGGACCTCGACTTCAACAGAAAGAGGTGCAAATATTTGCATGTGACAAACGATGATATGCTTGTCGAATGGGTGAATCAATCGGAAGATCTGGGCAAGAATCTATTGCACGCCAACGCCAAAAAGGAGAACATTGCGATGACGCCTTCTCTTATGGCAGTCCTTCAGCAGAGAACCGAGTTGAACCTTATAAAGGAGGATGCTACGAATCACGACAAGCCCTACAGATGTTTGTTGTTGATTCGGAGACTTTATGGGGTAACATCACTGCTTGTAGGAAACCGTTTCAATTGTTCGTGATGGATCGGCGGTGTCAAAAAATCCTTCGACAGATAGGGCACTAGAGGATTTGGTGGAGAAACTTAGCCGTGCAAGCATGTACAAAGAAGGTATTTATTATTGAATTCATGCTTGCACTCTTCATGATACTACTTTTCAGGTATTTATTTCTTGATTCTTGCTCATGTCACCGATACTTTTGCCTTCGCCTTCGCCAAGAAGAATAGACATCGTTGGACAGGATTTTATATGAAGATGCTGATCCCAAGTGCATTGATACGTTGTTCACTTGGTTGTTAGGAATGCGCCAAACAATTTCAAACTTCCAAATGACTGGCCAGGCATCTGTTTGCACTCCAACGGCCCTGAACCTCCATCCGATACACCGATAGTGAGAGTGACGTATTCGGCAATGTACGTTATCCAAACATCACAAGTCAAGCGGCACGGAGCATCGTCAACTTGATCAGGGGTCCTCACAGTGATGCGTGGGTTTTTGACTACTGCACTAGGGGGTCCGTCTTGAAGGAGTGTTACCTTCGGATACATGTGTGTTTGCCGTTGAAAAGGATAAGACCATGGTTGAGGACCTGAACAAGTGGATAGAGAGGTTCTCAACTGACTACCCCAACGAATCCATAAAGGTATTTGAGAAAGTTCCCTCCGATAAGTGCGATAGCTCTGAAGACGAATCTGGTTCAATGTCGGAGTCTGAGGACGAACTTCAATCAGATATTAGACCGGAAGTTATCTCGAGGAGTACAGAACATTCACACTCCATTACCCATGGAAACATCAATAGAAGATAGAAGATCTGAACCATCTCACAAGCTTAGACCTTCTTCACTCAGAAGGTAATAGCGAAGAAGAATTGTTAATGAGTTCTTAGAGTGATGAATAGTTGTAAATGAGTGTAACATAAGGCATTTTTGTATATTTTTTTTATATTTGTACAGAAAATAAATTCTCAAGGATTAATGAAGCTTTTAGTTCAAACATGGGTCACACATTAACAAGGTAAATAATATACCTTGATAATTTTAAGGTCAGCTAATTATCATTTTGCAGATGTAATGAAACAATTGAGAACATGGATTTTCAGCATTGCCATGAGGTAAGAGAGGGGTTTGGCGACAATTTCTTGTGCCACATGTCAGAATGACAGAGTTCATGCAGGAAATGGATAATAATGCAGCTCAAAACATCGTTACCATGGGGGCACTTCAGTTTTTTCATCACATTTTATTGGCTTCAGTTCCGAAATCAATTTCTTCAGCGCATGCAATATCTGAATCTTGTAAGGATGATGTACAATTAAATGATAAGGGATAGGCAACGAGATAGTGTCAACATAAATGTGAAAGGGAGCAAACAAGTGATTTGCAAAGTATTCAAGAGGCAACGCTATCCATGTTACTCATGGCCATATTGTGTTGTTGGATGTCAATGGTGTTCTGCTTCATCGACAAAGGCCCGAGGATAGAAAAAAAGAAATCAAACAAGGAGATTTCATTCCTTGTCATGGTAAATTTCGATATGATATTATTTTTCGTCCAGGGTTGGATCGTCTCTTTCAAAAGCTTAAGGAGATGGGTGCGCTTGTGGGGATTTGGTCATGCATGCAGATTCATAACTTAACACCGCTGTTGAATTTGCTTAAGAAACATTGTAGTGTTGCAGAAGAGGTGATTCGTAAAGATTGGATTTTTGACCAGCGAATATGTTATAAACCTCTCGAATTTCACAATATAAGAAAGGAAAGCAAGCCATACTTCTTCAAGAATGAAAGAATAATTGGGCTCATGGGGAGATCAGTCGCTTAAGGATAATGAAGAACGCACATATCTTAGTAGTAGACGACTCTCCTCAGAAGGCTATGCTCAACCAAAACATTGCTTGTATTCATCCAATCACTTTCGATCCATATTCTGATACCATATCATGGATGAGCTAGTGAACTACTTGGATACGTGCCTCAGAAAGAAGAATCTCGAAAATTTTGTGAGCAGTATCCACCGTATCAAACATTTCCTGAAGCTTTTCTTTCTCGTGATTTTGAATTTTATAAAATGAAGGATAGCAACCGGGCGCTTTATAATATTATTCTTAAGGAACGTCATTTTTAGATGAGCCTTTATGCAGACCTGGTCTTATCACATCTTATGTATTAACAAGGATGGCAACTCCCAATTGCATAGAGTGTTAGGTGGTGGCAACAACATCAAGATATTGACCAAAATGATTTGATTAATCCGGAGAGTGATGATTTAGACAAAATGAGGAGATTTCTTTGTATGGTTAGGAAGAAAGTATTTATAAAAAATTAACATGTTGATAAGAAAATGATTTCATTTGTAATTATGTTTGATAGTATTTTTATTATTGTAAACTATTTTTAGAAAATATATGAATATTCTAAGATATTTTAGGAATATTCCTTACTAAGTAAGGTTATTGAAGGATTAATTAATTAATTAATTAATATTTAAGGCTTAATTACATATTAATTAAATGATTAATTAATAATTAAAACTTAAGTATTAATTAGTAATTTATTTTATATTCCCATTTTCACGTATCATGCCCATTTTAGTTACAATGTGCATACTAGAATGCTTACCCTAATTATGTTTACCCTTATATACTACAATAGAACCTGTCTAAATTAAACCTATGTAAATTAGAACCCTCTTTAAATTAAATTAAAATCATGGTCCTAACTAGTCCTAACTATATATATTATTACTATATGCTACTGTGTTCTACCCTCCCTTATTCAAAACCCTCTCTAAATTAAACATTGTCCCCAATCCCAAAATGTTTAATTTATACATGTTATACTATAAGGGAAGCCAAATCTAGTTTTAACTAAATTTAGTGACCCTTATCCTTATCCATATTCTTATTCATATTCTTATCCTTATCTATATCATTATCCATATCCTTATCCATATTTGTATTTGTATCCTTATTTATATCCTTGTTTGTATCCGTATGGCATAGTCAAAACATCACAATTTCACAAAGCAAGACCCATGCCCCACAAAGTAAGGTTCAAGGAACAAGCCTTGCAAAGTGAGACTCTATTTATATAAAGTGAGGTAACAAGCCCACAAAGTGAAAGTCATACCTGTTAGGATCGTAGTTAGACATTTAGAAGATTCCTTGTTATGTTTATTTCATGGCAAATATAATGGGAAAAACACCAAAAATAGTATATAACCGAGAGTGGGATGGATATATCGAAGTACGAGTCACGAACGTAATACGGGTGAATCACTACCACAATACAATGTTTAAGGCAGAGTACGGCATACTTAGATAAGGATAAGGAGTTACAGTAACTGAATGGATAAAGCTAAGAGGTAGTTACAATAACTGTTAGTACGGGACCAAGAGTATGAGTATAAATAGACCAAATTAAGATTAGAAAGGCATCCCGAGTACTGTAATTTTGTACCATGTGCCGTGCACAGACATAATAAAAGTTTTCTTTCACTCTCTATATGGCTATCTCTTACACGTCTTTTTGCTTTGATGTATACTATTCATTTCTCAGTAATGTGACGGGATTTGTAGTACTGCTACCTGCTACACACCTTACCATCCTTACCTATTCCCGACCTTCTGAAATCTGATCTGTTTACTTTACTTCTCTAACTTATTCCAATTGACTCTTAAACGGGTTTGTGGTGGCGACCACTGCTATGTATTAGTCCGTAGGATTTTCTATGTTTAACATATGGCAACCACGGAGGGATGGTTGTATTAGCAGGGAGAACAATTGCAATGCACAAGGAGAACAATTGAACAATGAAACATGCAAGGAAAACAACTGTGAAGAGAACAACTCCGATGCACAAGAAGAACAACTGCGATGCACAAGGAGAACAACTGCGAGCACAAGGAGAAACAACTGGGTAAGGGAGCACAAGGAGAGCAACTACAAGCACAAGGAAAATAACTGCGAGCACAAGGAGAACAAATACAATACATCGTCACTCGGATGGAAAACTTCTACTCAAGAGACCACTGTTACTTTAGAGGGACATGAAGAATTGCAAAAACTTCGAGAGGACAATCAAGAGATGAAGACTGCGATCACTTCCATTTGCAGAACCACTGGACGTCCACCGTAAGGTTGCATCGGGGCGATGCAACAATTTTAGTTTGGGGGGATGTTAGAGTAGTACTTAGGCATCATAGAATTTCTAGGTTTACACGTGTTTTAGAAAAGTATAACGGGGAAAATACCAAAAACAATATATATGGTGAAAAATACAAGAGTTAGATAAGAACATAGAAATACGGGTTAACCATAATTCGAGGATGATTCAAGTATTAGCGTAATACAGCAGTGCCAAAGGGAACAGGAATACGGCAGTTCCAGAGAGAACTGGAATATGGTAGTTCCAAAGAGAATCAAAATACAACAGTTCCAAAGAGAATTGGAATACAGCAATTCAAAATTTCAGCGTATTACGTCCAAAGGAGCAGTTATCATATCGACATTAAGGAAGTTACGCAACCAATTGGATAAGATTCAAAGGAAATTACGATAACTAAACGTACTGGACTGGAAGTGTGGGTATAAATAGATGAAGTTAGGAGTAGGAAAGCATCCCGGGGTATACTGAATATTATACTATGTATTTTCAATATATACTCTCCTCTTACTCTCACTCTACAGTATCTTACTTGATTCGTTGATTTTTACTTCTCATTTCTACTACATTCGTGATCCGCAGTACTACTTGCTATATCTATTCTCTTCTTACTTTCTCTACAATGTCTTACTTAATTCCTTGATTTCTACTTCTCATTTCTACTGCATTGAGATCTGCAACACTACTTGCTATTTCTTTTCTCTTCTCACTCCCGTTTGACCATCTAAGGATTGGTTTCTAGTCTTGTGTCGGTCTTTCATATTTCTGCTATACCCCTTGTTGTGGGTATGTTTGTGAGTCTGTCACCCTTATTACAGGTCTGTCTGTCTGTCTGTCACCCTTATTACGGGTCTGTTTGTGTATCTATCACCCTTATTACGGGTTTGTTTGTGTATCTATCACCCTTATTACAGGTCTGTTTGTGAGTCTGTCACCCTTATTACAGGTCTATTTGTGAGTCTATCACCCTTATTACAAGTCTGTTTGTGAGTCTGTCACCCTTATTACAAGTCTGTCTGTGAGTCTATCACCCTTATTACATGTCGTCTGTCACCCTTGTTACATGTCTGTTTATATGTTATACCTTATTACGGGTATGTGTTATCTTAGTCTTTTCCTTATCTTAGTATGTGTTTATATGTTATACCCATATTATGTGTTATCTTAGTCTTTTCCTTTTATTTCTATTGTGATGGGATCCCTATATTTTGATAGACTTTTAATACGGGTTTGTTGGTGGCGACCATTGCTACGTATTAGTCTGTAGGATTTCTATTTAACATATGGCGACCACAGAGGAATATTGAAATCCAAGACATGGGGGAATTGGAGAAAATACAAAATTCAATTATGAGATATTCTCTGTCAAATCTATTAAAAACCAAGGCATTCACACACCCAACAAATTTGATATTGACACGTGGAGTAATCAAAAGACACTGGCAGATCATAAATTTTCCATGCATAAAATGGCAACCTCACCCAACCGAATGCACACACTAGGGTTTCCCATTTCTTCTTCAATTCCTTCTTCCCTGCGCTCTTCACTAATGGAATCGATGGACGAGTACACCGACATAACAAGCAATTCCGCTATAGCACTGAATACAGCATCACAGTCTGAACCGACAGTCTCAATTCCGCCAGTATTGTACTGTATTGTTCAACTAGCACCAACACTCATTTCGGATATACGGGAATGGATACAGCAAATGCAGTTGGAGCGATACTTTGACATATTTGTTCACAAATGATTAGATCAGCAGGGTGAACACTTAGTCAATCAGGCGATTAAGGCTTATTCACCACAATTTAAGGCTTTACAACTACACGGCGGAGCATTCACTTTCACAAGTAAGCTCATTAGGGATGTGTTTGAATTTCCAGATCCAGACACTTCTTTCGATCCAATCCCACAAGTCAACACCTACATTGACAACTACAATAGGTTTCTTCAGAAACAGAGGACTGCCAACACAGCACCAACGTCCATTTTATAGGAACCTCATAAGAATTGCATCAACGCTATCATCACTGCATTTGCCTTCTACAAAACTCCGGCAAGTTTTAGTAAGGAAATCGGGTACATCTATCATCTATCTAAGCAGGACACAAACCCGATTAGGGAGAGCTAGTCGTAGTGGGACTGCAATGTGAGTTGCAAACTCTACACAATTCCAAAAGCAAGGACAAGGAGACCACCGTATTTTCAGTGCTTCATCACATTTTAACAGCCCTCCATATTACGCCCATAGATTTAGCATCAACAGGTACACCAATACTCACCACAAGGATGGGGTTTTGGTTAGGTCTCACTTCACAGTACCCAAACAATGTTTTCGACACTCGTGATTTGGACGCCCCACTACCAACTAAGCCGAAGAAACGATCATGCTCACAGACAAAGAAGCCGGAAGAACCGCAAACACAGGAACCCGTAGTGACACTCCAATTTGTGGAGGACAAGGAAGAAGATGATCAAGTCCTACAGAGGAGACCACTACCATGAGGAGACCTTCAAAAAACGCGTAACAAGCCCACGACATCAACTTCCGCAGCACACATGGAATGTGAAGACACAACACAACCAGCTCACATTCATACGAAGGATCACAACCAACCTGCTGCACCAACCACTGCAACACACATGGAGTGCAAGGACTCAGCACCATCAAACAACATTCATACAAGAGACACCACAATGCCATCACCACCATCAACTCATCCTCAAACTACCAGGTAGCAACTCCAACAGAGCAAGTACGGGATCCAGCTGTACAGCAAACACATCAAGAACCGCATTCGTCAGTACCAACACCTGGACAACAAGCCAAGAACGACCTTCACGATAAAGGGAAGGAGCTAGAGCCCTATTCACCACTACAACACATGGGGCACCACGCTTCAGATCATTAGGAGCGGGACACACCCAGGACTTTTAAGTGCACACATGATCAAACTGCTTCACCCAGATTACCACCGCAAGACCCAACAAATGATACTACTCTCGAAGGTCAGTTTTCACATCTTTGGAGTGTTGTCAATTCTGTCATACAACAAGTAGTAGTACAACGAGGAGAAGCGACCCTCACTCAACAACTCCATGACCGCTGTAACGCCATTGATAAACAACTCCTGGAGCACTCCAACATCATGCGACGTCTGTACGAACAACACAAGGTACTCATGGACACCGTGCACACACAAGTTGAGCAAGTACGCAACATCCATGACAAGATGAGCGAGTTCAACCCAACGACAGCCACAACAAAACGCAAATTACGTGAAGAGAACCACAAGCTCAAGGCCTTTGTCGCATCTTTCTATGGATCAATGAGTACATTGTAAGGTTGCATCGGGGTGATGCAACACTTCCAATCTGGGGGGATGTTAGGATCGTAGTTAGACATTTAGAAGATTCCTTATTATGTTTATTTCATGGGCAAATATAATGGGAAAAACACCAAAAATAATATATATTGTGAAAAACTGAGAGTAGGATGGATATATCGGAGTACGAGTCACGAACATAATACGAGTGAATCACTACCACAATATGATGTTTAAAGTGGAGTACGGCATACTTGGATAAGAATAAGGAATTACAGTAACTAAATGGATAAGGCTAAGAGGTAGTTAATATAACTGCTAGTACGGGACCAAGAGTACGAGTATAAATAGACTAGATTAAGACTAGAAAGGCATCCCGAGTATACTGTAATTTTGTACCATGTGCCGTGCGCGAACATAATAGAAGTTTCCTTTCACTCTCTATATTGCTATCTCTTACACGTCTTTTTGCTTTGATGTATACTATTCATTTCTTAGTATTGTGACGAGATCCGTAGTACTGCTACCTGTTACACACCTTGCCATCCTTACCTATTCCCGACCTTCTAAAGTCTAATCTGTTTACTTTTACTTCTTTAACTTATTCCAATTGACTCTTAATACGAGTTTGTTGGTGACGACCACTGCTACATATTAGTCCACAGGATTTTCTGTGTTTAACAATACCCCATGGAGTGAGCCAAAAGCCCATGATATGAGATTCCATGCCCACACAGTGAGGTTCATGTCAAATAAAGTGATGGTCATGCCCCACGGAGTGAGACCCCAAGCACACCACCAAGCTTAAAAAATGAGACCCCATGTACATGAAGTGATCCCTTATGCACATAAAGTGATCCCTCGTGCACATGAAGTGAGCCTTCATGACCACAAAGTGGAACCCCAAGCACACAAAGTAAGCCTCCTAGACTACAAAGTTAAACTTGTTTCTCACAAAGTGAGACCCCATGCACACAAAATGATTCACTATGCATATGAAGTGAGCCTTCAAACTAGAGTGCTTCAGAGGAAGGTAGTTTCCAAGCTTTGAAACAAGCCTTAGTATGTGCACTAGTTTTATGTATTGAGCCTCTTAGACCATGAAGAAAGACTCAATACCCATGAAGTGAGACTCGTGGCTCATGAATTAAGGATATTACCCCACAAAGCCCTAGGAAGTGAGGTTCCAAGCCAATGAAGGCCCATGAATTAATAATCTAGCTCCATGAAGTAAAACTTTAGATGTGTCACAAAATAAACATAGATCAAGTTCTTCAAACTAAGGGAGATCAAGTTGCATTAAAGGAAGTTTAATGAAAATGATGTTTACATTATTAATAGACTTTAAAGTCTCTGCCACGGCATAATGGTTATATTCTTCTTCTACTTATTGAACTGGATTTCAATTATTAATTAGATGTTGAAACATTAATTACATCATTTTTTACATAATGCTAAGCAACATGAATATATACATGGCTTCCACCTACATTGTTTGTGTCAGGTGCTTTATTTTTCTAAATTGTAGATTCTAAATCATTCGGGAGTAAAGAATCAAATCCCTCATAATACATGCCCAAGTATTCCATAGCCCCTACATAGTAATAGTAATAAATCTTTTATATTCGAACATTTTAAATCCATCCACTTGCATTCACTTTGTATAGAATATACAAAAGCAAACCTCAACTCTTACTTTCATCTATGTGTTATAAATGTTCGGCTTGTATTTATGCATCATTACATATCAATTCTTTCTTTCCATGTCTTGTTTATAAAAAAAATTTAAAGTGTGTGAGGTTTATATAAAAAAAACTAGTGTAATATGTCTTAATTATGAAACAAATCATATTCATATCTAAAAAGAAGTGAGTATGTAACTCAAAATTGGTGTTCTTTATATTTAAGGTTTAAGTGTGAAATACAATTTTGAGTTTTGGGTTTAAGGTTTAGGATTTAAGGGTTTAGCACTTTAAACATTCACTTGTACAACTTTGTTTTATTTAATAATTTAAAAATGCTATTAATTTAAAAATTAGTTATGAATAGTATATCTAAATAGTTAAAAAGGAGGAAGATAATAATGTCACTTTGAATACTGAATCTTCTTTTATCCTAAACTTTGTAATTTTATTATATTCAAAAAGTTTAATTTTATAAGCAAAACATTTATAAATTAATAATTAATAAGTAAAAAAAAACTGTGTGTGAATTTTATTTTTATTTATTTTTGACACGCAAAGGCCCTCATCTGCAACTGTGTTATTATTGTTCAAATATTTTGAATCCGATGGCCTTGTTTGATTGTTTAAATTCTTGTTCTCAAGTTATACCTTATAGATAAATAGATAGATAAATACACACACATAAAAAAAACATATATATAGATATTACATATGTCTCGTGGTAAAACAAACTTAATAATGGGCTTCTTTATCAATATATGTGTTTTAAACTAAATAGATTAAGCTTGCAGTTCCTTTATTGATGTTAGATAAATGCATTTGTTACATTAAATCAAATAATAAATTATATATACAAGTCCTCCCAGAATCTTTTAAATTACTTATAGTCAAAATAATTATATATAATTATGTAATGAGTAAAATTTCTAATTATCATTACTCCCCAATAAACATTTAATTTATATAAATTAATTAATAACCACTCCATAAATAATATTTGGTTCTAATGTAAACTCTAACCAACATTTGTATATGTCGTGAAGAATAACTAACATGGAAAGGTGGTGTATATATTATGAAACACACACACATGTACTAGTGAGTGTGTGTGTTATAATACATAAAAACAGCTGAATAAGAACATAAAGGATAAACTCGTTAATATGTTTTATGTTAAACTTGTAGTATTTAATACATGGTTACGTGTGAATGCATATATTTATCTATAGCTTTACATGCGTAAGATGTTATAAATTTTTATTTATCTATAGCTTTACATGCGTAAGATGTTATAAATTTTTAATAAACGCTTGAATTGATATCGATGTTTAAATTATATAAAACCTTAATTTTCATTATAGTAAACATTGGAGGACAGTGTTTATCCATTCATGTTATGTATTTATAATTATTTACAAGAAACAATTTAACGTAATATGTCCAACAAGATAAATACGCGATTTACTTAGGGTATATAACACAACAATTGAATAGTACATATAAAACTAAGTCATAATGAAACTTCTGAATATAATATTTCAATGACTTACGTATAAAACTAAGCCACAGTGAAACTTCTGAATATAATATTTCAATGACTTACATTTCATTTTGCATCTCCACGGGTGTTTGAAAGAGACCACGTGTGCCTGTGTGTGGGTAATTTAATACGTATGAAAGCCGAATATTCTCCAGACAAAACAAAAGAGTTTCCCGCTTCTACTCCCAGAGTATAAGATATTACTTGGCGATAACTTCCATTGACAGCAGTGCATTAAACACAGCCAAATAATCTCTTCCTCTTCCGAGTGGTTGCAAGCCGCAAGAACACACATGAATGTGATACCATTCATTCGGACACAAACTGAAAACTTCTCCAATAAGAACACTTAAATCTTATTTCATTAAGTGCCCGGCTCAAATATTAATGGTATCAAAAGATATATGATATAATGTGTTCTCCGAAAAGCCCATGAAATAAAAAGAGACTAAACTGATTTACGTCAGCAACTGCTCCACGAGTCTGGAACTGGAATCGATGAAGTGTATATCGTGCTCCTTCCAGACTAGAGCACCAAAGCGGACTCCGTTGTGCCATTTCACCTTACGGCTGACCATCGTGGGATATACCACAGTACCTTAACCTCGTAATCTTCCCGTAATGTTGCAGAGTCTAAAGTCACCATGCACATACCCTTTGCTGTGACCTGCCTCTGCCGCATGAGCAACGCAAGCATGAAACTTGTTAAGCTTTGCCTGGTCCTGATCCTCAAGGATGGATTTCACCACATCCTCAACACACATACATCCATTCTCAGAAGCCAGATAGTCCATGGTCACTAGCTTCCAATCGGCCCCAACGGCTTGAACACTCGAGCTCGGCTGCAAACCCACTCCAAGCTTGGTGAGCTTCCTCACCGTAACTCAACGCGAACTTGGCCGCTTCCTGCATCCCTTGAGCGTTGATATACGTGAAAAACAACCGCTTGTCTCAGTGAAGTTTTTAAGCAACCAAGGTATGGGTGGTGATGGTGATCTCAGCAATGGGCTCCACATCTTGTATAAACAAGAGAACAGCTCTCCAGATCCTAGCCGTCTTCTCCAGCGCTTTCCAGTCCCCAAATCATCGGGTTTCTGTCCAATACTTTGGCTTTGTTGTCCACACCTTCAACTGACGCAGCCGATACACTTAGCCAGGGCCCTTGAATGCAAATTACCAGAGTGAATACGTCTGATAAAGAGGGTTTTCTGCAGCTGCCCTCTTCATAATTCAGGACTTCGAAGTAGGGGTCCCCAGACTTTCCAGGATTTAAGAACAATAATCGGAACGAGCTCCCGGCCTACCAAAATCCCATCAGCTTCCACAAAACCCTTTCCGAGGAGCTTTGTATAGGCAGCTACACACCGACGAAGATAGCCGCTCAGCAAGTGGGTCAGGTCAGAAACCTTGGCCTTGTGGTCAATAACATACTCTACCATCCCAGAACGTCTGAGCAAACTCAAGATCTTCCTGGCCGATTGCGCCTTCCAAATTCTGAGTGAAATTGGCAAACGGCTTGTATAGAATCGTGAGTGGCACAGGCGGAACAGCCGATGGCGGCCTGTAACATACCGGACTGTCTACCTGGTGCAGGCTCCAATCCGCGTATAATCCTATCTGAGGGCACGTGGCCGAGATGGTCGCGTCCTGCTGATAACTTGGCGTACCTGGTCTCCATCATCATGGCTCTCGCAATGAGACTCTGTAATGCAATTGAAGTATCTTCTCAATATCTCCACTAGCTCCTCATCGCCCTCGGCGGTGGTTGCGGCCGGCAGACGACCTCCAGAAGTAGACCTGAAGGATTTTGAAGGGAGAAGCGGAAAGGGAGAAGCTCGTTTGTCATGATAGTAGCCAGATCGATTTCGGATGTGATCTCCTTTGAGACCGAGCCGGAGGCCATCTCCAAGCTCCTCGCGGAAACGATAGTTTATGGTTTACGATAGACTGATTGTTACAGTTTAATTTTTACCCTGCTCCATATTGCGTGCCTATACACAGCTTTTGTTACTTATTTATTATTTTAATTTATAAATTTTTCTTCTTAAGCTTAGAAAACTAAGTTTTTTAATATTATTTTTAAATTTTCTTTTTTCAAATTTTAAACTTCAGGATAAAATGGTATTATTATCTTTTTCTTTTTCTTAACTATACTACTCCAATTCTGATTTTTAGTAATTACAAGTTGATAACATTTAAATTATTAAATAAAACAAATTAAATTTATCCTGTTGATACTAAATAACTGCAAGACTTTTAAGAGTTTAAATTATTATCTTATAAACTAGTTAGTAAACTAATTATTAATCAATTTAAATTATAAATTATTATTATTTATTTAAATTAGTTTAAATAAACTACTCACTATTATTATTTTACAAACCAACGACAGTGAGCCTTGTGTATAAACGTAAAATTTCAAATTATTTTAACTAGTTTAACTAGTTATAAATTTATTTTATTTAAAAAGTTTAAATTATAAACTATTGTTATATATTTACACTAGTTTAAATAGACTATTAACTATTATTTTATAATGTAAATAGACTATTAACTATTATTATTTTATAAACCACTCATCTATTCTGCTGCGACAGTGAGTCGTTAAAATGTATCGTTAGTAATAATATTTAGTGAATTGTGGCATGAAATGCTCTCTCTTCACACACACGCACGTGCACACGTGGTCTTTCTCAAACACACATGGAGAAGCAAAACTGAAATCTAAGTCATTAAAATATTATATTCAGAAGTTTCAATATGGCTTATTTTTATATGTACTATTTAATTGTTGTGTTATATATTCTATTTCCCATATATCATAAGTAAAATAGTTTTAAAAAGATTATCATGTATTCATCTTGTTTAACATATTACGTTATATAAATATTATAAATACATAACATGAATGATTAAACACTCTATTGCAATGCTTATTATTATGAAAATTAATTCAATTCAAGCGTCTATTCAAAATTTGTAACAACTTATTTTTGAATTTAAATATTTAAATTAGTTTACTTATAAGATAATAATTTAAACTTTGAAGAGTCTTGTAGTTATTTAGTATCAACGGGATAAATTTAATTTGTATTATTTAATAGTTTAAATGTTATCAACTTGTAAGTACTAAAAATCAGTATTGCTGAGTTAAGAAAAAGAAAAAGATAATAATACCGTTTAAGGCATTTTTATTCTGAATTTTAAAATTTGAAAAAAGAAAATTTAAAATAATATTCAAAAAGTTTAGTTTTTTAAGCTTAACAAGAAAAATTTATAAATTGAAATAATTAAAGCTGTGTGTATGGAGCATGGTAAAAATTGAACTATGACAATTTGACTGTGCATTGTTTTCTTTAAATTTATAAAATTATAAGTATAAACCTTCAACCCTAAACCTTAAACCTAAGGGAGGGGCTGGAGATAAAGGAAATCACATTTAAAATCGATCTGCTGACCATCATGACAGGTAAACGAGTTTCTCCTTTCCGCTTCTGGAAGGATACTTGAACGCCGGTCTTTCTGGATCTGCATTACAGAGGTGCATTGCGAGAGCCATGATGATGGAGACCAAGGACGCAAGTTATCAGCAAGACGCGACCATCTCGGCCACGTGCCCTCAGATCTGGGATTATACGCGAATTGGAGCCTGCACCAGGTAGACAGTCCGGAATACCTATGTTACAGGCCGCCATCAGCTGTTCCGCCTGTGCCACTCACGATTCTATACGAGCCGTTCGCCAATTTCACTCAGAATTTGGAAGGCGCAATCAGCGAGGGAGATGTTGAGTTTGCTCAGACGTTCTGGGATGGTGTTCAGGATGCAGAGTATGTTACTGACCACAAGACCAAGGTTTTTGACCTGACCGACTTGCTGGGCGACTACCTTCATCGGTACGTAACTGCCTATGCCAAGATCTTTGGAGCTGATAAAAGGGTTTTGTGGAAGCTGATGGGATTTTGACAGGCCGGGGGCTCGTTCCGATTATTGTTCTTAAATGGAAGGATGAACCTGGGAAGTCTGGGGACCCCTACTTCGAAGCCCTGGATTACGTGAAGAGGGCAGCTGCACGAAGACCTCTTTATCAGACGAATTCACTGGTAATTTGCATTCAAGGGCCCTGGCTCAGTGTATCGGCTGCGTCAGTCGAAGGTATGGACAACAAAGCCAAAGTATGGGCGCAACCCTTGACAGAAACCCGATGCTTTGGGGACTGGAAAGCGCTGGAGAAGACGGCTAGGATCTGGAGAGCTGTTCTGTTGTTTAAAGATGTGGAGCGCCAGGCCCATTGCCGAGATCACCACCACCAGCCATACCTTGGTTGCTTAAAAACTTCACCGAGGTGAAACGCCCTCCCGCAAGCGGTTGTTTTTCACGTATATCAATGCTCAAGGGATGCAGGAAGCGGCCAAGTTCGTGTTGAGTTACGGTCAGGAAGCTCACCAAGCTTGGAGTGGGTTTGCACCTGAGCTCAAGAGTGTTCAGGCCGTTGGGGCCGATTGGAAGCTGGTGACCATGGAGTATCTGGCTCCTGAGAATGGATGGATGTGTGCTGAGGATGTGGTAAAATCCATCCTTGAGGATCAGGATCAGGCAAAGCTTAACAAGTTTACGCTTGCGTTGCTGCTGCGGCAGAGGCAGGTCACAGCAGAGGGTACGTGCATGGTGACTTCAGACTCTGCAACATTATGGTGAGGGTTGTGACAGAAGATTACGAGATTAAGGTAGTCGACTTTGACTGGTCTGGGGAGGAAGGGACTGTGGTATATCCCACGATGGTCAACCGGAAGGTGAAATGGCACAACGGAGTCTGCTTTAGTGCTCTAGTCCGGAAGGAGCACGATCTACACTTCATCAATACCAGTTCCAGACTCGTGGACCAGTTCGTGGAGTAGTTGCTGACGTAAATTAGTTTAATTTGTTGCCAATTTTTTTTTTTTCTTTTTCTTTTTCTCTCGTCTCTTTTCATTTCCTAGGCTAATGAAATAAGATTTGAGTGTTCTTAGATGTGCCAAGTGTCCAGATGAATGGTGTCACATTCATGTGTGTTCTTGCGGTTTGCAGCCACTCAGTTATTGGGAAATCTGTGTTCGATGCACTGCTCCAGTGTCTATGGAAGTTATCGCCAAATAACCCTAAAATAAATAACATTTATAAAATATAGAGAAAATTCTGGGAGTAGAATATCCCACTAGAATGTTTTGTTTTGTTTGAAGAATATTCGGAAGCCTCAGCCAACACACAAAAATTTCTTATATCCTCCTGGCCTTGGGAGATGAGAATAATGTATGCTGCAGAGAACCACAAGCTCTAAATAACATTACACATACATTCTGTCTGGATGTTCCAAGTCTTCCTCATGGCAGATATAGAACAGTTTAAATACTATGTATTTGTACCTGAATAATGCATCCTCCTTTCTACTCAACATGAATATGCAAGCTGCAACTATGTTGATGTTGACTTCTCCCCTTCCTCAAACATCTCAAATCAAAATTGTCCCAACGCTTCTAACATCAACTCCTTCAATGCTAATGCAATCTGACCAGTCAGACAAATATCATGCTGGAGACTTGGTCATGAAGTAAGACAATAGGTTGGACAAAAAGGTTTCTTTTACATTAGGATGGTTCATATTAGGTGTACAAATGGAGATTTTTGTTATAAAATATTTAAAAATTAAGACAACTTGTTGAATTGTTGAAAATATAAATTTTAAAATGAACACATCTACTTTACATATGGTTCATTTTGTTAATAGTTGTGTCATTCATAAACAACATTCAACGAGAAATATCATTTGTTAAATATTTTATAGCTATTTAAGTAAATAGTAATATAATTATTTGAAGGGCATGTTATGCATCATGATGAAACATATGATTTAAAATGTGTAATTTATTAATTTTAACTAACACATCATCACTTTTAAGTGACATATTAACATTATTATATTCTAGGAAGTTGATATATATGTGTGTGTATGTTATATCTATAGACTCTTTAGACAAGCGATTATTAAAATGGGATTCAACATTCTTGAACCACAAGAAACTTAGTTTCTTTTTAGGTTGTAAATGCAACCAACTAGCTACCATAGGAAGGATAGAAACAGTTAGCGGAAAAGAAGCATGGCAGTATACAATAGAAACAGTTAGCGGAAAAGAAGCATGGCAGTATACAATTGGGTTGCGCATCGATCAAGATCTTTATACTGATGGTAGACACTCAAATAAGAGGTATCAATTGATTAATAATTCAAAAACCTAAATATATGGTGAAAAATAATTTTGATAATACTTTTGTAATGTGGAATTTTATTAAATTAAATAAATATAAAAAATATACATACACTACACTGAAAACCCCATTTACTTCTTTTTAACATGTTTTTCTTTTGTAAACACATAAATTAAATAAATTTATATAAATTATAACTATGTATAATATGGTTATATGATATACAAAATCATAAGATTTTAAGCACCAATAACACCAATTCTTTCGTTGTCTTATAACATACATATACATTCTTATTTATTTAATAAACATACTCAAGTATCTTACTTATATACACATACACAATTTCATGCCTCACTTATCTTAATTATAACTTAAAGTTTGTATGTCCCTATACACATGCATCTATATACTACATACCCAAAATGTAAACTCTCATTGTAAATTGTACATATTAATAGATTTGGATGAGACAAAACACAATGGTTAAATAACTATCAATTGAAGTTATTTCACATTCAAGACTAAGGTCACACTTTCTAATAACATGCATTGTCATACATTTAAAATTAAATATATCCTTTAATGGATATATATATTAAACCAAAGTACTTAACTATATAAATTTAACTTTAAAATTTTTTGTAATAACAATGAAATAAAACACTCATTTTAATTAATGATTTTAAAAAAACATTAACAAAAAAATGTTAACTATTTAGATTTACAATTATATAGGCCATCAATTGCACGCGAAATTTAATACTAGTGTGTATTAACTTTTATGTAAACAAGAAAAATAATACATTTTTCTACATTAAGATATTATTTAGGGGAGGGCCATTGTGCAAACTAGCCATTATTTATGTTAAATACATGCATGTATATGTTTTATAGAAAGTGGGACTTGACAAAACACCTGCTGACAAAATATATTATAACTTATTTTCTAAGTATGAGCATCTTTTAAAAATCTAATAAAACAGGGGAATATATAAACATGATTTTAATATATATAAATAGATTTAACTATATATAATTTTATGTATTATCTATATTAAAATTATGATATGTATCATAATTCTTTTTTTATTGAATTTATAGAGGAATCCCTATTATTTAATTTGTTTATACTCACATTATGATGCTATATATATATACAGATACACACACATACAAAAGAAACACCACTAAACATTTCAATAAATAGCAACTTCTTATTATTATACAATATCAACAAATTACTATTGTGTAATGTAATATACATATTTCAAAGCTTGATGATAATGTTAAGATTAGACTTTATTTATTATTAATCTTTTTTATTACAAGTTTGAATCATTTAATCTTTATAGAAGTTTTTATGGATCCTCTCTTTCTCTTTTGATGTATATACACACGCTCAACAACAATGTTATCCTGAATTTTAAAATTTGAAAAAGAAAATTTAATATTCAAATTGTTTGTATTTTAAGCTTAAAAAGAAAATTTTATAAATGAAAATAATTAATAAGTAACAAAAACTATGTATGCACGCATGTGTGGTCAATCAACAATATGGAGCAAGGTAAAATTTGAACTATGACGCTTTTTTCATTGTGCATTATGTTTTTAATTTTTATTTATTTTATTTTATTTTGTGCTTTAGTTATTGCCATTCAATTGTCTTTAATTTGATGGTCTTTGTTTGTATTCTTGCTTTTAAATTTATATATACACAAACAACAATAAAAGTTCATGACAACGAGAGTTTATTGAATAAATCCATACGTTCTTAAGATTTTTATTATAAAATATTTAAAAATTGAGACTTGTTAAATTATTGGAAATATAAATTTTTAAATGAACACATCTATTTTACATATAGTTTATTTTGTTAATAATTTGTGTCACTTCGTAAATAAATGACAAGATACGACGAAAGATGTCATTTGTTAAATATTTTACTAGCTATTTAATTATATGGTAATATAATTATTCGATAACTATGTCAAGGCCATGTTATGCATCACGATGCAATTAATAATGTCCATATGTGATTTAAATGTGTGATTCATTAATTTTAACTAACACATTTGTCACTTTAAGCGACACATTAATATTTAAAAAAATAGAAACCTTTTAGTTGGGAGACATTTTGATGGATAAGTTTCAACTCAAAAATAAGAATTTAAATATATATGCATATGTATGTATACGTGAGTCATAATTTAAAACAATCAAACAATCAAAGAGCCCACGCGCACACACACACACTCTTAAATAGATAATTTAGCAGTACTATGTTTTATGTAACATGTGCATTAATAAGGAAGATATGTGAGACTTTATGTATATATTAGTTTTCTTAATTATATACATACAAATGTGCATCTATACATATCTATACATATTTCTTCTTAAGTGGTATTATTATCTTTTTCTTTTTCTCAACTATATTACTTGCAATACTAATTTTTAATAATTAAATATTAAACTATTAAATAAAAGAAATTAAATTTATAGCAAGACTCTTAAAAGTTTAAATTATTATCTCATAAACTAGTTAAGTAAACTAGCTTAAAAAAAATGTTAATCAGGTTCAATTATAAACTCTTATTATTTATTTAAACTAGTTTAAATAAATTACTAACTATTATTTTAAAAACTAACGACAGTGAGCCTTGTGTATAAACGTAAATTATAAATTATTTTAACTAGTTTAACTAGTTATAAACTTATTTTATAAACTACTGTTATATATTTACACTAGTTTAAATGAATTATTAATTATTATTTTATAAATACTCATTTATTCTGTTGCAACAATGAATCGTTTAATGCATTATTGGCAATAATTCAGTGAATTGTGATATGAAATGCTTTCTCTCCACACACACGCGCACACGTGGTCTCTCTCAAACTCAACAAAATGAAATCTAAGTCATTGAAATATTAAATTTATTATGACTTATTTTTATATGCACTATTCAATTGTTGTGTTATATATTCTATTCCCCACATATCATAACTAAAATAGTTTTAAAAAGATTATCATGTATTTATCTTATTTAACATATTACGTTATATAAATAATTATAAATACATAACATGAATGGATAAACACTATACTACAATGCTTATTATAATGAAAATTAAGGTTTTATATAATTTAACATTAATATCAATTCAAGCGTTTATTCAAAATTTATAACATCTTATTTTTGAATTTAAATGCTTCAATGTGGAAGCTCATAAATAAATACATATTCTCGTATACATACTAAGGGGGAATATAAGATGATTTATTTCTTTACATGTATTTGTGTGAAAATGTAATAATATATACTTGGTGTACATCTATGTGTGTGTGTGACACATAATTTTACTTGCAAAATTATATATAATTATTTTACACAATGATTTAAAAGTTGCATTAAATCATATAGAAAAAAAGACCGTTATTGATGATGTTAAAATTAAGATATATTATTTCATCTTATGTAACAAATTCATTTAATTGACATCAATAAAAGTTTAATCTATCTAGTTTAAAACATATATATAATGATAAAGAAGTCATTGTTAAGTTTGTAAGTTTTACCATACTTAACACATGCATATGTCACGTATATCAACTCAAAAACAAGAATTTAAATACATAAATATGTACTATTTTTTATGTAAAAGTTTAATACCAACTAGTATACACTTCCCTCCCCGTGCAATAATTTTAATATATACATATATACATTGTATAAAACACATACAATAATAATAATGCATGTATTTAACATAATGACATATTAATGTAAAAATATGTACTAAATTTTAAGTAAAAGTTTAATATACACTAGTATACACTTTGTTGCACGTGCAATCAATTATAATTGGGTGTGAACCTAAAATACTTAACATTATTTGTTAATATTCTTAAAAACAATTAATTAAAACGTGTTTTTCATTTCATTGTTATTAAAAATTCTTTAAATTAGTTTTATAATACAATAAGTATACACTTTGTATTTAATAAGTTTATATATCCATTAAAAGAGTGTATTTAATTTTTAGAATTTCAATGGCATATGTTTAATGTTATTTTAATGATAATATTTTCATTAGTAATATACGCATGTAAAGCTATAGAAAAATATACGCATGTACACGTAACCATTTATTAAATACTATGAGCTTAACATAAAAATATTATCAAGTTTATCCTTATGTTCTTATTATTAAGGAAGTCATGTATTACAATACACACAGACACACACTAGTACATGTGTGTGTGGCACAATACAAGTGTATATGTGTATCTTGGTGTACATACGAGTACATGTGTGTGTATTCCATAATATATACACCACATTTCCATGTTAGTTATTTTACACAATGTATACAAGATGTTGGTTAGAGTTTGACATTACATCCAAATATTATTTATGGAGTGATTATTAATTAATTTACATAAATTAGATATTTGTTGGGGAGTAATGATAATTTAAAAATTTTATTCATTACATAATTATGTATAATTATTTGACACAATCACTATAAGTAATTTAAAAGATTATGGGAAGACTTGTATATATATTAGAAGTAAAGTTTATTATTTGATTTAATATAACAAATGCATTTGACTAACGTCAATAAAAGAACCTAGCTTAATCTATTTAGTTTACATATAATAAGAAAGAAGCCCATTGTTAAGTTTGTTTTACCACAAGACATATATAGTATCCATATATGTCTTTGTATGTGTGTGTGTCTCTCTCTATATATAAGGTATAAACTTGAAACAAGAATTTAAACAATCAAACAAGGCCATTGGATTCAAAATAATTGAAGAACAATAACAATTGCAGATGAGGGTCTTTGCATGTCAAAAGAAAATAAAAATAAAATTCACACATGCGTGTGTACTAACAGTTTTTTTTTACTTATTGATTATTTTAATTTATAAATGTTTTGCTTAAAAGACTAAACTTTTTGAATATAAATAAAATTATAAAGTTCAAGATAAAAGAAGATTCAGTATTCTCTTAAATCGAAGTGATATTATTATCTTCCTTACTTTTAACTATTTAGATATACTACTCGCAATATTAATTTTTAAGTTGATAACGTTTTTAAATTGTTAAATAAAACAAAGCTCTTAAATCCTAAACCTTAAACCCAAAACCCAACACGGTAGATGTTCAACCCCACAAATAGACCCTAAACATGAGAAAACTAGTTTTGAGTTGCATGTCACTTTTTTTCATAAATGATTATAATTTGCATATATTCATTTTCTTTAGACCCTTTCATAGTTAAGACACTTTACACTAATTTCTATATATAAACTTTACACTCTTTGAAATCTTTTTATAAATAAAATATGGTAATTAAATGTTCTTGTGTGTAGGTGGATGGATTAAAAGGGTCCAAATATAAATAATTTGTTATTATGTAGGAGGTCATAAAATACTTGGGCATGCATTAATGCGCGTTGTAACTAAAATGGGTATGATATGTGAAAGTAAGAATATAAAATAAATATTAATTAACACTTAAGTTCTAATTCTTAATTAATTATTTAATAAATATGTATTTAAATATTTTTTAAATATATATTATTCTAAAAAATATTCTTTTAATATTAAAAAATGCTAATTAAATATTTAAAATTACTAATATTATTAAGAAATGGGACTATAAACATGCCCATTTTAGTTACAACGTGCATATTATGAGGGACATAATTCTTCACTCCCCAACACTTTAGAATCTATAATTTAAAAAAATAAAAATAGTTGACATAAACAATGTAAGTGGAAGGCATGCATGTTACCTAGTATTATGTAGAAAATGATGTAATTGATGTTTTAATATTTAATTAATAATCAGAGTTCAATTCAATAAATAAGTAAAAGAAAAACATAATCACTATGATGAGAGGTGCTATAAATATTGCACTTGTAGTGGTAAAGACTTTATAGTTTATTAACAATATAAATAAGTGATAATGTTATTTTCATTAAACTTTTTTTAATGCAGTTTGTTCTTTCTTAATTTGAAGAACTTATTTTTATGTTTACTTTGTGACATATATAAAGTTTCACTTTGTGGGACTAGATTATTTCTTCATGAGCCTAGAGTCTCACTTTGTGGGTTTGGAGCCGCTCATTGTTTCAAACTGTAAGTTTGAAGTTTTATTTCATGTGCTTGAAGTTGCTCGTCATCTTAGATCATGGGCTTAAAGTTCTTCATAATCTTAAATGTGGGTTTAGAGCCTCACTTCTTAGGGCTTTGTAGGGCAATATTTCAAATTGTGGGCAATGAGTCTTTCTTTGTGGTTTAGGAGGCTCACTTTGTATACATAAGGGATTACTTCATGTCCAAGGGGACTTATGTCGTAGGTTTGGAGGCTCACTTCATATGCATGGCAAATTACTTTAACGAGTTTCACTTCGTGGTTTAGGAGGTTCACTAAGTAGTGTGAGGGATCACTTTATGTGCATGGGGTCTCACTTTATAGGCATAGAGGCTCACACTATAAATTAAAATAATTAATAAGTAAAAAAAAAAACTTTGAGTACACATGCATGTGTGTAAATTTTATTTTTATTTATTTTTGACACACAAAGGCCCTTATCTACAATTGTGTTATTGTTATTCAATTGTTTTAAATTCGATGACTTTGTTTGATTGTTTAAATTCTTGTTCTCAAGTTTATACCCTATATATATATATATAGATAAATAGATAGATAGATAAGATAGATAGACAAACAAACAGACGCACACACACACACATAAAAAAACATATATATGGATATTATATATGTCTCATGGTAAAATAAACTTAACAATGGGCTTCTTTGTCATTACATGTGTTTTAAACTAATAGATTAAGCTCACAGTTCTTTTATTAACGTTAGTCAATTGCATTTGTTACACTAAATCAAATAATAAATTTTACTTCTAATATATATACAAGTCCTCCCAGAATCTTTTAAATTACTTATAATTAAAATAATTATACATAATTATATAATGAGTAAAATTTTTAAATTATCATTACTCCCCAATAAATATAATTTATGTAAATTAATTAATAATCACTCCATAAATAATATTTGGATCTAATGTTAAACTCTAACCGATATTTGTATACGTCGTGTAAAATAACTAACATGGAAAGATGGTGTATATTTATGGAATACACACACACATACTCCCACACACACATGTACTAGTGAGTGTGTGTGTATTGTAATACATAAAAACAACTAACTTCCTTAATAAAGGGATAAACTTGTTAATATGTTTTATGTTAAACTCGTAGTATTTAATAAATGGTTACGTGTGCATGCCTATATTTATCTATAACTTACATGCGTATATTATTAATGAAAATATTATCAATGAAATAACATATGTTTTAAACATATGCCATTGAAATTCTAAAAATGAAATACACTCTTTTAATGGATATATATTTATTAAATACAAAGTATATACTTTGAGTACACATGCATGTGTGTAAATTTTATTTTTATTTATTTTTGACACTTTGGACAAGCAATTATTAAGATGGGATTCAACATTCTTGAACCACAAGAAACTTAGTTTCCTTTTAGGCTGTAAATGCAACCAATTGGCTAGCATAGGAAGGATAAAAACAGTTAGGGGAAAAGAAACATGACAATATGTAATTGGGTTGCGCACCGATCAAGATCTTTATACTGATGATAAACACCCAAATAAGAGTATCAACTGATTAATAATTCAAAAACCTATATATATGGTGAAAAATAATTTTGATAATACTTTTATAATGTGGAATTTTATTAAAAAATGTAAAAAATATACATACACACCACACTGAAAACCCCTTTAGTTAATTCTTTTTAACATGCTTTTCTTTTGTAAACATCAATTAAATAAATTTATATAAATTATAATTATGTATAATATGGTATATAGATTATAAGATTTTGAGCACCAATAACACCAATTCTTTCATTGTCTTATAACATACATATACATTTTATTTATTTAATAAACCTACTCAAGTATCTTATTTATATACACATATACACAATTTCATGCCTCACTTATTTTAACTATAACTTAAAGTTTGTATGTCCCTGTACACATGTGATATAAATTTATTAATATAAAAAAATCTTTGTGGTCTATATACTACATACCCAAAATGTGAACTCTCATTGTACATTGTACATGTTAATAGATTTGAACGAGACAAGACACAATGGTTAAGTAAATGGCTATCAATTGAAGCTATTTCACATTCAAGACTAAGGTCACACTTTTTAACAACATGCATTGTAATACGTCTAAAATTAAATATATCCTTTAATGGATATATATATTAAATACAAAGTACTTAACTATATAAATTTAACTTTAAAATTTTTTATAATAACAATGAAATAAAACACTCATTTTAATTAATGATTTTAAAAAACATTAACAAAAAAATGTCAAGTATTTAGATTCATATCCAATTATATAGGCCATCAATTGCATGCGAAGTTTTATACTAGTGTGTATTAACTTTTATGTAAACAAGAAAAATAATACATTTTTCTACATTAAGATATTATTTAGGGGGGTGCAAACTAGTCATTATTTATGTTAAATACATGCATTGTTATTAATGTATATGTTTTATAGAAAGTGGGACTTGACAAAACACTTGTTGACAAAATATATTATAACTTATTTTTTAAGTATGAGCATCTTTTTAAAATCTAATAAACAGGGGAATATATAAATTATACATACCATGACTTTAATATACATAAATAGATTTAACTATATATAATTTATATATTATCTATGTTAAAATTATGATATGTATCATAATTCTTTTTTTATTGAATTTATAGAGGAATCCCTATTATTTAATTTGTTTATACTCACATTATGATGCTATATATAGAGAGAGAGATACACACATACAAAAGAAACACCACTTAGTCTAAACATTTCAATAAATAACAACTTCTTATTATTATACAATATCAACAAGTTATTGTTGTGTAATGTAATACACATATTTCAAAAGCTTGATGATAATGTTAAGATCAGGCTTTATTTATTATTAATCTTTTTTTATTATAAATTTGAAATTTATGGATTCCTCTCTTTCTCTCTTGATGTATATACACATGCTCAACAAGAAATATGTATAGATATGTATAGATGCACACTTGTATGTATATAATTAAGAAAACTAATATACATAAAGTCTCACATATCTTCTTATTAATGCACATGTTACATAAAACATGGTATTGCTAAACTATTTATTTAAGAGTGTGTGTGGGTGTGCATGGGCTCCTTGATTGTTTGATTATTTTAAATTATGACTCACATATACATACATATGCATATATACTTAAATTCTTATTTTTGAGTTGAATACAAATGCAACGTATTCATCAAAATGTTTCTCATAACTAAAAGGTTTTCTATTTTTTTAAATGTTAATGTGTCGCTTAAAAGTGACAATGTGCTAGTTGAAATTAATGAATCACACATTTAAAATCACACATAAACATTATCAATTGCATCATGATGCATAACATGGCCTTGACATGCTTATTAAATAATTATATTACCATTTAATTAAATAACTAGTAAAATATTTAACAAATGACATCTCTCGTCATATCTCGTTATTTATTTACGAAGTGACACAAACTATTAACAAAATAAACTATATGTAAAGTAGATGTGTCCATTTAAAAATTTATATTTCCAACAATTCAACAATTTTTAAATATTTTATAATAAAAATCTTAAGAACGTATGGATTTATTCAATAAACTCTCATTGTCATGAATTTTTATTGGTGTGTGTGTATGTATAAATTTAAAAGCAAGAATACAAACAAAGACCATCAAATTAAAGACAAACGAATGGCAATAACACAATTAGATATGCCCATAAAGCACAAAAGAAAATTTAAAAAAAAAAATTAAAAACATAATGCACAATGAAAAAGCGTCATAGTTCAATTTTTACTTCGCTCCATATTGTTGATTGACCACACATACGTGCATACATAATTTTTGTTACTTATTAATTATTTTCATTTATAAATTTTTCTTTTTAAGCTTAAAATACAAACAATTTAAATATTACCTTAAAATTTCTTTTTTGGATAATATTGTCTTAAGTGGTATTATTATTTTTTTCTTTTTCTTAACTATATTACTCGCAATACTGATTTTTAATAATTAAATGTTAAACTATTAAATAAAAAAATTAAATTTATACCGTTGATACTAAAAAACTACAAGACTCTTAAAAGTTTAAATTATTATCTTATATACTAGTTAAGTAAACTAACTTAAAAAAAACTGTTAATCAAGTTAAATTATAAACTCTTATTATTATTTAAATTAGTTTAAATAAACTACTAACTATTATTTAAAAACTAACGACAGTGAGCCTTGTGTATAAACGTAAATTATAAATTATTTTAACTAGTTTAACTAGTTATAAACTTATTTTATAAAGTAAAAAATTTAAAATTATAAACTACTATTATAAATTTACACTAGTTTAAATGAACTTTTAACTATTATTTTATAAACTACTCATTTATTATGTTGCGACAATAAATCATTTAATGCATTATTGGCAATAATTCAGTGCATTGTGATATGAAATGCTCTCTCTCCACACACACGTGCACACGTGGTCTCTCTCAAACCCAACAAAATGAAATCTAAGTCATTGAAATATTAAATTCAGAAGTTTTATTATGACTTATTTTTATATGCACTATTCAATTGTTGTATTATATATTCTATTCCCCACATATCATAAGTAAAATAGTTTTAAAAAGATTATCATATATTTATTATGTAACATATTACGTTATATAAATAATTATAAATACATGGATAAACACTGTACTACAATGCTTATTATAATGAAAATTAAGGTTTTATATAATTTAACATTGATATCAATTCAAGAGTTTATTCAAAATTTGTAACATCTTATTTTTGAATTTAAATACTTCAATGTGGAAATAGATAAATAAATACATATTCTCGTATACATACTAAGGGGGAATATAAGATGGTTTATTTCTTTACATGTATTTGTGTGAAAATGGACATCTACACTTCCCTCCGTGTGCAATAATTTTAATATATACATATATACATTGTATAAAACATATACAATAATAATGCATGTATTTAACATAATGACATATTAATGTAGAAATATGTACTAAATTTTAAGTAAAAGTTTAATATACACTAGTATACACTTCACTGCATGTGCAATCGATTATAATTGGGTGTGAACCTAAAATACTTAACATTGTTTGTTAATGTTCTTAAAAATCATTAATCAAAACGTGTTTTTCATTTCATTGTTATTAAAAATTCTTTAAATTAGTTTTATAATACCAATAAGTATATACGTTGTATTTAATAAGTTTATATATCCATTAAAAGAGTGTATTTAATTTTTAGAATTTCAATGGCATATGTCTAATGTTATTTTAATGATAATATTTTCATTAATAATATACGCATGTAAAGCTATAGAAAAATATACCCATGTACATGTAACCATTTATTAAATACTACTAGTTTAAAAAACATATTAACAAGTTTATCCTTATGTTCTTATTATTAAGGAAGTCATGTATTACAATACACACACACACTAGTACATGTGTATGTGGCACAATACAAGTGTATATGTGTATCCTGGTGTACATATGAGTACATGTGTGTGTATTCCATAATATATAAAGTGATTATTAATTAATTTACATAAATTAGATATTTATTGGGGAGTAATGATAATTTAAATTTTTTACTAATTACATAATTATGTATAATTATTTTACACATTGACTATAAGTAATTTAAAAGATTCTGGGAAGACTTGTATATATATTAGAAGTAAAGTTTATTATTTGATTTAATGTAACAAATGCATTTGAAGCTTAATCTATTTAGTTTAAAACACATATAATGACAAAGAAGCCCATTGTTAAGTTTGTTTTACCACAAGACATATATAGTATCCATATATATGTCTTTGTATGTGTGTGTGTCTCTCTCTATATATAAGGTATAAACTTGAAACAAGAATTTAAACAATCAAACAAGGCCATTGGATTCAAAATAATTGAATAACAATAACAATTGCAGATGAGGGTCTTTGCATGTCAAAAGAAAATAAAAATAAAATTCACACATGCGTGTGTACTAACAGTTTTTTTTTACTTATTGATTATTTTAATTTATAAATGTTTTGCTTAAAAGACTAAACTTTTTGAATATAATAAAATTATAAAGTTCAAGATAAAAGAAGATTCAGTATTCTCTTGAATCGAAGTGATATTATTATCTTCCTCCCTTTTAAGTATTAAGATATACTACTCGCAATATTAATTTTTAAGTTGATAACGTTTTTAAATTGTTAAATAAAACAAAGTTGTATAAGTGTGCTAAACTCTTAAATCCTAAACCCTAAACCCAAAACCCAACACTGTAGATGTTCAACCCCACAAATAGACCCTAAACATGAAGAACACCAGTTTTGAGTTGCATGTCATTTTTTTAATAAATGACTATAATTTGCATATATTCATTTTCTTTAGACCTTTTTATAATTAAGACACATTACACCAATTTCTATATATAAACTTTACACAATTAGAAATTTTTTTATAAACAAGATATGGGAAGGTCCACTTTTATATTATTCCATACGAAGTGAACTTAATTAAATGTTCTTTTGTGGATTAAAAAGGTCTAAATATAAAGAATTTGTTACTATGTAGGAGGTCATAAAATACTTGGGCATGCATTAATGCATGTTGTAACTAAAATGGGTATGATATGTGATAATGAGAATATAAAATAAATATTAATTAATACTTAAGTTCTAATTCTTAATTAATTATTTAATAAATATATATTTAAATATTTCTTTAAACATATATTATTCTAAAAAATATTCTTTTAATATTAAAAAATGCTAATTAAATATTTAAAATTGCTAATATTATTAAGAAATGGGACTATAAACATGCCCATTTTAATTACAACGTGCATATTATGAAGGACCTAATTCTTCACTCCCGAACACTTTAAAATCTATAATTCAAAAAGATGGCATAAACAATGTAGGTGGAAGGCATGCATGTTACCTAATATTATGTAGAAAATGATGTAATTGATGTTTTAATATTTAATTAATAATTAGAGTCCAATTTAGTAAATAAGTAAAAGAAAAACATAATCACTATGATGAAAAGCGTTACAAATATTGCATTTGTAGTGGTAAAGACTTTATAGTCTATTAACAATGTAAATAAGTGATAATGTCATTTTCACTAAACTTCTTTTAATGCAGCTTGTTCTTTCTTAATTTGAAGAACTTATTTTTATGTTTACTTTGTGACACAACTACTAGATTATTTCTTCATGAGCCTAGAGTTTCACTTTGTGGGTTTGAAGCCGCTTATTGTTTTAAATTATAAGTTTTAAGTTTTATTTCATGGGTTTGAAGCTGCTCGTCATCTTAGACCATGAGCTTGAAGTTGCTCATCATCTTAAACGTGGGTTTGGAGTCTCACTTCTTGGGACTTTACAGGGCAATACTTTCAAATTGTGGACAATGAGTCTCACTTCGTGGGCATTGAGTCTTTCTTTGTGGTTTAGGAAGCTCACTTTGTATACACAGGGGATTACTTCATGTCCAAGGGACTCATGTGAGGGATCACTTTGTGTGCATGGTGTCTCACTTCATGGGTGTAGAGGCTCACACTATAAATTAAAATAATTAATAAGTAAAAATATATATATAAAGAGAGAGATAGATAGATATATAGATAGATAGACAGACATACGCGCACACACACATAAAAAACATATATATGGATACTATATATGTCTCATGGTAAAACAAATTTAACAATGGGCTTCTTTGTCATTATTACGTGTTTTAAACTAATAAATTAAACTCACAGTTCTTTTATTGACGTTAGTCAAATGCATTTGTTACATTGAATCAAATAATAAATTTTACTTCTAGTATATATACAAGTCCTCCCATAATCTTTTAAATTACTTATAATTAAAATAATTATACATAATTATGTAATGAGTAAAATTTTTAAATTATCATTACTCCCCAATAAATATATAATTTATGTAAATTAATTAATAATCACTCCATAAATAACATTTGGATCTAATGTTAAACTCTAACCGATATTTGTATACGTCGTGTAAAATAACTAACATGGAAAGGTGGTGTATATATTATGGAATACACACACGTACTCCCACACACACATGTACTAGTGAGTGTGTGTGTATTGTAATACATAAAAACAACTGACTTCCTAAATAATAAGAACATATTAATATGTTTTATGTTAAACTCGTAGTATTTAATAAATGGTTACGTGTGCATGCGTATATTTATCTATAACTTACATGCGTATATTATTAATGAAAATATCATCAATGAAATAACATATGTTTTAAACATATGCCATTGAAATTCTAAAAATGAAATACACTCTTTTAATGGATATATAAACTTACTAAATACAAAGTATATACTTATTGTATTATAAAACTAATTTAAAGAATTTTTAATAATAATGAAATGAAAAACACATTTTGATTAATGGTTTTAAGAATATTAACAAACAATGTTAAGTATTTTAAGTTCACATAATCCATTACACGCGGAGTGAAGTGTCAGTTATGTTAAATACATGCATTATATTATATGTGTTTTATAGACTGTATACATGTATATATTAGAATTATTGCACGCAAAGTGAAGTATATAATAGTTGGTATTAAACTTTTACATAAAAATATTACATATTTATATATTTAAATTCTTGTTTTTGTAGGTGGCATATGCATGTGTTAATTATGGTAAAACTTACAAACTTAACAAGAGCTCTTTGTCATTATATATATGTTTTAAACTAAATAGATTACACTTTTACATAAAGATAAAATAGTATATCTTAATTTTAACATCATCAATAGTAGTCTTTTTTCTATATGATTTAATGCAACTTTTAAATCATTGTGTAAAATAATTATATATAATTTTGCAAGTAAAATTTAAAATGAGGTGTATATGTGTCACATACACACACATAGAGGTACACCAAATATATTATTACATTTTCACACAAATATATGTAAAGAAAATTAACCATCTTATATTCTCCATTGTATGAGAATATGTATTTATTTATCTGCTTCTGCATTGAAGTATTTAAGTTCAAGAATAAGATGTTATAAATTTTGAATAAACGCATTAATTAATATCGATATTTAAATTATATAAAACCTTAATTTTCATTATAGTATGCATTGGAGGACAAATAATTTAACGTAATATGTTAACAGGATAAATACATGATTTACTTATGATATGTGAGTATATAAAGCAAATAATTGAATAGTTCAGAAACTTCCGAATATAATATTTCAATGACTTACATTTCATTTTGCTTCTCCCTTGCAGTTATTTAGTATCAACGGGATAAATTTAATTTGTTTTATTTAATAGTTTAAATGTTATCAACTTGTAATTACTAAATATCGCAGTTAAGAAAGAGAAGAAGATAATAATACATCTTAAGACAATTTTATCTTGAATTTTAAAATTTGAAAAAAGAAAATTTAAAATAATATTCAAAAAGTTTAGTTCTCTTAAGCTTTAATTTTTTTTATAAATTGAAATATTAATGAGCAACAAAAGCTGTGTGTATGCAAGCAGGGTAAAATTGAACTATGACTTTTTTAACTGCGCGGTTGCTCGAGGAGCTTAGGGTTTGAGCAGCTGGAGATGGCCTCCGGCTCGGCCTCAAACGAGATCACATCCGAAATCGATCCGGCGATTACCATGACAGGTAAACGAGCTGCCCCCTTTCCGCTTCTTCCTTCAAAATCCTTCCGGTCTTCTTCTGGAGGTCGTCTACGGGCCGAGGGCGCCATCAAGGATGAGGAGCTAGTGGAAATATTGAAAGATACTTGAACGCCGGTCTTTCTGGATCTGCATTACAGAGCATTGCGAGAGCCATAATGATGGAAACCAGGGACGCCAAGTTATCAGCAAGACGCGACCATCTCGGCCACGTGCCCTCAGATCTGGGATTATACGCGAATTGGAGCTTCCACCAGGTAGACAGTCCGGAATACCTATGTTACAGGCCGCCATCGGCTGTTCCGCCTGTGCCACTCACGATTCTATACGAGCCGTTCGCCAATTTCACTCAGAATTTGGAAGGCGCAATCAGCGAGAAGATCTTGAGTTTGCTCAGACGTTCTGGGATGGTGTTCAGGATGCAGAGTATGTTACTGACCACAAGGCCAAGGTTTTTGACCTGACCGCTTGCTGAGCGGCTACCTTCGTCGGTACGTACTGCCTATGCCAAGATCTTCGGAAAAGGGTTTTGTGGAAGCTGATGGGATTTTGTAGGCCGGGAGCTCGTTCCGATTATTGTTCTTGAATGGAAGGTGAACCTGGGAAATCTGGGGACCCCTACTTCGAAGCCCTGGATTATGTGAAGAGGGCAGCTGCACGAGGACCCTTTATCAGACGAATTCACTGGTAATTTGCATTCAAGGGCCCTGGCTAAGTGTATCGGCTGCGTCAGTTGAAGGTTGGACAACAAAGCCAAAGTATGGGCGCAACCCTTGACAGAAACCCGATGCTTTGGGGACTGGAAAGCGCTGGAGAAGACGGCTAGGATCTGGAGAGCTGTTCGTTGTTTATAGAAGATGTGGAGCGCCTGGCCCATTGCCGAGATCACCACCACCAGCCATACCTTGGTTGCTTAAAAACTTCACCGAGGTGAAACGCCCCTCCGACAAGCGGTTGTTTTTCACGTATATCAATGCTCAAGGGATGCAGGAAGCAGCCAAGTTCGTGTTGAGTTACGGTCAGGAAGCTCACCAAGCTTGGAGTGGGTTTGCACCGAGCTCAAGAGTGTTCAGCCGTTGGGGCCGATTGGAAGCTGGTGACCATGGAGTATCTGGCTCCTGAGAATGGATGGATGTGTGCTGAGGATGTGGTAAAATCCATCCTTGAGGATCAGGATCAGGCAAAGCTTAACAAGTTTCACGCTTGTGTTGCTGCTGCACAGAGGCAGGTCACAGCAAGGGTATGTGCATGGTGACTTCAGACTCTGCAACATTATGGTGAAGGTTGGGACAGAAGATTACGAGGTTAAGGTAGTCGACTTCGACTGGTCCGGGAAGGAAGGGACTGTGGTATATCCCACGATGGTCAGCCGTAAGGTGAAATGGCACAACGGAGTCCGCTTTGGTGCTCTAATCCAGAAGGAGCACGATCTACACTTCATCGATTCGAGTTCCAGACTTGTGGAGCAGTTGCTGACGTAAATCAGTTTAGTCTCTTTTCATTTCATGGGCTTTTCGGAAAACACATTTTTTGATACCATTAATATTTGGGCCGTAAGATTTGAGTGTTCTTATTGAACTAACCAGAATATTTTATATTCTGGCGGGAAACTGTTTTGTTTTGTCTGGAGAATATTCGGAAGTGGATTAAATCACCCACACACATGCACACGTGGTCTCTTTCAAACACACGTGCTCTTAAAACTAATTTTAAAAAATTATTAATCAGTTTAAATAATAATAATTATTTATTTTAACTAGTTTAAATAAACTACTCACTATTATTATTTTACAAACTAACGACGGTGAGCCTTGTGTATAAAAGTAAAATTATAAATTATTTTAACTAGTTTAACAAGTTATAAATTTATTTTATAGATTAAAAAGTTTAAATTATAAAAATATTGTTATATAATTACATTAGTTTAAATAGACTATTAACTATTATTTTATAAATTACTCATCTATTTTGCTGCAACAGTGAGTCATTATCACACAACTGGTCTCTTTCAAACATACGTGAAGAAACAAAGTGAAATCTAAGTCATTGAAATATTACATTTAGAAGTTTCATTACGGCTTAGGTTACTCAATTGTTGCATTATATATTCTATTTTTCACATCATAAATAAAATAGTTTTAAAAAGATTATCATGTCTTTATCTTGTTTAACATATTACATTAAATTATTTCTTATAAATAATTATAAATACATAATATGAATGGATAAACAATGTCCTGCAATGCTTAAATTAAGGTTTTATATATTTAAATGTCCATATCAGTTTAAGTGTTTATTAAAATTTATCACATCTTATAACATTCTTGAACTCAAATACTTCAATGTGGAAGTGGATAAATAAATACATATTCTAGTATACATACTAAAGCAGAATTATAAAATGGTTAATTTTCTTTATATGTATTTGTGTGAAATATAATAATATATACTTTGTATTTAGTAAGTTTATATATTCATTAAAAGAGTGTATTTAATTTTTAGAAATTCAATGGCATATGTCTAAAACATATGTTATTTTAATGATAATATTTTCATTAATAATTTAAATATGTAACCATTTATTATTAACAAGTCGCTAGTATATGTGTGTGTGGGCGTTCTTGTGCACAATACAAGTGTATATGTGTATCTTGGTGCACATACGAGTACGTGTGTGTGTATTCTATAATATATACACCACTTTTCCATGTTAGTTATTTTACACGACGTATACAAGATATTGGTTAGAGTTTGACATTAGATTCAAATATTATTTATGGAGTGGTTATTAATTAATTTACATAAATTAGATATTTATTGTGGAGTAATGATAATTTAAATTTTTTACTCATTACATAATTATGTATATTATTTTATACATTAATTATAAGTAATTTAAAAGACTGCAGTAGACGCTCTGGATATATATTAAAAGTAGAATTTATTATTTGATTTAATGTAACAAATACATTTGAATAACATCGATCGAAAGAATGCAAGCTTAATTTATTTAGTTTAAAACACATATAATGATAAAGAAGCCCAGTGTTAAGTTTGTTTTACCACGATACATATAGTATCCATCTAATGTTTCAATAGTTTTTAAATAAGTAATAATAGTTTATAACTTCAATTATTCAATAGTTTTTTAAACTAGTTTAATTAACTAATTTATAAGATAATAATTTAAACTGTTTAAGAGTCCTACGGTTATTTAGTAACCATGGTACAAATTTATTTGTTTTATTTAACAGTTTAAAAATGTTATCAACTTAAAAATCAGTATTGCTAATAGTATATCTAAATAGTGTAATCTTTTTTTTTTATGTGTGTGTGTCTATATATATATATATAGGGTATAAACTTGAAACAATCGAACAGCAATAACACAATTGCAGATTACACTATTTAGATATACTATTAGCAATACTGATTTTTAAGTTGATAACATTTTTAAACTGTTAAATAAAACAAATAAATTTGTACCATGGTTACTAAATAACCGTAGGACTCTTAAACAGTTTAAATATTATCTTATAAATTAGTTAATTAAACTAGTTTAAAAAACTATTGAATAATTGAAGCTATAAACTATTATTACTTATTTAAATTAGTTTAAATAAAGTATTAGTCATTATTTCTAAAATGGTTAAAACAACAGTGATACAGTTTAACTACTTACAAATTTATTTCATAACTTAATTAGTTTAAATTAAAAAGTATTAAATAGTTATAAAATAAATGGTGTTAAATTATTATTTTATAAATTAATTAAATAAACTAATAGTTTAAATTATAAACTGTTTGTTACACTAGTTTAAGACTATTAACTCTTATTGTATAAACTAGTTAGTTAAACAAGTTAACACATACACACATGTATATATAACGCACATATGCAACACACACACACACACACACACACACAAATATATGCCTCTGTAAATGTGTTTTAATATGACGTACTCTGCGGAGGAGAATTCCGACTCGTGTTCTGCCACAAATGCAATAAGCGCCTGCGCAAAGTTGACAAGTCAGGAAAGCTATGTATGTATGTATGTATCTATCTATTTATATATATAAAAGTTAATACATAAGGCATCGTTAAGAGTTCATAATACGTCCGAACACCGTTCTTGAACCATATCAGCAGCCAAGGCCTAAGTAGGGAAAACAGTAAACTAACTTAAATTAAGTATTACTTACATACGATTAGTTAATGACTCACTTAAACTAGTTTATTATTTATAACAACGTATAAACATGTTTATACACATTCATAACAAGAGTACCTGTTGGAGGGCAATACAATTTCTATATATTTGTCGAACACCGAACACGTTCACCAAACGCATAGCTGTTAATAAAATATACGGGTATCACATGCAAAGTTACATATTTTACATCTCAATTAAGTTAATTGAACTACACGATATCTCATTGTACACACACACACACACATATATATATTAATACATGATGAAATACATACCACATGAGTATCAGTAGTTTACCAAGTTTATATAGCTTAGTTTATGTGCTAATATACACGTCTAATTACAGTAAATATGAATACTATGTAAAATGCGAATATCCTAAATCGTTGCATTAATTTCAATATAATTAAATAAAATTAAATATTATTTGACTATATTTGAGTGGTATTATTATTATTCTTTAGGTCGTTTACGAGAGATGATAATACTAGAACTCAGTGTTTCTTTCTATATTGAGTGTGTATGTGTGTGTATTGTACAAAGTATGCACACGCATTTATATAACATACATACATTTATATAATTTCTATAAGCAGAACATGGAAACTAGGATATACTTATTAATGTATTAATTTTTTAAGTATCATTTTTGAATGCTGGGTAAACAGGATGAAATGCTTGAAGGTAGCATAAGTCGCCACGTGTGTTTATATATATATATTTATTATATAATTTGTAAGTTTATAATGTATGTTTCATATATATACAAAGATGTATATACACACAAGTATATATAAAATTAATTTTGATCTAGTAATATGATCAGAATCGTAGAAAACTTACATAAAACTAATTTGCATGAGCAGTTTTATTCATGTATCTATGTGTATTACATTTTAACGTCTGGTTGTACACTTAATTCAGCTTTAAAATTTGTAATATTTAGATTGGTAAGTATAAACTTTTGTATTTAATAAGTTTATATATCCATTAAAAGAGTGTATTTAGTATTTCAATGGCATATGTCTAAAACATATGTTTTAATGATAATATCTTTATTAAGCATGTAAAGTTATAGATAAATATACGCATGCACACGTCACCATATAATGCTGATTTATTAAATACTGCGAGTTTAATATAGAACATATTAGCAAGTTTATCCTTACGTTCTTATTATTAAGGAAGTCAGTTGTTTTTATGTATTACAATACACACACACACACACACATTAGTATACGTGTGTGCTCTTTGTGTATATGTGTATCCTGGTGTACATATGAGTACGTGTTTGTATTCCATAATATATACAGCACGTTTCCATGTTAGTTATTTTACACGAGGTATACAAGATATTGGTTAGAGTTTGACATTAGATCCGATTATTATTTATGTAGTGATTATTAATTAATTTACATAAATTAGATATTTATTGGGAAGTAATGATAATTTAGAAATTTTACTTATTACATAATTATGTATAATTATTTTACATATTGACTATAAGTAATTTAAAATATTCTGGGAGGACTTGTATATATATTAGAAGTAAAATTCATTATTTAATTTACTGTAACAAATGCATTTGACTAACATCAATAAAAGAATCATGAGCTTAATCTATTTAGTTTAAAACACATATGATGATAAAGAAGCCCATTGTTAAGTTTGTTTTACCACAAGACATATAGTATCCATATATATGTGTTTTTTTATGTGTGTGTGTGTGTGTGTCTATATATATATATATATATATATATATATATATATGTATGGTATAAACTTGAAACAGTCGAACAGCAATAACACAATTGCAGATTAAGGCAATAACACTATTTACTTCGCAATATTGATTTTTAAGTTGATAACATTTTTAAACTGTTAAATAAAACAAATAAATTTGTACCGCTGTTACTAAATATCCGTAGGACTCTTAAAAAGTTTAAATTATTATCTTATAAACTAGTTAATTAAACTAGTTTTAAAAAATATTATATAATTGAAGTTATAAACTATTATTATTTATTTAAATTAGTTTAAATAAAGTATTAGCCATTATTTCTAAAATGGTTAGACTATCCACAACACTATAAATAGTTTAACTACTTATAAATTTATTTCATAACTTAAATAATTTACTTCATAAATAGTTTAAATTAGAAAATATTAAATAGTTATACAATAATGATGTTTAAACAGTTTAAATTATTATTTTATAAATTAATTTAAATAAATTAATAGTTTAAATTATAAACTATAGTTATATATTTACACTAGACTATTAACTATTATTATATAAACTAGTTAGTTAAACTAGTTAACACATACACACATGTATATATAACGCACATACACAACACAGACACACACACACACACACACAAATATATGCCTCTGTAAATGTGTGAGTTTTAATATGACGTACACAGAATTCCGACTCGTGTTCTGCCACAAATGCAATAAGTGCCTTGACAAGTCAGGAAAACCATCTCTCTCTCTCTCTCTCTCTCTCTCTCTCTCTCTCTCTCTCTCTCTATATATATATATATATATATATATATATAATTTAATACCTCATAAGGCATCTTAAGAGTTCATAATACATCCGAACACGGTCCAGGAGTTGCTGAACCATATCAGCATCAGTGGAGCTATTATACATACATTTATACAATTTCTATAAGCAGAACAAACTAGGATATACTTATTAATGTAAGCATTATTATTGAATGCGGGGTAAACACGATGAAATGCTTAAAGGTAGCATAAGATGGCACAATGTAGTGTGTGTGTCTCTATATATATATATATATAGTTTTATCATATAATTTGTAAGTTTGTAATATATGTTCCAAGATGTATACACACACAAACTTATAAATTAATTTTGATTTAGTAATATGGTCAGAATCATAAAAAACTTACATAAAATTAATTTGCATGAGCAGTTTTATTCATGTTTCTATGTGTATTACATTTTAACGTCTGGTTGTACACTTAATTCAGCTTTAAAATTTGCATTATTTATATTGGTATAATAATTACTATAATTATGATTTATTAAATAAAGTGTATATTTCTCTTTCCAGGTAGGATAAATACGTTTGAACTAGATTCTATAGCTACTTAAATATTTGATGTTTCTCATAAGTATCTCATTATATATAAATACAAACGTACATATACATATATGAACATACTTTGTATGTTTATATATCTGCAGAGCTACTGTCATGGTCTTGCTAAAATGTTCGATTTTGTGAATATTCTTATTCATTATTATTCCTCAAGCTTATATATAGAGTTGAATCTTATTCTTTTTTAAAATTGAATATGAAACTGTTGATGATAACCAAGAGGAATATCTAAGTCTTACTAATTCCATAATATTAATTATAATAATTATTAATAAAATAATTATACCATGTAAGATCCACGTGTACGGCTGCATGTGCACATACTATTATTAGTGTAGTAGATTTTGATACCGTCAGATTGGATTTAATCTAGACCATTCGCTCTTTTATATAAGTTAGGGTTTTGAACTAATGAATATATACATTTCTATATTCTAAGTTTTCACATTGGTGGAGGTGAGGGGCACCTCTAATTGTCCCTATGGAGTTCAGATTTATGTCTTTTTATCAATTTTCTTTATTTTTTAGGTTAGCTTTTCCATTGTCTAGATCTATTCCTTTCTTGTATATTTTGTCTTTTCTTCGTCCATGATCCACAACAGACAAATCCCTTGTCTGTGGAGCAGTTACTCATGCAGTTGTTGGATGCCATGCGTGTGCAACTGAACAATCATTCTCAGTTGATGGCAGCATTCACAGTCCAGGGTACTCCTCCTACTCATGTTGCAAACCCCCGTGTCCGCCGGATTTCTTTCGGAAATCCTGGAGATGATGTGTACCATTGGTTTGACCACTTCACTGTGGTTGCCACATATCATTCGTGGGACGGTGCTCAGTGTTTGCGCGAGTTTCCTACTTGTCTTCAAGGGACGGCGTTGCAGTGGTACAATGGTCTGGACGTTGCAACTCGTGGAGATTGGAATATTCTTCCAGAGATCTTCAAACGTGCATTTGGGCATGCGGACGACTGTGATGATGCTTTTCAGCAGTTGCATCGTATTCGTCAGGAGCCATCTGAGTCGGTGATGCAGTTTGGTGTTCGCTTTCGAAGCCTTTTGCTGCGTGCAGAACCTAACATGTCGGAACGCATCAAGTTAGGTATGTTGTGGCCAGCACTTCGTCAAGACCTTGTGGGGCTTGTGCATGCACTAGCTCCAGTGACTCTTGACGATGCTTTGAGGCTGGCACAACGATATGAGTCGTCACCTCTCCCACTTGCGCCTTCACGTGCTCTGTTCCACTTCATGTTGGGGATGGACCTGCTCCGATGGAGGTTGAGGCTGTTGCCGCTCGTGTACCAGCACAAGGTGGGGCCCGTGGACGAGGACGTGGACGTGCAGTTCGTTGTTGGGCGTGTGATGAGGTTGGACACACGTATCGGCGCTGTCAACGGTTTCCCGATTGGCGTCCCCCATTTCCAGGATGGAGGCCATGGCGTCAACAACGTCCGGTTGGTGCTGCTGCAGTGGAAGGTTGTGATGCGGTGGATCTTCCGGGAAACGACGAATCGCACGAGTAGAGGAGGGTCCTCGTGCGAATAAATTAGTGACCCCTGTCTTTCTTTCGGGAGTATCATCAAGGGGTTCACTCGGCACCAAATCATCCGGTTTTCACTTTTCAAGCTCGTTTAATCACACCCACGCTGTTTTCCTTTCAGTGTTGGTGGATACAGGTTCGAGTTTGTCCTCTGTTTCTCAATCTGTTGCTACACGTTGCAGCCTTCATTTGCGTCGTGCGGTAGAACCAGTCTTCATTCTGTACGGCAACGGACATACTCATGCTTGTTCGCGGATGAAGTGGACATTGTTGTTCGTGTGGATGATGTGAGCTCGAGCTTCAATCTTTGCGGGTGGTGCCGAGTCAAGCTTTTCACCTTATTCTTGGTATGGATTGGTTAACTCGCAATCATGCCAAGTGTGACTTTGAAAAGTCTCCCCCTTGTTTGACTCTCCCTCGTCTTTCTTCCATTCCTCTTACTTCTATTCCACTTCGTCCATCTGCTTCCACCTCTGCTTCCATCACTTTTGTCTCACCCTATTTCCAACCATTTTCCCTTCATGCTCTTTTTTCTTCTTGGATCCATCAGATGATCGTCGTGCTGTAGTTGTTGATCAACTCAAGAAGGAGTATGCTGATCTTTTCAACTTCGACTTGTCATCTGGGGCCAAGATTGCGACACGCCACCCTATTCCAACTGGAGATGCTAGGCCAATCAAGGTACCTGTTCGGCGTCACCAAAGGAGCTCAAGATCTTACGAGCGAATGTCAAAGAGATGTTGGAGAAGGGTGTTATCCGGAAATCTCGAAGTCCTTGGGCGTGCGAACCTCACCTTGTGACGAAGCCTGATGGGAGCGTTCGATTCTGCATTGACTATCGCCCATTAAATGAGGTAACCGTCTCAGATGTGTACCCACTTCCTCATACTGCAGACCTTTTGGATCGACTGGGGCGGAGCCGTTGGTTCACCAAGTTAGATCTCGCATCTGGATATTGGCAAGTTCCGATGGCTGACATGGACATTCCCAAGACTGCTTTTCGGACACCATTTGGCCTGTACGAGTTCTGGTGATGCCTTTCGGTTTGAGCAATGCTCCAGCAACTTTCCAGCGTATGATGGATGAGGTTCTTTGCGACATGCCGGAGGTGACTGCCGATTTCATCGATGATGTTTTGATCCATTCGGATGGAACGTGGGAGGAGCATGTCGGTGATGTACGTAAGGTTTTGGATCGCTGCGGGAAGTTGGTTTGAAGTTGAAGCCATCTAAGTGTGTGTTTGGATCAAAGGACACCACTTATCTGGGTTATCGCATTTCACGTGAAGGTTTGCAAGTCGATCCTGACAAACTAGTTGCAGTTTTGAAGTTCCCTACGCCAAAGTGTGTGAATGATGTGCAACGCTTTCTTGGCAAGGTACAATATCTGGGTCGTTTTGTATCATCTTTCAGATCGTACTGCACCGTTGCGCGCGTTGTTGAAATCGTCAATGACTTTTTTGTTTGGTCTAAGGATTGCAAGCAGGCATTTGCAGATCTCAAAGAGTTGTTGACGACTCCTCCAGTTTTGGCGTACCGGATTACCTCGTCCTTTCATCTTGCATGTAGATGCTTCTGACATCGGCCTTGGGGGCGTATTGATGTAAGAGAGTATGAGTGTTCCTGGCCAACGACATCCCATCGCGTACATCAGCCATACATTGCAGCCAACAGAGGTGAATTACTCCATGACAGAAAAGGAATGTCTAGTAGCAGTTTGGGGTTTTGAGAAGCTCCATGCCTACTTGCATGGTTCGCGGACGTTGTTGGAAGGTGATCATGCAGCAGTCACTTCGTTGTTGAAGCGAAGAATTTGATTGGGCGTACTGCTCGGTGGGCCTTGAAACTTCAAATTTACGACTTTGAAGTTGTTCATCGCCCAGGAAGTTCCATGGCTGATGCTGATGCTCTTTCTCGGGCTCCTCTTCCACCTTCTCTCTCTTCTGTTGCCCCCCAGTTGTTCCAGCTTCAGTGGACTTTTTGGGAAGATTCCGTACCATCAGCAGTTGCTGTGCTTGACGTTCAGTGTCCGCAGAATGCAGAGTTAGATTTGCCGTCTTTGGATGAGGTTCGGGAAGCTCAAAAGGTTGAGCCGTGGATTCGAAGGCTTCGTGATGGGTTTGAGAATCCTGCATCACTTGCTGATGACTTGCCTTTCAGGCATTTACATTCACAGTATCGCCTTCAGGATGACCTTCTTTATTTTGTGGGGACTGATCCAGATGATCCTTTGCGGTTGGTGGTGCCTTCAATCTTCATTCCACGCTTCCTCCATGCTTACCATGACTCTCCTATTCTTGGCGGGCACATGGGACATCGTCGGGTGATGGAGAAGCTGCGCAGATCTTTCTATTGGCCGGAGTTGCGAGGAGATGTGATTCGGTATGTGCGTAGTTGTGTGTGGTGCCAAGCTCGCAATACTCCCCCATGTGCTTCGGAAGGACGGTTGGAGTCAATTGCAGTTTCTCGTCCGTTTGAATTGGTGGCATTTGATTTGATGGGACCTTTTCCGCGGTCAACTGCTGGTAACGAGTACGTTATTATTGCTTCTGATTACCTAACTCGTTGGGTAGAAGTTGGTGCTCTTGCTAGTGCGACTGCTTCTGCTGTTGGTCAGTTTCTCCTAATCGGGTCGTGTTTCAGCATTCTTGTCCGGAGCGAATTCTCTCGGATAATGGTCCGCATTTATGGCTGAGGCATTTCATGTTTTGACATCTCGATTAGGGATACGCCACACTTTCACAAGTGCTTATCATCCTCAGACAGATGGTTTAGTGGAACGGCTCGTCAGAACCTTCAAGGGGATGATCGCGAAGTATGTGAACTTTCAACATTCAGATTGGGATGGTTATCTGCCGTCTCTCCGATATGCTTATGTCACTGGAGTTCAAAGTTCCATTGGTACTTCCCATATAAGCTCTTGTATGGTCATGACCCGGTGTTGCCAACGGAGTTGGGTTTGCCTTCTCGGTTACCGCGAGCTGCTGATGCTAGGTCGTGGGATCGGTATCTGACGAGCATTCTTCCATTGGTTCGTGCGGAGTCAGCAGAACACTTGGGCCGCGTACAAGTAGGACAACAACAACGCTACAACTCGCATCATCGTCCTCCTGCGGAGTACAAGGTTGATGAACTGGTGTTGGTTTTTTCCCAAGCTTACGGTACGTGGTTTAGCTAAGAGTCTCCTTCCTCAGGAAAGGACCGTATCGAGTGCTACGGCAAGTAGGGCCACAGGTTTATGAGGTTCGGCACGACATTCAACCCGATCCTCCGGAGATTGTACATGTACAACGGTTGAAGCATTTTGTGCAACGGGAAAAGTTGTGCCGCCTACAGATCCACCAGTGCCTCCTCCTGATGTTCCTCCAGATCCGGGCTATCTACAAGAGAACCCTAACCAACTTACACCCTTCCGAGAGGAGGGGATGATGTAAGATCCACGTGTACTGCATGTGCACATATTATTATTAGCGTAGTGGATTTTGATAGTCATCGAATTGGATTCAATCTGGACCACTCGCTCTTGTATATAAGTTAGGGTTTCTGAACTAATGGATATCACATTTCTATATTTCGAGCTCTCACACTACATTTTATAGAATGCATATGTATAAATATATTAAAATTATTTAAAATTGAAATATGAAACTGTTGATGATAACCAAGAGGAATATCTAAGTCTTACCAATTCAATACCCTTACCTCTCACATGCTAAGCGATTGCTCTAGCATCTCAGCTACATCCCTGGATTACTAATAAGATTACTCCCGGTTTCATGAATATACCATAATAATAACATAAATTAAACTGCATGTATTTAACATAAATGATATATTAATGCATATGTCTAAATCATATGTTATTTTAATTTAAATTATTATCTTATAAATTAGTTAAGTAAACTAGTTTAAAAAAACTATTAATCAGTTTAAATGAGAAACTATTATTTAGAATTAATATACATATACATTCTATAAAACATATACATTAATAATGCATGTATTTTAAACATAAATGAAATATTAATGCATATGTCTAAAACATATGCTATTTTAATTTAAATTATTATTAAGTAAACTAGTTTTAAAAAAATTATTAATCAGCTTAAATTATAAACTATTACTATTTTATTTAAACTAGTCTAAATAAACTATTAACTATTATTTTACAAATTAACGACAGTGATCACTGCTGTTGTTGTCCAATCACTCTATCAATGTTTTATAAACGTAAAATTTAAAATTATTTAACTAATTTAATTAGTTATAAACTTATTTTATAAATTAACTATTTATATTTATAAACCATTGTTATATATGCACACACACGTACGTGTGTATATATGTTCTTTAGTATGTATTATATATTGTAAGCTCTCTTTCCCACACACACACACACCCACGTGGTCTCTCTCTCAATCAAACACGTGCGTGAGTGACAGAAATTACATTCAAAAGTTTCATAAGATGCAAGTGTATATGGCTTTTCACAAAGGGTTTTTATATACTATCCACTTTTTGATATATTCTAACTCGCTATTATATTATGTTTAAGTTTATTAAAAATTTATAAGTAATATTATGAAAATTAAGGTTTTATATAAATTAAATATCAATATCACAAAATTTGTAACATATTATTCTTGAACTTAAATACTTCAATGTGGAAGCGGATAAATAAATACATATTCTCGTATACATACCAATGGGGAATATAAGATGGTTAAGTTTCTTTACATGTATTTGTGTACACATATACACCTCATTTTTAATTTTACTTGCATAATTATGTATAATTAATTTACACAATAATTTAAAAGCTGCATTAAAATTATAGAAAAAAAGACCGTTATTGATGATGTTAAAATTAAGATATATTATTTTATCTTATATAACAATTCATTTGATTAACATCAATAAATTTAATCTATTTAGTTTAAAACATATATATAATGACAAAGAAGCTCACTGTTAAGTTTGTAAGTTTTACCATAGCTAACATATGCATATGTCACATATATATCCAACTCAAAAACAAGAATTTAAATATATATATCAGATACATATAGTCCAGCCCCTTCTTTACTGGTCATAACTTAAAATAATCAAACAATAAAAGAGCATGCACGCACACACACATACACATACACAAGCGCACACACACACACACACTCTTAAATGAAATTAATATATACCTGTTTATCAGTATGAATTTTAATGTAAAATGTACATTAATAAGGAACATATGTGAGACTTTATGTATATATTAGTTTTCCTTAATTATACATAAAACTGTGCATCTATACATATGCATATGTATGTTTAATGTTCTGATCACTCTAACTGTGTGTGCATAGATATAGATATGCATTGTAAATAAAAAGCAACTAACAATGTAAAACATTATTCATATACATCACGTAAATAACTAACATAAAACCATGGTATATTCATGAAAAGTACACACAACATATGTATATCTCTATTCATATAAACTGGTGAATAACCTTAAGTATAAAGGGATGTAGCTCAGATGGTAGAGCAATTGATTTGCATGTGATGGGTAAGGGGATCGATGCCCCTCGTCTTTATTTCTGTTAATTTTATAAATATATGTATAACATATATTCTATAAAACATATACATTAATCATAATGCATGTATTTAACGTAAATGATATATTAATGTAGGAATATGTACTAATATATATATGTGTGTGTGTGTGTGTATATATATATATATAACATATACAATCTATGATATATTATTAATGCATGTATTTAACATAAATGAAATATTAATGTAGAGTACTTAACATTGTTTGTTAAAGTTCTTAGAAACCATGAGTTTTTTATTCCATTGTTATTAAAAAAATTACAATTAAATTTAAATACAATAAGTGTATACTTTGTAGTTTATATATCCATTAAAGGAGTATATGTAATTTTGGACTTCATTGGCATATGTCAAAAAGATATGTTATTTTATTTGTTACTGTTTATGCTAATATTTTCATTAAATGCTATATAATATATAGCATGTTATCTGCTATTGGAACTGTAAAGATAAAGCTATAGATAAATATACGCATGCACACGTAACTATAGAATTTAATAAAGCTGATGTTATTAAAAACTATTAATTTATACGAGTTTAACATAAACAAGTTCATCCTTTTCTTATTACTAAGGAAGCCAGTTCTTTTTATGTATTACAATATATATATATATATATATAGAGAGAGAGAGAGAGAGAGAGAGAGAGAGAGACATACAGACGCTAGTGCATGTGTGCGTGCATGTTATGTGTGTGGCTTGTGCGCATACAAGTGTATATGTGTATCCTTGTGTACATACTAGTGTAAATCTTGAAAAAAAACTCAAAGTAATTAAAAAGTCATGACATAGTAACTAGCAACATCTCAACTTTCATATTAAAAACAAATGTTTATATACACTGGTTTGAACTATCCTGAAGTATCATAATTTTTGAGTTCCATGTTCTTTCACGATTGGAATCTGATTATGTAATCTTAATTACTTAATGTTTCAACACTCCCTCTCAAGTGAGGACTCTGAGTTAGTGTTTAAGTTTGCAAAACAGCTTCTCTCCTAATATTTATATATGCAAATTGTATTTAAAATGAGAATATCTATAGTCCCATTTTTTAATAATTAATAATTTTAGTTATTTAATTAATATTTTTTTAAATAATTTATGTTTAAAAAAAGAATATTCTTTAAAATATATGTTTAAAGATAGAATATTCTTTAAAAATTTATATTTTTATAATTGACTTTTTAATAAATTATACTATTCATCAACCAAAAATTAATAACATTATAAAAGTAGAAAGTATTAAGTTATATAATATATTATATTAATATTATGGGTTCAATATAAAAATTATTAAAAAGCATAAGAAATACATTATAGAAATATTTATGTTGTTATTAAAATATTAATATTTAAATATAACATTAATTAAAATTTGTACTAGTAATAATATATATATAATATACAAAATCCTATATAATCAATCTTCCATATCTTTTATAAATTTATATAGTTAAGTAAATAATTTGGTACTTAATTATGAATATTAAATATACTATATTTTATAATTTTGTAATTGCTTTAAACTTTAAAAAATATACATTCTCTTGCAGTTTTATTAATCATAATTTTATTAACGCTTTTTAATATCCACCTATATCAAATGAATTTAACATTTATAAAATATATTAGGTGTTTTTTTATTAAAAGACCATGTTTTTTTTAATCATTCATTATATTTTCATCTCTTTCTCATGTTGCCTTTTTTTAATCTAAACCATATTCAAAAGTTTCATTATGACTTAATTTTATATGTATTATTCAATTGTTACGTTATATCTATTATCCACACATCTTATAATATTTCAATGACTTAGATTTCATTTTGCTTCTTCACGTGTGTTTGAAAGAGACCACGTGTGTGTGTGAAGAGAGAGCATTTCATGCCACAATTCACTAAATATTATTGCCAACAATGACTCATTGTCGCAGCAAAATAAATGAATAATTTATAAAAATAGTTAATAGTATATTTAAACTAGTGTAAATATAAACAATAGTTTATAATTTAAACTTTTTAATCTATAAAATAAATTTATAACTAGTTAAACTAGTTAAAATAATTTATAATTTTAGGCTCACTATCGTTAATTTGTAAAATAATAATAGTGAGTAGGTTATTTAAACTAGTTAAAATAAGTAATAATAATTTATAATTTAAACTGCTAATAATTTTTTAAAATTAATTTAAAGTTATGTATGGACGGGAAGTTTAAATGTTATCAACTTGTAATTAATATAAATCAGTATTGCGAGTAGTACAGTGAAAAAAGAAAAGATAATAATACCTCTTATAAATTTTAAAATTTGAAAAAGAAAATTTAAAATAATATTCAAAAATTTAGTTTTTTTTAAGCTTTAAAAACGTTTTTGACAGAGGAGCTTAGGGTTTAGAGGAGCAACAGGAGATGGCATCCGGCTCGGCCTCAAACGAGATCACATCCGAAATCGATCCGGCGACTATCGTAGCAGGTAAACGAGCTTCCTCCTTTCCGCTTCTCCCTTCAAAATTCATCCGGTCTTCTTCTGGACGTCGTCGCGCTGCTGGCAGGGAGGAGGGCGCATTGGCCGAGGGCGCCGGCGACATGACGGAGGAGGAGGTAGTGGAAAATTGAGAAGATACTTCAACCGTGGTGGATTTGTACAGAGCTGCGTTGCGAAAGCCATGAAGACCAGCGACGCCAAGTTATCGGCAGCACGCGCGACCATCTGGGCCACGTGCCCTCAGATCTGGGATTATACGCGAATTGGAGCCTGCACCAGGTAGACAGTCCGGAATATATGTTACAGGCCGCCATCGGCTGTTCCGCCTGTGCCACTCACGATTCTATATGAGCTGTTCGCCAATTTCACTCAGAATTTGGAACGCAATCAGTGAGAACGATCTTGAGTTTGCTCAGACGTTCTGGGATGGTGTTCAGGATGCAGAGTATGTTACTGACCACAAGGCCAAGGTTTTTGAGCTGACCGAATTGCTGGGCGCCTACCTTCATCGGTACGTAGCTGCCTATGCCAAGATCTTTGGAGCTGATGGAAAGGGTTTCGTGGAAACTGATGGGATTTTGGTAGGCCGGGAGCTCGTTCCGATCCTTGTTCTTGAATGGAAGGATGAACCTGGGAAGTCTGGGGACCCCTACTTCGAAGCCCTGGATTATGTGAAGAGGGCAGCTACACGAGGACCTTCTTATCATCGAATTCACTGGTAATTTGCATTCAAGGGCCCTGGCTAAGTGTATCGGCTGCATCAGTTCAAGGTGTCGACAACAAAGCCAAAGTATGGGCGCAACCCTTGACAGAAAAGCGCTGGAGAAAGACGGCTAGGATCTGGAGAGCTTTTGCTTGTTTATAGAAGATGTGGAGCGCCTGGGCCCATTGCCGAGATCACCACCATCAGCCATACCCTTGGTTGCTTAAAAACTTCACCGAGGTGAAACGCCCCTCTGACAAGCGGTTGTTTTTCACGTATATCAATGCTCAAGGGATACAGGAAGCAGCCAAGTTCGTGTTGAGTTACAGTGAGGAAGCTCACCAAGCTTGGAGTGGGTTTGCAGCCGAGCTCAAGAGTGTTCAAGTTGTTGGGGCCGATTGGAAGCTGGTGACTATGGAGTATCTAGCTCCTGAGAATGGATGGATGCGTGCTGATGACGTGGTGAAATCCATTCTTGAGGATCAGGATCAGGCAAAGCTTAACAAGTTTCACGCTTGTGTTGCTGCTGTGGCAGAGCAGCAGGTCATGGTGACTTCAGACTCTGCAACATTATGGTGAGGGTTGTGACGGAAGATTACGAGATTAAGGTAGTTGACTTCGACTGGTCCGGGAAGGAAGGGACTGTGGTATATCCCACGATGGTCAGCCGTAAGGTGAAATGGCACCACGGAGTCCGCTTTGGTGCTCTAGTCCGGAAGGATCACGATCTACACTTCATCAATTCCACTTCCAGACTAGTGGACAGTTGTTAACGTAGATTTTTCTTTTTTCTTCTCCTATCTCCTTTTGTCTCTTTTCATTTCCTGGGCTTTTCGGAAAACACATTCTTCAGGCTTTCATGTTTGACATGCTCCTTCCAGTTGGGGTCGGGTATGTATGTACTCCTTTTGCTTTGTTTGCTCTTCTTTTCTGAGGCTGACCTGATTACATGGTTCCAGACACGACCGGAAACTAGAAGAGGTGCTGATAAACAATGCTCTGAAGCCGGTTGCCTGCCGAATGTTTTTTTAAGCTGCTCCTTGGGATTGCGCTTAAACTGGACATCAACAAAACGAGGTGCGGTTTGGGGACCGACCTTGATGAAGCCAGGTATTGCTTCTGGCTTTCAGTATATTCTAGAATATTGCAAGTATATACTAAGAATATTTTTCCAAATAGAGCGTTTTTGTAAAAATTGCTGACTATGGTACTAAACGATTAACTTAGATGCCGATCATCTTTTCCTTTTTCATACTATGTTTCCGAGACAAATGAACTTCGACTAGAGTTATATTATAATCCGTATTTCGTACAATAATTTAAAAGTTATCCAAGCATATTTAATTTAAACATTGCACTTGCGTGTAATGATTTAAATTAAATCACTTGATGACTATAAGTACTCTGTGCACAAGCCAGAAGTACTATAAACATATTCCTGCCTCAAAATGCTAGGCAGTAGCAATAAAACAAAAATAAGAATGATAAACCAAGCCCCCTTACTGTAGACAAGTTAACACCTGTCTCACGAGCCAAGAATAGAGCAGGCCGTGTTAGTATCTTATAGCATTTTATTTGCTTCCCTCCTACTGCTAGACTCAAGCCATATCTAATACTATATCTTTCTAAGGAACGGCTAAGTAATTATAGCAGAATAGGTTACTCCACTCTTAGTGAGACATATCTAGACGTATATAGTAGGATTATATGTAAAGTGGTGATTCCTTTCTATTGTTGATACATAAAAGACAAACAAACAAGCAAACATCTTATAGCATGTTCTTGCTTTCTGTATATGGCTTCTTATGCTTTAATTACATATTGCATTCAACTTCAGTCCGGATGTGAAACAAGTCTGTAGACACAAGTCGGTCTGGATTTTGGACCCCGGGGCACACGAAACAGGGATGGTGCTAAATACAAGCCTGGCTAACAAGTGAAAACTTTTAACAATGTCTGGTTCCACTAGCAAAATAGATGGTTGACCTAAACCAGATCCCAGGTTTTTCAAGACTTCTACCGGGTAACTCTTTGGCGAAAGGTAAAGGTCCCCTGCCCGTTCAAGTTAAACTGTTTCTACTGCTCTTGAGACGTCTTCCAACAAACCATTATAGAGCTTCGGCTATGGCAAACAACAATGTTGGCTGGCCTACGTGAGGCAGCTCCACATTTGAGTCTGCAAAGCCAAGCGATATCTCAGGATTGCCTCGCTTGTCTGGGTTTTGAATAGTATTCACGTGGTGGTGGATCGGTTTAATAAGACAACTCATTTCATTCCCACATCTTACTTCATAAATGATGCACAAGCTGCTCAATTGTTTTGGCTTCAAGTGCAACTCTGAATTTCTTAGCCAATTCATGTTTGACTCTCTTCACCAGCTCACTAAGCTATGTAGTGGGGCTTTGTTCCTCACGCATGAGACTTTCTTTTCCCTCAACTGGGAGATAGAAAATGAGAGAAGAGAACCGTTTGTATTCTATTGTAAAACTGTACAGTTACATCTCTTGTTCCACTGCTTGTATAACCCTGCAGGGTGAATCTCCTGTGATCCAATGGTCTGACACCCAGGGATCGTATCGCATCCTATTGTATCTCGTAGTGCTCGATACTTGATTCCTAACACTGGATCACGCCATGTAGCATGCATTTCTCAGCCCATCAGTAGACTTACTCAAGTTGCCTGTAGTAGACAATAAACATCCTCCTTCCTTCCTCCCCATTTGTTCTTTCAATCAATCCATTACCTGTGAATAAAACTAGTGGAGAACTTATCCAGTAGTTCTTCCACTACTTCATTGCAAAAATGTATACCCTGGTTAGTAACAATTTCCAAAGCACAATCAAACTTGGTACATTTGTTTTCAAATGGAATTTGCAGTCACTTCCTTGGTTGCTTCGAACTCCTACAACTTCCACCCATTTCGTTAGATAGTCTATTATTACTAGGATGATATGAAAGCCACCGGAACTGGTCCAACAAAATCTATGCCCAACTTCTCAAAAAGTTTTGTTGATGAAATTGGGTGCAAATGTCCTTCTCCACCAATCATCTTTCAAAAGCTTGACAAATATGACAAGTCTGCACCATGCTTTACAGTAGTTCAAATATACTTCTCATGTGACTGGCCCAGAACAAATAGTCTTGGTGTTCGTCGGGATTGCCCATTATAAGCAACATTATTTGGGATTGTATATTGATCAGTTGGAGGCTTGCCGCAGTATGAAGGGGTTCATCTTAAGTAGTATATGGTGTTATTACTTCTTTATGCAGATGATGTGGTTTTTTCTGGTTCATACACAAGTTAGTATGCAACAACAACATTTGAATGCCTGAGAATGGTATCTGAAAGGTCTGGTTTAAAAGTGAATATCTAAAAAGACCAAGTTTGTGATTTTTAAGTCACAACATAATATGTTTATGGATTGCATTACTAAAGTGAAATGGAGAATGAGAAAGGAAAAGGATGACAAATATAGAAAAGTAGTTAAGGCAAAGGAGAGAGTCTTTAAGCTTGCTCTCTTATATCATGTTAGTAAAAAGGGTGTATAATATATTATAAATCTTTATGTATAATAATATTTATTTGTAATGGATGTGTCTAACAAGGTTATAACCAAAAATTGTTATTACCTTTTACTTCAAAGATTAAATCGTTGTGGCACTAAAGTAAATGATTTAATACACTTTGAGAGCAAACAAAATAAAAATGTTTCACCTTTCATAACTATTGTGTAAGGTATGTTTGAATAAAGAAAGATGGTTTTATTGTTTCAACATGGTTACAATTAAGAAATTTTGCCATTGCATTATTAAAATTTATTGGAATGAGATATTGAAATGATTAAATTGAAATGATCAATTGATCGTAATTTCAATTATATAAATGGTTAAAGGTATATAATTAAATGTGTAAGAGAGTTTCTGGGTTAACGACTGAGTTCGTTGCTCTTCTATCGGTGCAAGCTATAGCTTATGTTGTTAAGGCACAACCTATGTTATGTCGCCCTAACTTTCAAATGACAAGGGTACATCCACCTTCGAAGTTACTCACCCTTAACATTGATAAATCCATGCTTGAAAGGTCTTGTTGAAATGCACATTTTAAGAGGCAGAGGTTGAAACTTATCTCTCCTCCATATCAACTAGGTGTAGCACTCATGGCTAATAAGGCACATTTGTGTCTTGTTTAGCTGTGGGTGTGGAATCTTATTTGACAAGTTCACATTACGTAATTCTAAGAGGTTCTAAGTTGGCATTTAGAATTCACATTTGTAACACTTGGTGCAACTATTGAATCTAAGGCCTATGGCATGATAACCCATATCGTGGAAGGCAGTGTCACATGTAGATGTAAACCGGGCTAGACGTCACACGATACAAGGCCTGAGGCACGTCCTTTGGGGTGTGTCATGGGTTAGATACTCATGCTTGTGCTCGCATTAGAGTGCTTAACCTTAGGCATCCGCTCAAGCGAGGTTAGGTCTTGTAACTAGGTATGCTTTGGCACACTTGGTTAGGGGGTGTTCTTCTTAGGATCTAAGGGTTAAACAACCTAAGCTCACTACAGAAGCCCTATCATGAGACGAAGGTTATGTACTTTGGGTTATCCAAACTTAGCCTTGGGGAGTTTGCTTAACAGAACACTCATGTTCACATATGGCACACCACTTGTTTCCTCACTAAGTACTAGCCTAAGTCTAGGCCATAATTTGGCCACTTAAACCCCTTAGGGTTAGTCGTGGTTCATGGTACCCCTTTGTCGCCTTAAAGAGGTTGTACTCTCGTATGAGGGTGATTCCTCAAGAAGTAAGTGATGATGCCCTAGCTCTGTCATGGGAGCATGTGTGAAACACATCTTCTTTGTAGGGTTAGGGCATGAGCCTATCTAAGTCTACTAGGATAGGATCTTAAAGTTTACTTGGGATATCCTTTAAGTTTGGGGGATGGTCATTTTAGGGGACTTAAGATAGGAACTTTAAGTTTTTTGTTTAACTAGGCATTTGAGTCAAACTCTTATGGTCATCTTGGAAGATTTAGTGTTGCTCACATAGGAAATTTACATCGGAAGGCCACTTGGCAGCCAGTGTTCCTTCAGGTTAAAACTCTGACAAATGTGTAGCACATGGAAAATGTATTATGGAGAAAGAAATAGTCCATATAATGTACAAAAAATGATAGACCTTATGGAGAGAGAAACGATATATATATAAAAAATGAGAATTGCATGGTAGGAGTTTTCCTTTTCAACTCTATTATATATGTGATGAAATGGGCCATATTTCTAGGGACTGCCCTAAAAAGAATATATAACCGTCTACTTTTACAAGGATGGACAATAGACAACCTACATCACAACTAATTGAAATAAATAAGGAAAAAAAAGAGTATTCGTCGCTTATAAGAACAACTACGACTTTTTAACGGAATGAAAAGGATTTGATGTAAAAGGAGAGAAATGTGCTCTTCTTAAAAGGAATTGATTATGTTACATGATAATGTGATTGACCAGAAGTAAAATTCTGATTAGGAAGGTCAAATTGACATATATTAAATAATGTTTTCAATCTTAGTTATCACATGATGAGGTAATGAAAGACATGAAACCCATCTCCAAGAACAAGATCTCTTTGTTTAACAAAACACTTATGTCCGCCTATGGTGCACACTCATGTCCTCACTAAGTTAGCCCTAGGTTTAGGGTATGACTTGGTCACTCAAATCCTTATGGGTTAGTGGTTTAGGGTACCCCTTATTGCTCTAAAGGGGTGTACTCTTGGATGAGAGTGATTCCTTGAGGGGTAAGTGATGATGCCTTATCTCTGTTATGGGGGCATGTGTGAAACACATATTCTTTATGGGGTTAGGGCATGGCCTGTTTAGATCTACTGGGATAAGATCCTAAAGTCTATTTGGGATATCCTTTAGGGTTCAAGAATGGTCATTTTAGGAGACTTAGGGTAGGACTCTAAGTGTTTTGTTTAACTAGGCATCTGAATTAAACTCTTAGGGTCATTTTAGAAGACTTAGTTGCTTACACAGGGAATTGACATCGGAACGCCACTTGGCGGCCACTTTGATAACCATTTGGGTTAAAACTCTAACAACTGACATGTTTATTATACTCATTCTCCATAGAGACATCATACTAGATGCCATTCAATAATTTGTAACTCCCTATCTCATTAAGTTCAAAATACCAAATTTCAAAATTTAATTTCCATGATAAGAGTCTCCATGAACTCGTAATACTGCACGCCTTTGTAACATTATATTATTTTATAATTCTCAAATTGATTATGTAAATGTTTCTCAACATTATACCAAAGTATAGCATTTCCATTAATTCGATTAATTAGTGTTTTAAATAAGCATTTTTTAAACTAATTCTTATTCCATAAACAATTGTAATTTCAATATTGATACTCTCAATCTGATAGCGATCATCTTAACGTTCAATTCCTCAAGTTTACTAATTAATTGTCATATTAATAGATATAACCTTACAATTGTATCAATTTATTAAAATGTTAAAATTATAATATGGACATGGTCTTAGTTTATATGAACCGAACTTCAGTTTTGAGAGAAATATAATGTTACTTCAATATTTGAGTAACTGTTCAGATATTAAAAGGAATTATGAATTAGTATTTGGTTCATCTAATTGATTTAGTAAGATATTATCTTTTACACTAATGTTATTATGACACTGAAGTGCCACACTAACTTCATGTTTCAATCATATCTCATAATTCAGCCCAAACATGAATAAAATATCTAATTCAATATGTCAAACTAAGTTACACTATTCATTTTAAACACTTAACAATCCATAAAGTATTAGATTGCTCCTCAAGCAATGTATTAAAAAACGCCTCATTTCTTAATTAACTTAAAAACATATTTTAAGTTACTACATTAAGGTACTACCTTACTAAAGTGTCGGATTCAAATCTGCTTGAATTTGTATATTTTATGATTATGGCCACCTCGTGTGATCATAACCAAGTCTCAAATTTAAGCACTCTAAACTCAATATTTAAGAGATATTATACTTAATCTTAGAGAGACTGTCATAAATACTTCCAAAGTTTAAAAATATAAATATCTCAATAAATGAGGTGATAGGAAACCTCATATTCTTAAATTGAACATTAGATCATACTTTAGGAACTTTGTATCATAATCATCAAGAAGGGAGACCATCTTTTTGAGTTAATTTAGAGACTCCTCTTTACACTTACATAGAAGTTAAATTGAACTCAAGGAACACCATTAATCCTTGAGTCAAGAAAGTTCTATTTTCCATATTCTAAAGGATTGGAGACATACTTTGTATATTCTTTGAGTGCTTACATTTGCATCATGAAGAAATCATCTTTTGAATAAGTATTTAACTCTAAAATGAAATCGATATTAAAAATTAATGCCAACTTTTAATTCTCACCAAATACTGGTGTAGGTACTTGCATTTAAACCTTCAAAATGTATATCTGACTAACTTCCGACTCATTGACATCACCAAACACAACTTATCAAACTTAATAAGTTTCTTTACTTAGTTGATAAGTAGAGTGGAGAACCTTAAATAATGCTCTTTTTAACTAAGGAATTACCATTGTTTAAGAGTTTATCCCAATAACATTATTGATTTTAAACTTAAAAGTTAACTATGAAATGCATAAGTGTGCATCGAACGTATGCAAGTCCTTCATTACTAATAAACTAAAATTTAAACATATATTTTTAATATTTTGTTTATGATAGACATGCCATTAATTAAAAATTTTAAATTATCATTATATTCCAATAAAATATCTAATTTATGTAAATTAATTAATAACCACTCTATAAATAATATTCGGATCTAATGTCAAACTCTAACCAATATCTTGTATACCTCATGTAAAATAACTAACATGGAACGTGCTGTATATATTATGGAATACACAAACGTACTCATATGTACACCGGATACACATATACACACAAGAGCCACACGTATACTAATGTGTGTGTGTGTGTATTGTAACACATAAAAACAATTGACTTCCTTAATATAGAACGTAAGGATAAACTTGCTAATATGTTCTATGTTAAACTCACAGTATTTAATAAATCGCATTATATGGTGAAGTGTGCATGCGTATATTTTTCTATAGTTTTAGCTGCTTAATAAAGATATTATTGTTAAAATAACATATATTTTAGCCATATGCCATTGAAATACTAAATACACTCTTTTAATGGATATATAAACTTACTAAATACAAAAGTTTATACTTATTGTATTATAAAACTAAATTAAAGAATTTTTAATAACAATGAAATGAAAACACATTTTGATTAATGGTTTTAAGAACATTAATACAATGTTAAGTAGTTTAGGTTCACATCCATTATAATTGATTGCATGTGCAGTGGAGTGTATCACTAGTGTGTATTAAACTTTTACCTAAAATTTTACATATTTCTACATTAATATGTCATTTATGTTAAATACATGCATTATATTATTGTAAGTGTTTTATAGAATGCATATATGTATTATTAAGATTATTGCACCGGAGGAAGTGTATATATAGTTGGTATTAAACTTTTACAAAAAATAATACATATTTATGTATTTAAATTCTTGTTTTTGAGTTGAATATGTATGCATGTGTTAAATATGGTAAAACTTACAACTTAACAATGGGCTTCTTTATCATTATATATATGTTTTAAACTAAATAGATTAAACTTTTATTGATGTTTAATCAAATGAATTTGTTACTAAGATAAAATAATATATCTTAATTTTACATCATTAATAACGGTCTTTTTTTTCTATATGATTTAATGCAACTTTTAAATCATTGTGTAAAATAATTATACAATTTTGCAAGTAAATTTAAATGAGGTGTATATGTGTCACACACACACATGGAGGTACACCAATTATATTATTACATTTTCACACACTTCCACATTAAAGTATTTAAATTCAAAAATAAAATATTACAAATTTGATTAAACGCTTGAATTAATATCTTTTTAAAACTATTTTACTTATGATATGTGGTGTGAATGAATATTATAACACAACAATTGAATATTACCATAATGAACTTCTGAATATTTAATTTCAATGACTTATTAGATTCATTTTGGCTTCTCCACGTGTGCATGTGTGTGCGTGCGTGTGTGAAGTGAGAGCATTTCATGCACAATTCACTGAATATTATTGCAGCAATACATTTTAACGACTAGCTGTCCCAACAGAATAGATGACTAGTTTATAAAATAATAGTTAATAATCTATGTAAATTAATGTAATTTATACAATAGTTTATAATTTAAACTTTTTAGTCTATAAAATAATTTAATTAGTTAAACTAGCTAAATAATTTTAATTTTACGTTTATACACAAGGCTCACTGTCGTTAGTTTGTAAAATAATAATAATGAGTAGTTTATTTAAACTAGTTTAAAATATAATATGTTTATAATTTAAACTGATTAAAATTAGTTTACTTAACTAGTTTATAAGATAATAATTTAAATTTTTAAGAGTCTTGTATCAACGAGATAAATTTAATTTGTTTTATTTAATAGTTTAAATGTTATCAACTTGTAAGTACTAAAAATCAGTATTGCTGAGTTAAGAAAAAGAAAAAGATAATAATATCATTTTTATCCTGAATTTTAAAATTTGAAAAAAGAAAATTTAAAATAATATTTAAAAAGTTTAGTTTTTTAAGCTTAAGAAAAAATTTATAAATAAAATAATTAATAAGTAACAAAAGCTGTGTATGGAGCAGGGTAAAAATTGAACTATGACAATTTGACTCCGCATTTGTTTTTTCTTTAAATTAATAAATTCTAGCATAAACATTAACCCTTAAACCTAAGATTAGGGTTTCGGGAGCAGTTGCTCCGGCTCGGCTTAAAAAGAAATCACATTTGAAATCGATTCGACAACTATCATGACAGGTAAACGAGTTTTCCTTTTCCGCTTCTCCCTTCAAAATCCTTCCGGTCTTCTTCTGGAGGTCTCTGTCGGCCGCAACCAGGGAGGACTTCACAGAAGAGGAGCTAGTGGAGATATTGAGAAGATACTTTAACGGTGGTGGATCTTGAATAGAGCTGCATTGCGAAATCCATGAAGACCAGCGACGCCAAGTTATCAGCACCACGAGACCATCCCCTCAGTCTGAGATTATACGCGAATTGGAGCCCGCACCAGGTAGACAGTCCGCAGAAATAGAACATATAATCCATATATTACATATCATGTAAAAGATTTACATATACACACTATACATATTTGGAAGAAAGATCTTGAGTTTGCTCAGACGTTCTGGGATGGTGTTCAGGATGCAGAGTATGTTACTGACCACAAGGCCAAGGCTTTTTACATGACCGACTTGCTGAGCACCTACCTTCGTTGGTGCGTAGCTGCCTATGCCAAGTTCTTCGGAAAGGGTCTTGTGGAAGCTGATAGGATTTTGACAGGCGTTCCAATTATTGTTCTTAAATGGAAGGATGAACCTGGGAACTTCGAAGCCCTGGATTATGTGAAGAGGGCAGCTGCACGAGGACCTTTTATCAGACGAATTCACTGGTAATTTGCATTCAAGGGCCCTGGCTAAGTGTATTGGCTGCGTCAGTTGAAGGTGTGGACAACAAAGCCAAAGTATTGACAGAAACCCGATTCTTTTGGGGACTGGAAAGCGCTGGAGAAGACGGCTAGGATCTGGAGAGCTGTTTGCTTGTTTATAGAAGATGTGGAGCGCCTGGGCCCATTGCTGAGATCACCATCACCACCCATACCTTGGTTGCTTAAAAAGTTCACCGAGGTGAAACGCCCCCTGACAAGCGGTTGTTTTTCACGTGTATCAACGCTCAAGGGATGCAGGAAGCGGCTAAGTTCGCGTTGAGTTACGGTCAGGAGCTCACCAAGCTTGGAGTGGGTTTGCACCCGAGCTCAAGAGGGATTGGAAGCTAGTGACAATGGACTATCTGGCTCCTGAGAATGGATGGATGTGTGCTGAGGATGTGGATCAGGATCAGGCAAAGCTTAACAAGTTTCACGCTTGTGTTGCTCATGCGGAGAGGCAGGTCACAGCAAAGGGTATGTGCATGGTGACTTCAGACTCTGTAACATTATGGTGAAGGTTCTGACGGAAGATTACGAAATTAAGGTAGTCGACTTTTGACTGGTCCGGGGAAGGGACTGTGGTATATCCACATGGTCAGCCGTAAGGTGAAATGGCACAACGGAGTCCGCTTTGGTGCTCTAGTCCGGAAGGAGCACGATCTACAGTTCATCAATTCCAGTTCCAAACTCGTGGAGCAGTTGCTGACATAAATCAGTTTAGTCTCTTTTCATTTCATGGGCTTTTCAGAGAACACATTTCTTATGTATATCTTTTGATACCATTAATATTTGAGCAGCATTAATGAATAAGATTTGAGTGTTCTTATTGGAGAAGTTTTCAGTTTGGTGTCCAGTGAATGATATCACATTCATGTGTGTTCTTGCGGGTTTGCAGCCACGGAAGAGATTATTGGGCTGTGTTCGATGCACTGCTGTCAATGGAAGTTATCGCCAAGTAACCCTAGATAAAACCAGAATATCTTATATTCTGGGAGTAGAAGCGTTTTGTTTTGTCTGGAGAATATTCGGAAGAGGCTTTCGTACGTACTAAATCACCCACCGTGGTCTCTTTCAAACACACGTAGTCATTGAAATATTATATTCAGAAATTTCATTGTGGCTTAGTTTTATATGTAAGTCATTGAAGTATTATTTAGAAGTTCCATTATGACTTAGCTTTATACGTAAGTCATTCAAATATTATATTTACAAGTTTCATTATGGCTTAGTTTTATACGTACTATTTAATGTTCCGTTATATACCCACATATCATAAGTAAATCATGTATTTATCTTGTCGGACATATTACGTTAAATTATTTCATGTAAATAATTATAAATACATAACATGAATGGATAAGTACTGTGTTACAATGCTTACTATAAAAAATTAAGGTTTTATATAATTTAATTATTGATATCAATTTAAGCGTTTATTAAAATTCATAACATCTTATTTTTGAATTTAAATACTTTGATGTGAAAGCAAATAAATAAATATGTATTCTCACATACATACCCAAGGAGAATATAAGATGGTTAATTTTCTTTACATATATTGGTGTGAAAATGTCATATATATTTGGTGTACCTCTATGTGTGTGGCTGTGACACAATACACCTCATTTTAAATTTTACTTGCAAAATTATATATAATTATTTTAAAAGTTGCATTAAATCATATAAAAAAAGACTGTTATTGATGATGTTAAAATTAAAATATTTTTTTTTTATCTTATGTAACAAATTCATTTGATTAACATCAATAAAAATCTAATCTATTAGTTTAAAACATAGATATAATGACAAAAAAGCTCATTGTTAAGTTTGTAAGTTTTACCATACTTAAGACATGCATATGTCACATACATATCCAACTCAAAAACAAGAATTTAAATATATAAATATGTATTATTTTTATGTAAAAGTTTAATACCAACTAGTATACACTTCACAATATATACATATATACATTCTTTAGTGCACATACAATAATAATGCATATATTTAACATAAATGACACTTCACTTCACACAATCAATTATAATTGGATGTGAACTTAAAATACTTAACATTATTTGTTAATGTTCTTAAAAAACGATTAATCAAAACGTTTCATTTCATTATTATTAAAAATTCTTTAAAATAGTTTTATAATACAATAAGTATATACTTTGTATTTAGTAAGTTTATATATCCATTAAAAGAGTGTATTTCATTTTTAGAATTTTAATGGCATATGTTAAAACATATGTTATTTTAATGATAATATTTTCATTAATAATATAGGCATGTAAAGCTATAGATAAATATACATGCAAATGTAACCATTTATTAAATACTACAAGTTTAACATAAAACATATTAATGAGTTTCGTCATTGGGGGCCCTTAAGTGAGCAACTCTGACAAAGGTGGAGAGTGTGTCGTAGTTTTTATCAATGTTCGATTGAACCATGTTTATTAATTCGAAAGTGTATAATGTTTGGTTTTAAATATGAACGATGATGAAGCTCGAAGCTGCTTCATAGCTAACTTGAATGAAAAGACTCGAAGAAAGATCCTAATGTACGAGCCAACATGTCAAAGTTTTAACCCAAAGGGCCAACACGTGACTGCCAAGTGGCCATTCGGCGTCATCACCTTGTGTGAGCAACGCCATAGCCCTTAGATTCAAGAGTTGCACCAAGTGCCACAAACATGGCCAACTCTAGAACCCTTCAGAACTAGGTAACGTGAACCTGTTAAGCAAGATCCCACGCCCACAATTGGATAAGGACATGGATTTGCCTTGCTTGGCCGTGAGTGCTACACCTAACTTGATGTGGAGGAGGAGGTTGGAGACAAGCCTTAACCTCTGCATCTTGGAACGTGCATTTTAATAAGACCTCCCATGCATGATTCGCCAACGTTAAGGGTAAGTTACCCAAAAGTGGGACATACCCTATCATCTGGAAGTTAGGGTGGCACAACAGTGGGTTGTGCCTTGACAAACAAGTTAATGCTTGCACCGGCAGAAGAGTAAGAGCTCAGTCATGAACCAGGAACCCTCACTCCTACATATTCTACCTTATTTATGTGACGGAGCCCCCCCCCCTCTTTTCCTGAATGTGTAAGTGGCCTGGCACTAAATTAGTTAGCCCCTTATTAAGTTAATGAGAGAGTGTTTAACTTAGCCTAACTCTAACCTAAAACCTATCCAAGGGGGTGGGGCGTGGGTTAAGGTAATTCTAGGGTTAGGTCAACCCTAGGGATGTTCCTAACCTACTAAATATGTCAAACTCATTTACATTAACCAATCAGCTTAACTTGGGACGTCAAAATTGAGGTGGGTTTCTAAAAGGTAAGTTCTAACTTCGCTTAGAGTTTCTTAAAATATCTAATGACACCCGGTCGACCATCATCAATACTCAAGTGCACTAAAGCGGGCTTATTTCCTACTACATCTAAGTCCATCAACATAGTACAATAGGTAACAACAATTAAGTCCAAATAAAGGTCAAGTCATAGTAAAAACTATGACACACTCCTCGCCTTTGAAAATGTCAACGTCCTCGTTGCCATCTAACTCCAAGACTAGATAATGTTAAAAAAAATTAACCAAAATTAACATATTACTCTATGGGGAGTCAGCCAAAAGTTCACATAAGTTTATTACCCCCCTTGCATTACGCGAAACCAAGTACTTTAGAACCGTCGTTCACTGAGTCGTAAACCTAGCTGCCAGAGGCACCAACCTACAACATGAAGTCACTTGGAGACCTTTTGCACATCTGCAAAGTCTGTCACCCGACACACACAACACAATGGTTAATTTCTTTACTTAACTAGAATTTATATTAGAGGCCTCTAGTTAGTGTTGTTTGCCGACCCTTTAAAAAGAAATAAAGGCTTGCTTTATTCCTTAATATCAAACGCTGTTGACGACCATGTCATCTTAACATAAAAAGCACTTTGACGTCCATCTCAAGTGCTTAAAAACACCTTCTATTTCTTTGATTTCCCAATGGTTCCATATGTTACAATATTATAGCTTCACATTTCTGCATCCCTCAGTGTTTCTCATTACCTTTACATAAGGGTCTGCTACTATACCTATCCTCCATTATTATATAGTTACGAAGACTAGGTATGAGACTTTATCGGAATCAAGCTCTTTTCCGATACTAGAGTACTTCTCTCGAAACCCTATTCTTTGTAAACATGTCAATCTGGTCAAAGGCGATCACAGAGGCGCATAGCTGTACACATGTGTACAACAAGGTCATGCCAACTTGAAATTAGCCCATCCATTGATGTGTCATTGACATAACTTCATTCCAATGGGAATTTATTTAGGTCAAATCTATTACCAAGTGTAAAGCACTAATATTCACTTTTTGCAACCACGACTTTGTATTCTTTCATAACACCGACCAGTTCAAAAACTAGATAAGCCATCATACCTTTCTTAAAACCAACGTGGAAACCAGGAAATTCAACCCATCTCTAGCGCCTCAATCGACGACCTTTAGAAAACACGTCTCTTAATTGTCATTTTCATTGTACTCATTCCTGAAAGAGCACATCATACTAGATGTCGTTCAATACTTCCTAACTCTTTATCTCATTAAGTTTAAAAATACCAAATTTCAAAACTTAGTTTCCACAATAAGAGTCTCCATGAACTCGTAATACTTCATGCCGCTGTAACATTATATCTATTTCCAACTCTCAAACTGATTAAATAAATGTTTCTCAACACTATACTAAAGTATAGCATTTTCACTAATTGAAGCAACTAGTGTTTTAATAAACATATTTTAAAACTAATCTTTATTCTATAAATAGTTGCAATTTCGATATTGATACTCTCGAATGGATAATGATCGTTTTAACATTCAAATCTTAAGCTTACCAACTAGTTATTATACTAGTGGATATAAATTTACAATCATATCAATTTATCAAAATGCTACAACTAAATATAGATATGGTTTTAGTTTACATAAATCGAACTTTAGTTTTGAGATGGAATTATAATGTTATGACAGTATTCTGATGAACTTGTTCAGAGACTAAAAAGAATTATGAATTAGTGTTTGGTTCATCTAATTGATTTAATAAGATATGAACCTTCACATAAATGTTATCATAACACTAAAATGTCATACTAACTTCATGTTTTAGTCATACTTTATAATTCAATAGATCTTCTCAAACATGAATAAGATATCTAGTTCAGTACATCGAACTAAGATCCATTATTCATTATAGACACTTAGCAATCATCAAAGTACCACATTGCTCCTCAAGCAATGTATTGAGAAACTCCTCATTTCTCAACTAACTTAAAAACGTTTCAAGTTATAACACTAAGGTAGTGCCTTACTAAAGTATCAAACTCAAGTCTGCTTGGGTCTTTCTATATATGATTATGGCACCTCATGTGATCATAATCAAGTTTCGATATTGAGCACTCCAAACTCAATATTAAAGAGATTTTATACTATGACAAGTCATTTATAACCAATCTTGAAAAGATTATCATAAATTCTGCCAAAGTCTAGAATATAAATATCTCAAAGATGAGGTGATAAGAAACCCCATATTCTCGAACCGGATTTTGGACCATACGTTAGGAACCTTGAACTACGATCATCAAGAAGGGAGACCATTTTCTTGAGCTAATCATGCTACTTAATATCATACTTACAAGAATATTGAACCAACTCAAGGAACACCATCAAACCTTGAGATGGAACTAACAATTAACCTAAGAAATACATCAAATTGAGTCAAGAATAGTTCTATTTTTTTATTTTTTTTTTTAATATTTCAAAGAACTGAAGATACCCACTTGATAAGTTTTCTGAGTGCCCACATTTTTTACTATGATGCAAAGTTAAGAAACCGTCTTTTGAATATTCGTATTCGACTCTAAAATGAAATCGATATTGGAAACTAATATTAACTTATCGAATACATACTATCTTAAGGAGGTACATGCACTTAAACCTCAATGGAAATCCGACTATTATTGGCTCATTGATAATTCTTAACATAAGTTATCAAACTTAACAAGTTTCCTTACTTAATTGACAAACTAAGTGGAGAATCACAAATCATGCTCTTCTTAACCAAGGAATCACCCTTGTTCAAGAGCTTATCCCCACATTGTAAACAATGTTACAGATTCCAAGATTAAGGAGTTAACAATGGAATGCACAAGTGTGCACCGAACGCCTTCACTATGCAAGTCCTTCATTATTCAGTAAACTGAAAATATAAACGTATGTTTCCAACATTACTCTTTGTGATAGATCACGCCATCCATCCAAAAGCTGCATTGATAGGGATGCAACATTAAATTTGTCTACTGCCAAAATCTATTATTCTATCTCATTCTTATGATCCCACATGAGATAACTTCATAATCAAGTTAGCCGAGGCTAACTTGAATACAAAGTGCGTGCTTACAACTAATTAAGGTTTCAAGTTATACTTTGTTCAAATTAGGTAACTTGAACTTAGTAAACTATTTCCTAATGTTACTTGTAGCTAGCATTATCAAATATTGCAAACATCGGACAATACTTTGATTACATTGGATATTTGAACCAACTACTTAACATATTCATCATATGTTAATATCTGACATTCCGTTGTATTATAAGTTCAACACCATAGTCTGCTTATAGAGTTACACTCTCGGAAACATGCACTATAATGAGAGCTTATTTTACACTTTTATATCAAAATGTAGTGTTTACTCTTATGTTTGAATATGCCTCTTCTCCCAAAGTCAAAGACGCACATTTAAAATAAGTCTTTCCTCGTTTAAACACTATTGCGGAACCAATATTGAAATTTTGACCTAAGCCAAAACTCAATCGACATAGTCATGTTCTCAAATCATGTATTATCTCAAATTCAAACACTTTTAAAGAAAAAAAAATTCAATAATGTGTAGACTTAGGATATCATAAGACCCTTTACAAGACTTAGTTTGTAAGCCAGAACAAACTAACATGCCATGTCTTGTAAAAGTATATGGTAAAGTAACCAAGACGTCCACAAGGTAAAATAACCTGGCATACAACTTGGAAGTTAACTTCCTATAACCACACCATTTATGAAGTAGGTGTACTCTGAAGAATTATAGATCTCAGGACCAGCTTCACGCATAATTCAGACGTTAGCCAAAAGTGATAGAGTACTTCAAGAATTTAGAACTAATTAAATCCTGAAAACACACAAACTTTAGACAGTCTACTGACCATAGAGAATAGCTCCGGTACAATTGTCAGAGTTTTAAACCCAAAGGGATAACACGTGACAACAGTGGCTGACAAGTGGTCATTCAGCGTCATCACCCTGTGTGAGCAACGCTAAGTCTTCCAAGATAACCCTAAGAGTTTGACTCATAGGCCTAATTAGGCAAAAGACTTAGAGTCTACCCTAAGTCCCTAAAATGACCATCCTGAACCCTAGAGGATACCGAGTAAACTTTAGGATCTTGTCCTAGTAGACCTATACATGCTCATGCCCTAACCCTGCAAAGGAGATGTGTTTCACACATACCCCCATGATAGAGCCAAGGCATCGTCACTTACCCTTGAAGAATCACCCTCGTTCAAGAGTACAACCCCTTTAGGGCGACAAGGGGTACCTTGAACCATGACTAACTCAGTGGCCAAGTCATACCTAGACCTAGGGCTAATACTTAGTGAGGACATGAGTGTGCGCCATGGGCGAACACGAGTGTTCTACTAAGCAAACTCCCAAAGGCTAAGTTTGAATAACCTAAGTACATGACCTTGCGAATGCTTCACAAAAGGCTCCTATTAACGAGCTTAGGTTATTCACCCCTGGATTCTAAGGAGAACACTCCCTAGCCAAGTGTGCCATAGTTACGAGACTAACCTCCTTGAGCAGATGCCCAAGGCTTAGCACCCTAGCATGAGCACAAACATGCTGTTTGTCTAAATATCCAACCCCTTGGCGACAAGCTCATGACATAATCCAAAGGGTGCCTTGGGTGTTGTATCGTGTGACGTTTAGCCAATGTCACATCTCCTGTGACACTGCTTCCCAATGTGGGCTATCATGCCATAGCCCTTAGATTCAAGAGTTGCACCAAGTGCCACAAACATGGCTCCCAAATGCCAACTCTAAACCCTCAGTGAACCCTTAAGAACTAGGTAACGTGAACCTGTTAAGCAAGATCCCACGCCACAATTGGACAAGGACATGGATGTGCCTTGCTTGGTCATGAGTGCTACCTGCTTGAGTGGGAGAGGCTGGAGACAAGCCTCAACCTCTGCATCTTGGAACGTGCATTCTAACAAAACCTCCCAGGCATGGATTCGCCAACGTTAAGGGTAAGCTACCCCAAAGGTGGGACATACCCCTGTCATCTGGAAGTTAGGGCGGCACAATAGAGGGTTGTGCCTTGACGACACAAGCTAAAACTTGCACCGGGAGAAGAGTAACAAGCTCAGTCATGAACTCACTTCTACATACTCTACCTTATTTATGTGACGGAGCCCCCCCTCCCTCCCCTCCCCTCCCCTCCCTCTTTTTCTAAATGTGTAAGAAGGCTGGCACTAAATTAGCTAGCCCCTTATTAAGTTAATGAGAGAGTGTTTAACTTAGCCTAACTCTAACCCTAAAACCCTACTCAAGGGGGTGGGGTTTTTTAGGGCGTGGGTTAGGGTAACTCTAGGGTTAGGTCAACCCTAGGGATGTTCCTAATCCTAATAAACACGTCGAACTCATCTACATTAACCAATCAGCCTAACTTGGGACGTCAAAATTGAGGGTGGGTTTCTAAAAGGTAAGTTTTAGCTTCGCTTAGAGTTTCCTGCAAATACTTAATGATACCCAGCCGAACCATCACCAAATACTTAAGTGCATTAAGCATGCCTGTTTCCTACTACATCTAGGGTCCATCAACATAGTACAGTAACATCCAAAATAAAGAGTCGAGTCATAGTAAAAACTATGATACAGCTTATTAGGAATGTCAAGAGGTAGGCATGTCATTAAAAGACTTATACAATAAGGGCGATAAACCAAGACCTAAACTGTGAAGTTATCCTCCAACATTTGGGTGGATAAGGTTCAGTCACTATCAATTTGAAGTGTAAGTCCCTTTGTTGACAATTCAAAGTGTTTAGATACATCAAGACATATTGAATCTCATAAAACTATTAGTGTTACCACCACCTCAGTAGGCCAAGGGCCCAGCTCCGATGTCATAGTTTTTACTATGACTCTACATTTTACTTTGGAGTTTGACTATTGTTAACCTAGATGTAATAGGAAACGATCCTGCTTAGTGCACTTAGGTATCTGGTGATGGTCTAGCCGGGGGTCATTAGGTATTTGCAGAAACTAGATAAAGTTAGAATTACCTTTTAAAAAACTCTCCCCTGGTTTGATGTTGCCAGTTAGGTTTCCTCAAGAGTATAGCTTGTTAAAAAGGAGGGACACCCCTAGGGTTGACCTAACCCTAGGGTTGCCCTAACTCCACGCCCTAATACCCCCTTATAAGGTTAGTAAGTTAGGTCATCTCATTTTCATTAAGGACTGGCATTCCGTGCCAACCCACTTATTCAATTGGGAGTCACATAAATTAGGTAGAGTATATGTAGTGAAGTTCCTGGGTTCAAAAAGAGAGTTCATTATTCTTCTACCGGTGCAAGCTAAGCTTGTGTCGTCAAGGCACAACTCTCCGTTGTGTCACCCTAACTTTCACATGATAAGGATACATCCCACCTTTGGGCTAGCTTGCCCTTATCATTGGCAGGATTTCGCCCTTGTGACCGAGTACATCACGCCTAAGGAGTTAGTCAATTCTTTGGTTGTTTATCCACTCGCAAGCCTTGAAAGGATTGCCCAAGTTCACATAGTGGTTGAGGCCTTGCTTTGGCCGCCTCACCCACGCCGAGCTAGATAACCCACACATCTTGACTCATGAAGTGAGCCTTGACCGTGGACTTGCCAACTGGGTGTGAGTTCCTAAGAGACATGTTCTTAACACGATACTTTACCAGATATTGTGGGGGTTTTCAAAGAAGGATTCCAGGGTTGGCATATAGGCCACCTTCGTGGCACCAGGTAAAAACTTTGACAATTGGTATTAGAGCAAGTTCTCTATGGTCAGTAGGACTACCTAAAGTTATAAGGTGTTTTAACATTTAGATAACTCTCAATTCTTGATTTACATGTTTGTATTTGTGTAGAGAGTTTGATCCTATGAATTATTAATCTTCGAATAACACTTGCTTAACGAGTCAGCATGAGATTTTAGGTATGTCCAAAAGTCTTGTGTTGGTTTAAGCTGATATGTGTGGGTGTACAACTTTGAACGAATTTTGAGGGGTGTTTTAAGGTTGAACTATAGAATTGATAATATTATCGTTCGGATTCTCATAGCTAGCAGTACCAAATGTTCTTGCAACAAACACATGGAAAAAGAATAAGAACATGATTTAAAGTTAGGTTCCTCTAGATCAGATTCTTTAACAAATGAAGATAGTAGTGGTCCTAGTAAGTTGAAGCCAGTCAAACCTTCAGATTTTATGGGTTTAAAGACTACAAAGTTCTGGATGATTGGTTATATGATATGGAAAGTTATTTCGAGGTTGTTTCAGTGAGAAAGACAGAAAAGGTGGCATGTACCAAGCAATTTCTCAAAGAAGAAGCAACAACTTGGTGGCAAATTGTTGATGGATACTAAAACAACTGAAAATGTATGAAAAAAAAATTAAAAAATAGTATATGCCGGATGACCTTGGATTATGATTGCATACTGATTTGACAACTTGTAAACAAGGACCTCGAGGAAACCCAATGAACCATGTTTATCGGTTCAAAAGTGTATGGCGTTTGGTTCTAAATATGAATGATGATGAAGCTTGAAGTTGTTTTATAACTAGCTTGAATGAAAAGATTCGAAGGGAGATCTTAATATATGAGCCAACAAGCTATCAGGAATGTCAAGAGGCAACTCAAAAGGTTACTTATGGCATGTCATTAAAAGACTTATACAATAAGGGTGATGAACTAAGACCTAAACCGCAGAGTTATCCTCTAACGTCTGGGTTGAGAAGGTTCAATAAATGATCAACTCAATCACCATCAATTTGAAGTGTAAGTCCCTTTGTCAACAATTCAAAATTTTTGGACACATCAAGACCCATCAAATCTCAAAAACTGTTAGTGTTATCACTACCTCAACAGGCCAAGGGTCTGGCTTCAAAGTCTATTCCTCCATAATCCACAAGCGAAGCTCTAAAATGTTATAATTGCAATAAGTCGGGTCATATTACTAAAGAATGTCCGGCACCATCATAACAATCGGAACATTTGTTATCTTGAATATAATAGGGTTCAACTTTGTATCGAGTATGAAATGGTTTTATAAATATGTAGTCAAAATGAGGGGATCCAGGGATAATTGAATCACACTTACAACAAATAAAAAGATAAAAAAATGATATTCAGGATGGAAATGCCACCGCTAAAAGTTATATAAGTTGTAGTTGTATAAGTGAAGGTTGAAGTATAATTATTTATAGGAAATAATTCATTAAAATATAATTATTTATAGGAAATAACTTATCTTAACATTAAAGTACAATGTATAATTTGTTTTAAACTATTTTACTTGCAAATTTTTAGTAAACTTAAACATAATATAATAACGAGTTTCATATGATATGTGGGGAATAGAATGTATAACACAAAAATTGGATAGTATATATAAAAACTTTGTGAAATGCCATATACACTTGCATCTTATGAAACTTCTGAATGTACTTACGCACGTGTTTTATTGAGAGAGAGACCACGTGGGTGTATGTGTGTGGAGAAAGAGAGCTTACAATATATAAAATACATACTAAAGAACATATATACACACGTATGTGTGTGTGTGCATATTATATATATATATAATATATATATATATATATATATATATATATATATATATATATATATATGCCACAATTCACTGAATATTATTGCTAACAATGCATTTTAAGGACTCACTGTCACAGCACACTAACTAGTAGTTTACTAACTAGTTTATAAAATAATAGTTAATAGTCTATTTAAATTGTGTAAATATATAATAATAGTTTATAATTTAACTATTGAATTTATAACATAAGTTTATAACTAATTAAACTAGTTAAAATAATTTAAAATTTTACGTTTATTATTTAGACTAGTTTAAATAAAATAGTAATATTTTATAATGTAAAATGATTAATAATTTTTTTTAAACTAGTTTACCTTAATATTAATTTAAATTAAAGTAACATATGTTTTAGACATATGCATTAATATATCACTTCTGTTAAATACATGCATGATTATTAATGTATAGAATGTATATGTATATTAATTCTAAATAATAGTTCATAATTTAAACTGATTAATAGTTTTTTTAAACTAGTTTACTTAACTAGTTTCTAAGATAATAATTTAAATCAAAATATCATATGTTTTAGACATATGCATTAATATATCATATACATGCATTATTATTGGTATATTCATGAAAACTGGGAGTAATCTTATTAAACCACGAAGCAATCGCTCTACCATCTGAGCTACATCCCCATGCGATAGGTAAGGGGATCTATGCTCTTCATCTCTATCTTTATTAAGTTTAATATGTATATACATATATATTCTATAAAATATGGTTTTAAGTTAGTTATTTTACATGATGTATATGAATAATGTCTTACATTGTTAGTTTCTTTTTTTATCTACAATGCATATCTATATATGTTAGAAGAATCGCTATTATTTATTTTGTTTATACTCTAAGTACATTATTATCTCTCTCTATAATATATGCACACACATACATACATACAAAAAAACACCATGAGCTGATGCCCAAGGCTTAGCAACCTTGGTGCAAGCACCAGCAAGCCGAGTATCCAACCCCTTAGTGACAAACCTATGACATAATCTCAAAGGGTGTGCCTTGACCGTTGTATCATGTGTCATCTAACTTAGTGTCACATCTTTATGTGACACTATTTCTATCATGCTATAGCTCTTTAGATTCAAGAGTTGCACCAAGTACCACGAACGTGGTTCCTAAGTGCCAACTCTAAGAATTGGGTAATGAGAACCTGTTAACCAAGATCCAGGCTCATAATTAAACAAGGACACGGATGTGCCTTTGTTTGGTTGTGAGTGCTACATCTAGTTTGACATGGAGGAGGCTCGAGACATGCCTCAACTTCTATCTTTGGAATATGCATTCCGACTAGACCTTCCAGTCATGGATTCGTCAATATTAAAGGGTAGGCTATCCCAAAGGTGGAATGTACTTATAAAGGTTGGAAGTTAGGGTGGCACAATAAAGGGTTGTACCTTATAAGTTAAAGCTTGCACTGACAGAAGAGTAATGAACTCAGTTATGACTGAACCCAGGAACTCTCTCATATGTACTACTTAATATATGTGACACAGCCCCCCCTTGTTTTCAAGTTTATCTCATTCCCAAAGGGAATATACTTGGTGAGTTAACTTAATGACCCATCAATCCTTAAACCCTAACCCATGGGTTTAGGCATAGGGTTAGGGCAACCTTAGGGGTATTTCTACCCATATCCGACATACCGAACTCATTATAACCACCCAAAAACCTAACTGAGACATAGAAAACCAAGGTAAGAGTTTTCTAAAAGGTAAGTGTTACCTTCGTTTAGAGTTTTTCGTGATACCTAAGGACAGTCGGCCGAATTACCCCTAAACACTTAAGTACACTAAGCAGGGTTGTTTCTCACTACATCTAGAGTTTGTCAACATAGTTTAGTAAATAATAGTCCAACTTCCAAAGTAAAGGGTCGAGTCATAATAAAAATTATGACACTTCCCCGCCTTTGAAAATGTCAACATTCTCGTTAACATCCAACTCCAAGATTAGATAATGTTAAAAACACTAACTAAAACTAATTATCACTCTATGTGGAGTTAGTAAAAAGTTCACATAATTTTCATTACCCCCTTGCATTACGCAAAGCCAAGTACTTTAGAATTGTAAACTCAACTGCCAGAGGCACTTGCGACATGAAGTCACATGGAAACCTTTTGCACGTTTGCAAACTCTGTCACCTGACATATACAACACAATGATTAATTTTTTTACTTTAACTAGAATTTATATTGGAGGCTTCTAATTAGTGTTGTTGCCGGCCCTAGGTTAAGAATAAATAAAAGCTCACTTTATTTCTTAATATTAAACACTGTGGACAACTCTGTCGTCTAGTGCACAACAAGCACATTGAGTCTATCTCAAGTGCTTAACCCAACACTTTTGCATTTCCTCAATTGTTCCACATGTTACGATATTATAGCCTCACATTTCTACATCCTCGGTGTTTCTCATTACCTCTTTACATAAGGTCTGCTACTATACCTATCCCCCATTAATATAATTACGTCATACTAAGTATGAGACATTTATCAAAATGAAGCTTTTCTATATAGAATATTACTTCTGAAACCTATTTTTTGTAGACATGTCAATATGGCCAAAGGCGATCCCAGAAGCACATACAATAGTTTATAATTTTAACTATTTAATTTATGACTAATTAAACTAATTAAAATAATTTAAATTTTTGCATTTATTATTTAGACTAGTTCAGATAAAATAGTAATAGTTTATTTTAATTTAAACTGATAATAGTTTTTTTAAACTAATTTACCTTAATAATAATTTAAATTAAAGTACCATATGTTTTAGACATATGCATTAATATATCATTTCTGTTAAATACATGATTATTATTAATGTATAGAATGTTTATGTATATTAATTCTAAATAATAGTTCATAATTTAAACTGATTACTTAACTAGTTTATAAGATAATAATTTAATTTAAAATAACATATATTTTAGACATATGCATAATATATCATTTATGTTAAATACATGCATTATTATTATGGTATATTCATGAAAACCGGGAGTAATCATATTAGTAAACCATAAGCGATCGCTCTACCATCTGAGCTACATCCCCATGCGATAAGTAACGATGCTCTTCATCTCTATCTTTATTAAGTTTAATATATATATATACATATACATTCTGTAAAATATGGTTTTAAGTTAGTTATTTTACATGATGTATATGAATAATGTTTTACATTGTTAGTTTTCTTTTTTTATCTACAATGCATATCTATATATGTTAGAAGAATCGCTATTATTTATTTTGTTTATACTCTAAGTACATTATTATCTCTCTCTCTATATATATACACACACAAATACACACACATACATACACAAAAGAAACACCACTAAACATTCCAATCAGTAACAGCTATACGATATCAGAAGTTATTATTTTAATATATTTGTGTAATGAAATATACATATTTCAAAAGTTTTAAAATTTTGCTGGGTATTAATCTCAGTACCTCTCGCATGCTAAAACATCTGAGCTACATCATTAGAATCCCGCTAAATTTTCTTGCAACGTTTATGCATTAATATTAATGTCGAAATTAACAAGGATACGATTTGATTATATAAATATTTGCATCGAATAGCCCGGTTTTATTAATAATTATTATGGAATAATATTATGGAATTATTAAGCTCTTGGTTACACAACAGTTTCATTTTTAATTTTTAAAAAAGAATAAGATTCAAATGTATATAAAGCTTGAGGGATAATAATGAATAAGAATATTCACAAAATCGAGCATTGCAGCAAGACCACGACAGTAACTCTGCAAATATAAACATACAAAGTATGTTCATATATGTATATGTACGTTTGTATTTATATTATATATATAGATAAATATGATGTATAATGTGCTTGACGGTAATAAGTGATGACAACAAACATATAATTTACTTATAAAAAACATCAAATATTTAAATCCTTTAGAATCTCGTTCAAAAGTATTTACCCTACCTGGAAAGAGAACATGCACTTTATTAATAAATAAAAATAATACCAATCAAATATACAAATTTTTAAGCTGAATTAAGTGTACAACCAGACGTTAAAATGTAATACACATAGATACATGAATTCATGCAAATTAATTTTATGTAAGTTTTCTACGATTCTGATCATATTACTAGATCAAAATTAATTTATATATATACTTGTGTGTGTATACATCTTCGTATATATATGAAACATACATTACAAACTTACAAATTATATAATAAATATATATATATATATATATATAAACACACGTGGCGACTTATGCTACCTTTAAGCATTTCATCCTGTTTATCCAGCATTCAGAAATGATACTTAAAAAATTAATACATTAATAAGTATATCCTGTTTCCGTGTTCTGCTTATAGAAATTGTATAAATGTATGTATGTTGTATAAATGCGTATGCATACTTTGTACAATACACACACATACACACTCAATATAGAAAGAAACACTGAGTTCTAGTATTATCATCTCAAAGAATAATAGTAATACCACTCAAATATAGTCAAATAATATTTAATTTTATTGGAATTAATACAACGATTTAGGATATTGCATTTTACATAGTATTCATATTTACTGTAATTAGACGTGTATATTAGCACATAAACTAAGCTATATAAACTTGGTAAACTACTGATACTCATGTGGTATGTATTTGATCATGTATTAAGATATCGTGTAGTTCAATTAACTTAATTGAGATGTAAAATATGTAACTTTGTATGTGATACCCGTATATTTTATTAACAGCTATGAGTTTGAACGTGTTCGGTGTTCGACAAATATATAGAAATTGTATTGCCCTCCAACAGGTACTCTTGTTATGAATGTGTATAAACATGTTTATACGTTGTTATAAATAATAAACTAGTTTAAGTGAGTCATTAACTAATCGTATGTAAGTAATACTTAATTTAAGTTAGTTTACTGTTTTCCCTACTTAGGCCTTGGCTGCTGATATGGTTCAAGAACGCCTGGACCGTGTTTGGACGTATTATGAACTCTTAACGATGCCTTATGTATTAACTTTTATATATATAAATAGATAGATACATACATACATACATAGCTTTCCTGACTTGTCAACTTTGCGCAGGCGCTTATTGCATTACACGAGTCGGAATTCTCCTCCGCAGAGTACGTCATATTAAAAACATTTACAGAGGCATATATGTGTGTGTGTGTGTGTGTGTGTGTTTTGCGTATGTGCGTGTGTATGTGTTAACTTGTTTAACTAACTAGTTTATACAATAAGAGTTAATAGTCTTAAACTAGTGTAAATATATAACAAACAGTTTATAATTAAATTATTAATTTATTTAAACTAATTATAAAATAACAATTTAACACCATTTATTTTATAACTATTTAATATTTTTTAATTTAAACTATTATGAAGTTAAACTATTTAAGTTATGAAATAAATTTATAAGTAGTTAAACTGTATCACTGTTGTTTTAACCATTTTAGAAATAATGGCTAATACTTTATTTAAACTAATTTAAATAAATAATAATAGTTTATAGCTTCAATTATTCAATAGTTTTTTAAACTAGTTTAATTAACTAATTTATAAGATAATTATTTAAACTGTTTAAGAGTCCTACGGTTATTTAGTAACCACGGTACAAATTTATTTGTTTTATTTAACAGTTTAAAAATGTTATCAACTTAAAAATCAGTATTGCAAGTAGTAGTATATCTAAATAGTGTAATCTGCAATTGTGTTATTGCTGTTCGATTGTGTCGAATCGATGGCCTTGTTTGATTGTTTCAAGTTTATACCCTATATATATATAGACACACACACACATAAAAAAAAAACATTAGATGGATACTATATGTCTCGTGGTAAAACAAACTTACAATGGGCTTCTTTCATTATATGTGTTTTAAACTAAATAGATTAAGCTTGCATTCTTCGATCGATGTTAGTCAAATATTTGTTACATTAAATCAAATAATAAATTCTATTTTTAATATATATACTACTGCAATCTTTTAAATTACTTATAATCAATGTGTAAAATAATATACATAATTATGTAATGAGTAAAAATTTAAATTATCATTACTCCCTAATAAATATCTAATTTATGTAAATTAATTAATAACTACTCCATAAATAATATTTAATCTAATGTCAAATCTAACCAATATCTTATATACGTCGTGTAAAATAACTAACATGGAAAGGGTGTATATATTATGAAATACACACACACGTACTCGTATGTACACCAAGATACACATATACACTTGTATTGTGCACAAGAACGCCCACACACACATATACTAGCGACTTGTTAATATGTTTTATGTTAAACTGTAGTATTAATAAATGGTTACGTATTTAAATTATTAATGAAAATATTATCATTAAAATAACATATGTTTTAGACATATGCCATTGAATTCTAAAGATTAAATACACTCTTTTAATGGATATATAAACTTACTAAATACAAAGTATATATTATTACATTTTCACACAAATACATATAAAGAAAATTAACCATTTTATATTCTGCGTTAGTATGCGTATTAGAATATGTATTTATTGATCCGCTTCTACATTGAAGTATTTGAGTTCAAGAATGTTATAAGATGTTATAAATTTTTAATAAACAATTAAACTGATATGGACATTTAAATATATAAAACCTTAATTATTAAGGTAAGCATTGCAGGACATTGTTTATCCATTCATATTATGTATTTATAATTATTTACAAGAAATAATTTAATGTAATATGTTAAACAAGATAAAGACATGATAATCTTTTTAAAACTATAATAGAATATATAATACAACAATTGAATAACCTAAGCCGTAATGAAACTTCTGAATATAATATTTCAATGACTTAGATTTCATTTGTTTATTCACGTATGTTTGAAAGAGACCAGGTGTGTGATAATGACTCACTGTTGCAGCAAAATAGATGAGTAGTTTATAAAATAATAGTTAATAGTCTATTTAACCTAGTGTAAATATATAACATATTTTAAATTTAAACTTTTTAATCTATAAAATAAATTTATAACTTGTTAAACTAGTTAAAATAATTTATAATTTTACTTTTATACACAAGGCTCACGTCGTTAGTTTGTAAAATAATAATAGTGAGTAGTTTATTTAAACTAGTTAAAATAAATAATAATATTATAATTTAAACTGATTAATAATTTTTTAAAATTAGTTTTAAGAGCACGTGTTTGAAAGAGACCACGTGTGCATGTGTGTGGTCCACTTCCGAATATTCTCCAGACAAAACAAAACAGTTTCCCGCTTCAATCCCAGAATATAAGATATTCTGGTTATAGTACTCAAATCTTATGGCTATCAAAAGATATATGATATGACATAAGACCATGAAATGAAAAGAGACTAAACTGATTTACGTCAGCAACTGCTCCACAAGTCTGGAACTCGAATCGATGAAGTGTAGATCGTGCTCCTTCTGGATTAGAGCACCAAAGCGGACTCCGTTGTGCCATTTCACCTTACGGCTGACCATCGTGGGATATACCACAGTCCCTTCCTCCCGGACCAGTCGAAGTCGACTACCTTAATCTCGTAATCTTCTGTCCCAACCTTCACCATAATGTTGCAGAGTCTGAAGTCACCATGCACATACCCTTGGCTGTGACCTGCCTCTGCTGCAGCAGCAACACAAGCGTGAAACTTTAAGCTTTGCCTGATCCTGATCCTCAAGAATGGATTTCACCACATCAGCACATCCATCCATTCTCAGGAGCCAGATACTCCATGGTCACCAGCTTCCAATCGGCCCCAACGGCTGAACACTCTTGAGCTCGGCTGCAAACCCACTCCAAGCTTGGTGAGCTTCCTCACCGTAACTCAACACGAACTTGGCTGCTTCCTGCATCCCTTGAGCATTGATATACGTGAAAAACAACCGCTTGTCGGAGGGGCGTTTCACCTGGTGAAGTTTTTAAGCAACCAAGGTATGGCTGGTGGTGGTGATCTCGGCAATGGGCTCAGGCGCTCCACATCTTCTATAAACAACGAACAGCTCTCCAGATCCTAGCCGTCTTCTCCAGCGCTTTCCAGTCCCCAAAGCATCGGGTTTCTGTCAAGGGTTGCGCCCATACTTTGGCTTTGTTGTCCACCTTCAACTGACGCAGCCGATACACTTAGCCAGGGCCCTTGAATGCAAATTACCAGTGAACGTCTGATAAAGGTCTCGTGCAGCTGCCCTCTTCACATAATCAGGGCTTCGAAGTAGGGGTCCCCAGATTTCCCAGGTTCACCTTCCATTCAAGCAAGGATCGGAACGCGCTCTGGCCTACAAAATCCCATCAGCTTCCACAAAACCCTTTTTATCAGCTCCAAGATCTTGGCATAGGCAGTACGTACCGATCAAGGTAGTCCTCAGCAAGCGGTCAGGTCAAAAACCTTGGCCTTGTGGTCAGTAACATACTCTGCATCCTGAACACCATCCCAGAACGTCTGAGCAAACTCAAGATCTTTCTGGCTGATTGCGCCTTCCAAATTCTGAGTGAAATTGGCGAACGGCTCGTATAGAATCGTGAGTGGCACAGGCGGAACAGCCGATGGCGGCCTGTAACATAGGTATTCCGGACTGTCTACCTGGTGGAAGCTCCAATTCGCGTATAATCCCAGATCTGAGGGCACGTGGCCGAGATGGTCGCGTCTTGCTGATAACTTGGCGTCCCTGGTTTCCATCATTATGGCTCTCGCAATGCTCTGTAATGCAGATACAGAAAGACCGGCGTTCAAGTATTTTTCAATATTTCCACTAGCTCCTCATCCTTGATGGCGCCCTCGGCCCGTAGACGACCTCCAGAAGAAGACCGGAAGGATTTTGAAGGAAGAAGCGGAAAGGGGGAAGCTCGTTTACCTGTCACGGTAATCGCCGGATCGATTTCGGATGTGATCTCGTTTGAGGCCGAGCCGGAGGCCATCTCCAGCTGCTCCTGTAAACCCTAAGCTCCTCGAGCAACCGCGCAGTTAAAAAAGTCATAGTTCAATTTTATACTCATTAATATTTCAATTTATAAAAAAAAATTAAAGCTTAAAGAACTAAACTTTTTGAATATTATTTTAAATTTTCTTTTTTCAAATTTAAAATTCAAGATAAAATTGTCTTAAGATGTATTATTATCTTCTTCTCTTTCTTAACTGCAATACTGATATTTAGTAATTACAAGTTGATAACATTTAAACTATTAAATAAAACAAATTAAATTTATCCCGTTGATACTAAATAACTGCAAGGGAGAAGCAAAATGAAATGTAAGTCATTGAAATATTATATTCGGAAGTTTCTGTACTATTCAATTATTTGCTTTATATACCCACATATCATAAGTATTTATCTTGTTAACATATTACGTTAAATTATTTGTCCTCCAATGCTTACTATAATGAAAATTAAGGTTTTATATAATTTAAATATCGATATTAATTAAACGTTTATTCAAAATTTATAACATCTTATTCTTGAACTTAAATACTTCAATGCAGAAGCAGATAAATAAATACATATTCTCATACAATGGAGAATATAAGATGGTTAATTTTCTTTACATATATTTGTGTGAAAATGTAATAATATATTTGGTGTACCTCTATGTGTGTGTCTGTGACACATATACACCTCATTTTAAATTTTACTTGCAAAATTATGTATAATTATTTTACACAATGATTTAAAAGTTGTATTAAATCATATAGAAAAAAAGACTACTATCAATGATGTTAAAATTAAGATATACTATTTTATCTTATGTAACAAATTTATTTGATAAATGTGTAATCTATTTAGTTTAAAACATATATATAATGACAAAGAAGCTCTTGTTAAGTTTGTAAGTTTTACCATAATTAACACATGCATATGCCACCTACATATTACTCAAAAACAAGAATTTAAATATATAAATATGTAATATTTTTATGTAAAAGTTTAATACCAACTATTATATATTTCACTCTGCGTGCAATAATTCTAATATATATATACATTCTATAAAACACATACAATAATAATGCATGTATTTAACATAACTGACACTTCACTCCGTGTGCAATGGATTATAATTGGATGTGAACTTAAAATACTTAACATTGTTTGTTAATGTTCTTAAAACCATTAATCAAAACGTGTTTTTCATTTCATTATTATTAAAAAATTCTTTAAATTAGTTTTAATACAATAAGTATATATTTGTATTTAGTAAGTTTATATATCCATTAAAAGAGTGTATTTCATTTTTAGAATTTCAATGGCATATGTTAAAACATATGTTATTTCATTGATGATATTTTCATTAATAATATACACATGTAAGTTATAGATAAATATAGGCATGCACACGTAACCATTTATTAAATACTATGAGTTTAACATAAAACATATTAGCATATGTTCTTATTATTTAGGAAGTCAGTTGTTTTTATGTATTACATTCATATGTTAGTTATTTTACACGACGTATACAAATATTGGTTAGAGTTTGACATTAGATCCAAATATTATTTATGGAGTGATTATTAATTAATTTACATAAATTAGATATTTATTGGGGAGTAATGATAATTTAAAAATTTTACTCATTACATAATTATGTCTAATTATTTTGATTATAAGTAATTTAAAGATTATGGGAGGACTTGTTATATATTAAAAGTAAAATTTATTATTTAATTTAATGTAACAAATGCATTTGACTAACGTCAATAAAAGAACTGTGAGCTTAATCTATTACTTTAAAACACATATAATGATAAAGAAGCCCATTGTTAAGTTTGTTTTACCATGAGACATATATAGTATCCATATATATGTTTTTATGTGTGTGCACATATGTCTGTCTATCTATTTATCTATATATCTATCTATTTATCTCTTTATGTATATAGAGTATAAACTTAGAACAAGAATTTAACAATCAAACAAGGTTATCGAATTCAAAACAATTGAACAACAATAACACAATTGTAGATGGGGGCCTTTGAGTGTCAAAAATAAATAAAAATAAAATTCACACACATGCATGTGTACTCAGAGTTTTTTTTTTTACTTATTAATTGTTTTAATTTATAGTGTGAGCCTCTACGCCCATGAAGTGAGACCCATGCACATAAAGTGATCCCTCACACTACAAAGTGAACCTCGTTGCCTACAAAGTAATTCACTATGCATATGAAGTGAACCTCCAAACCCAAGAAATGAATCCCCTTGGACATGAAGTAATCCCTATGTATACAAAATGAACCTTCTAAACCACGAAGGAAGACTCAATGCCCACGAAGTGAAACTCATTGTCCACCCCAAGAAGTGAGACTCCAAACCCATGTTTAAGATGATGAGCAACTTTAAGCCCATGGTTTAACATGACGAGCAGCTTCAAACCCATGAAATAAAACTTAAAACTTATAATTTGAAACAACAAGCGGCTTCAAACTTACAAAGTGAACTCTAGGCTCATGAAGAAATAATCTAATAGTTGTGTCGCAAAGTAAACATAAAAACAAGTTCTTTAAATTAAGAAAGAACAAGCTGCATTAAAAAATTTAATGAAAATGACATTATTACTTATTTACATTGTTAATAGACTATAAATCTTTACCACTACAAGTGCAATATTTATAACGCTTCTCATCATAGTGATTATGTTTTTCTTTTACTTATTTACTAAATTAGACTTAATTATTAATTAAATATTAAAACATCAATTACATTTTTCTACATAATACTAGGTAACATGCATGCCTTCCACCTACATTGTTTATGTAACTATTTTTATCTTTTTGAATTATAGATTCTGAAATGTTCGGGAGTGAAGAATTAGGTCCTCATAATATGCATGTTGTAACTTAAAATGGGCATGTTTATAGTCCATTTTTAATAATATTAGCAATTTTAAATATTTAATTAGCATTTTTTAATATTAAAAGAATATTTTTTAGAATAATATATGTTTAAAGAAATATTTAAATATATATTTATTAAATAATTAATTAAGAATTAGAACTTAAGTATTAATTAATATTTATTTTATATTCTCACTATCACATATCATACCCATTTTAGTTACAACGTGCATTAATGCATGCCCAAATATTCTATGACCTCCTACATAGTAACAAATTCTTTATATTTGGACCCTTTTAATCCATCCACCTGCACACAAAGAACATTTAATTAAGTTCACTTCGTATGAAAAGTAGACTTCTCATATCTTGTTTATAAAAAAATTTCTAAATGTGTAAAGTTTATATAGTAATTGTGTCTTAATTATGAAAAGGTCTAAAGAAAATGAATATATGCAAATTATAGTCATTTATGAAAAAAAGTGACATGCAACTCAAAACTGGCGTTCTTCATGTTTAGGGTCTATTTGTGGGGTTGAACATCTATGGTGTTGGGTTTTGGGTTTAGGGTTTAGGATTTAAGAGTTTAGCACACTTATACAACTTTGTTTTATTTAACAATTTAAAAACGTTATCAACTTAAAAATTAATATTGCGAGTAGTATATCTAAATACTTAAAAGGGAGGAAGATAATAATATCACTTCGATTCAAGAGAATATGAATCTTCTTTTATCTTGATTTATAATTTTATTATATTCAAAAAGTTTAGTCTTTTAAGCAAAACATTTATAAATTAAAATAATCAATAAGTAAAAAAAAATTGTTAGTACACACGCATGTGTGAATTTTATTTTTATTTTCTTTTGACATGCAAAGACCCTCATCTGCAATTGTTATTGTTTTTGAATCCAATGGCCTTGTTTGATTGTTTAAATTCTTGTTTCAAGTTTATACCCTATATAGAGAGAGACACACACACATACAAAGACATATATATGGATACTAATATGTCTTATGATAAAACAAACTTAACAATGGGCTTCTTTCATTATATGTGTTTTAAACTAAATAGATTAAGTTCAAATGCATTTGTTACATTAAATCAAATAATAAACTTTACTTTAATATATATACAAGTCTTCCCAGAATCTTTTAAATTACTTATAGTCAATGTGTAAATAATTATACATAATTATGTAATGAGTAAAAATTTAAATTATCATTACTTCCCAATAAATATCTAATTTATGTAAATTAATAATCACTTGTATATATTATGGAATACACACACATGTACTCATATGTACACCAGGATACACATATACACTTGTATTGTGCCACATACACATGTACTAGTGTGTGTGTGTGTGTATTGTAATACATGACTTCCTTAATAATAAGAACATAAGGATAAACTTGTTAATATGTTTTTTAAACTAGTAGTATTTAATTGTTACATGTACATGGGTATATTTTTTATAGCTTTACATGCGTATATTATTAATGAAAATATTATCATTAAAATAACATTAGACATATGCCATTGAAATTCTAAAAATTAAATACACTCTTTTAATGGATATATAAACTTATTAAATACAAAGTATATACTTATTGTATTATAAAACTAATTTAAAGAATTTTTAATAACAATGAAATGAAAAACACGTTTTGATTAATGATTTTTAAGAACATTAACAAACAATGTTAAGTATTTTAGGTTCACACCCAATTATAATCGATTGCACATGCAATGAAGTGTATACTAGTGTATATTAAACTTTTACTTAAATTTAGTACATATTTCTACATTAATATGTCATTATGTTAAATACATGCATTATTATTATTGTATATGTTTTATACAATGTATATAGGTATATATTAAAATTATTGCACGCGGAGGGAAGTGTATAGTAGTTAGTATTAAACTTTTACATAAAAAATAGTACATATTTATGTATTTAAATTTTTGTTTTTGAGTTGATGTACGTGACATATGCATGTGTTAAGTATGGTAAAACTTACAAACTTAACAACGAGCTTCTTTATCATTATATATATGTTTTAAACTAAATAGATTAAATTTTATTGATGTTAATCAAATGAATTTGTTCATAAGATGAAATAACATATCTTAATTTTAACATCATCAATAACGATTTTTTTTCTATATGATTTAATGCAACTTTTAAATCATTGTATAAAATAATTATATATAATTTTACAAGTAAAATTTATGTGTCACACACACACATAGATGTACACCAAGTATATATTATTACATTTTACACAAATACATGTAAAGAAATAAACCATCTTATATTCCCCCTTAGTATGTATACGAGAATATGTATTTATTTATCTACTTCCACATTGAAGTATTTAAATTCAAAAATAAGATGTTACAAATTTTGAATAAACGCTTGAATTGATATCAATGTTAAATTATATAAAACCTTAATTTTCATTATAATAAGCATTATAGTACAGTGTTTATCCATTCATGTTATGTATTTAATTATTATATAACGTAATATGTTAAACATAATAAATACATGATAATCTTTTTAAAACTATTTTACTTATGATATGTGGGGAATAAATATATAACACAACAATTGAATAGTGCATATAAAAATAAGTCATAATAAAACTTCTGAATTTAATATTTCAATGACTTAGATTTCATTTTGTTGGGTTTGAGAGAGACTACGTGTGCACGTTTGTGTGGAGAGAGAGCATTTCATATCACAATTCATTGAATTATTGCCAATAATGCATTAAATGATTCATTGTTGTAACAGAATAAATGAGTAATTTATAAAATAATAATTAAAAGTTCATTTAAACTAGTGTAAATATATAACAGTAGTTTATAATTTTAAATTTTTAATTTAAAATAAGTTTATAACTAGTTAAACTAGTTAAAATAATTTATAATTTACGTTTATACACAAGGCTCACTGTCGTTAGTTTTTTAAATAATAGTTAGTAGTTTATTTAAACTAATTTAAATAATAATAAGAGTTTATAATTTAACTGATTAACAGTTTTTTTTAAGTTAGTTTACTTAACTAGTATATAGATAATAATTTAAACTTTTAAGAGTCTTGTAGTTTTTTAGTATCAACGGTATAAATTTAATTTCTTTTATTTAATAGTTTAACATTTAATTATTAAAAATCAGTATTGCGAGTAATATAGTTAAGAAAAAGAAAAAGATAATAATACCAGTTAAGACAATGTTATCCAAAAAAGAAATTTAAAAAAAGAAATTTAAAAAAAGAAATTTAAAGTAATATTCAAATTGTTTGTATTTTAAGCTTAAAAAGAAAAATTTATAAATGAAAATAATTAATAAGTAACAAAAATTATGTATGCAGCATGTGTGGTCAATCAACAATATGGAGCAAGGTAAAAATTGAACTATGACGCTTTTTTATTGTGCATTATGTTTTTTAATTTTTTTAAAAAATTTCTTTTGTGCTTTATGGGCATATCTAATTGTGTTATTGCCATTCGATTATCTTTAATTTGATGGTCTTTGTTTGTATTCTTGCTTTTGAATTTATATATACACACACCAATAAAAATTCATAACAATGAGAGTTTATTGAATAAATCCATACGTTCTTAAGATTTTTATTATAAAATATTTAAAAATTGTTGAATTGTTGGAAATATAAATTTTTAAATGGACACATCTACTTTACATATAATTTATTTTGTTAATAGTTTGTGTCACTTCGTAAATAAGGCCATGTTATGCATCATGATGCAATTGATAATGTCTATGTGTGATTTTAAATGTGTGATTCATTAATTTTAATTAACGCATTGTCACTTTTAAGCGACACATTAACATTTAAAAAAATAGAAAACCTTTTAGTTATGGGAAACATTTTGATGGATACGTTGCATTTGTATTCAATTCAAAAATAAGAATTTAAGTATATATGCATATGTATGTATATGTGAGTCATAATTTAAAACAATCATACAATCAAAGAGCCCACGCACACTCACACACACTCTTAAATAGATAATTTAGCAATACGATGTTTTATGTAACATGTGCATTAATAAGGAAACTTTATGTATATATTAATTTTCTTAATTATATACATACAAGTGTGCATCTATACATATCTATACATATTTGTTGTGCGTGTGTATATACATAAAGAGAAGAGAGGAATCCATAAATAATTCAAACTTGTAATAAAAAAAGATTAATAATAAATAAAGCCTAATCTTAACATTATCATCAAGCTTTTGAAATATATGTATTACATTACACAATAGTAACTTGTTAATATTGTATAATAATAGAAAGTTGTTATTTATTGAAATGTTTAGACTAAGTGGTGTTTCTTTTGTATGTGTGTATCTCTCTCTCTATATATAGCATCATAATGTGAGTATAAACAAATTAAATAATAGGGATTCCTCTATAAATTCAATAAAAAGAATTATGATACATATCATAATTTTAATATAGATAATATATAAAATTATATATAGTTAAATCTATTTGTATATTAAATCATGGTATGTATAATTTAATATATTCCCCTATTTTATTAGATTTTAAAAAGATGCTCATACTTAAAAATAAATTATAATATATTTTGTCAACAAGTGTTTTGTCAAGTCTCACTTTTATAAAACATATACATTAATAACAATGCATGTATTTAACATAAATAATGACTAGTTTGCACCCCTAAATTATCTTAATGTAGAAAAATGTATTATTTTTCTTGTTTACATAAAAGTTAATACATACTAGTATAAAACTTTGCGTGCAATTAATGGCCTATATAATTGGATATAATCTAAATACTTGACATTTTTTGTTAATGTTTTTAAAAATCATTAATTAAAACGAGTGTTTTATTTCATTGTTATTATAAAAAATTTTAAAGTTAAATTTATATAGTTAAGTACTTTGTATTTAATATATATATATCCATTAAAGGATATATTTAATTTTTAGATGTATGACAATGCATGTTGTTAAAAAGTATGACCTTAGTCTTGAATGTGAAATAGCTTCAATTGATAACCATTTATTAACCACTGTGTCTTGTCTCGTTCAAATATATTAAATGTACAATGTACAATGAGAGTTCACATTTTGGGTATGTAATATATAGATGCACCACAAGATTTTTTATATTAATAAATTTATAAGGACATACAAATTTTAAGTTATAGTTAAAATAAGTGAGGCATGAAATTGTGTATATGTATATAAGTAAGATACTTGAGTAGGTTTATTAAATAAATAAAAATGTATATGTATGTTAAGACAACGAAAGGATTAGTGTTATTGGTGGTCAAAATCTTATATCAATAATCTATATAACCATATTATACATAGTTATAATTTATATAAATTTATTTAATTGATGTGTTTACAAAAAAAAACATGTTAAAAAGAAGTAAATATCATAACTAAAGGGGTTTTCAGTGTGGTGTGTATGTAATTTTTTACATTTATTAATTTAATAAAATTCCACATTATAAAAGTATTATCAAAATTATTTTTCACCATATATATAGGTTTTTGAATTATTAATCAGTTGATACCTCTTATTTAGGTGTTTACCATTAATATAAAGATCTTGATCAGTGTGCAACCTAATTATATATTGTCATGTTTCTTGTCCCCTAACTGCTTTTATCTTTCCTATGGTAGCCAATTGGTTGTATTTACAACTTAAAAGGAAATTAAGTCTCTTGTGGTTCAAGAATATTAAATCTCATCTTAATAATCGCTTGTCCAAAGAGTTTGCAGATATAACACACACACACACATATATTAACTTCCTAGAATATGATAGTGTTAATGTGTCACTTAAAAGTGACGATGTGCTAGTTAAAATTAATAAATCACATGTAGACATTATTAATTGCATCATGATGCATAAGATGGCCTTAACATGGTTATCAAATAATTATATACTATTTAATTGAATAGCTAGTAAAATATTTAACAAATGATATCATTATATGTTGTTTACAAGTGACACAACTATTAATAAAATGAACCATATGTAAAGTAGATGTGTCCATTTTAAAATTTATATTTTCAACAATTTAACAAGTTGTCTCAATTTTTAAATATTTTATAACAAAAATCTGCATTGTTGTATACCTAATATGGACCATCCCAATGTAAAAGAAACTTTTTTGTCTAACCTAGTGTCGTACTTTGTGACCAAGTCTCCATCATGATATTTGTCTGATTGGGTCAGGTTGCATTAGCATTGCAGAGTTCTTGAAGAAGTTGATGTTAAAAGCGTTGGGACAATTTTGATTTGAGATGTTTGAGGAAGGGGATCAACATTAACATAGTTGCAACTTGCAGATTCATGTTGAATAGAAAGGAGGATGCATTATTCAGGTACAAATACATAGTATTTAGACTGTTCTATATCTACCATGAGGAAGACCTGGAACATCCAGACAGAATGTATGTGTAATGTTATTTAGAGCTTGTGGTTCTCTGCAGCATACATTATTCTCATCTCCCAAGGCCAGGAGATATAAGAAATTCTTGTGTGTTGGCTGAGGCTTCCGAATATTCTCCAAACAAAACAAAACATTCTAGTGGGATATTCTATTCCCAGAATATAATATATTCTGGTTTTCTCTAGGGTTCAATAACTGAGTGGCTGCAAACGGTAAGAACACACATGAATGTGACACCATTCATCTGGACACTTTACACAGAAATTGAACATACTTCTCGCTTAAGAACACTTAAATAAATCTTATTCTATTAACTGCCCATTTGTTTTAAATATATATGATATGACAACAAATTAAAGTTATTAAACTAATTTACGTCAGCAACTACTCCACTAACTGCTCCACGAGTCTGGAACTGGAATTGATGAAGTGTAGATCGTGCTCCTTCCGGACTAGAGCACCAAAGCAGACTCCGTTGTGCCATTTCACCTTCCGGCTGACCATCGTGGGATATACCACAGTCCCTTCCTCCCAGACCAGTCAAAGTCGACTACCTTAATCTCGTAATCTTCCGTCACAACCCTCACCATAATGTTGCAGAGTCTGAAGTCACCATGCACATACCCTCTGCTGTGACCTGCCTCTGCCGCAGCAGCAACACAAGCGTGAAACTTGTTAAGCTTTGCCTGATCCTGATCCTCAAGGATGGATTTTACCACATCCCAGCACACATCCATCCATTCTCAGGAGCCAGATACTCCATGGTCACCAGCTTCCAATCGGCCCCAACGGCTTGAACACTCTTGAGCTCAGGTGCAAACCCACTCCAAGCTTGGTGGGCTTCCTCACTGTAACTCAACACGAACTTGGCTGCTTCCTGCATCCCTTGAGCGTTGATATACGTGAAAAACAACCGCTTCTCGGAGGGGCGTTTCACCTCGGTGAAGTTTTTAAGCAACCAAGGTATGGCTGGTGGTGGTGATCTCGGCAATGGGCCCTGGCGCTCCACATCTTTTACAAACAACAGAACAGCTCTCCAGATCCTAGCCGTCTTCTCCAGCGCTTTCCAGTCCCCAAAGCATCGGGTTTCTGTCAAGGGTTGCGCCCATACTTTGGCTTTGTTGTCCACACCTTCAACTGACGCAGCCGATACACTGAGCCAGGGCCCTTGAATGCAAATTACCAGTGAATTCGTCTGATAAAGAGGTCCTCGTGCAGCTGCCCTCTCACATAATCCAGGGCTTCGAAGTAGGGGTCCCCAGATTTCCCAGGTTCAGCCTTCCATTCAAGAACAATAATCGGAACGAGCTCCCGGCCTGTCAAAATCCCATCAGCTTCCACAAAACCCTTTCCGAAGATCCCCGACGAAGGTAGCCGCTCAGCAAGCCGGTCAGGTCAAAAACCTTGGCCTTGTGGTCAGTAACATACTCTGCATCCTGAACACCATCCCAGAACGTCTGAGCGAACTCAACATCTCCTCGCTAATTGCGCCTTCCAAATTCTGAGTGAAATTGGCGAACGGCTCGTATAGAATCGTGAGTGGCACAGGCGGAACAGCCGATGGCGGCCTGTAACATAGGTATTCCGGACTGTCTACCTGGTGCAGGCTCCAATTCGCGTATAATCCCAGATCTGAGGGCACGTGGCCGAGATGGTCCGTCTTGCTGATAACTTGGCTTCCCTAGTCTCCATCATTATGGCTCTCGCAATGCATCTCTGTAATGCAGATCCAGAAAGACCGGCGTTCAAGTATCCTTCCAATATTTCCACTAGCTCCTCATCCTTGATGGCGCCCTCGGCCAATGCGGTGGTTGCGGCCGGCAGACGACTTCCAGAAGAATACCGGAAGGATTTTGAATGGAGAAGCGGAAAGGGAGAAGTTCTTTTACCTGTCATGATGGTCGGCAGATCGATTTCGGATGTGATCTCCTTTGAGGCCGAGCCGGAGGCATTCGATGGGGTTTAGGGTTGAAGGTTTATGCTTAGAATTTATAAATTCAATGCACAGTCAAATTGTCATAGTTCAATTTTTACCATGCTCCATACACACAGCTTTAATTATTTTAATTTATAAATTTTTCTTCTTAAGCTTAAAAACTAAACTTTTTAAATATTATTTTAAATTTTAAAATTCAGGATAAAAATGCCTTAAACGGTATTATTATCTTTTTCTTTTTCTTAACTCAGCAATATTGATTTTGAGTACTTACAAGTTGATAACATTTAAACTATTAAATAAAACAAATTAAATTTATCCCGTTGATACTAGATAACTGCAAGACTCTTCAAAATTTAAATTATTATCTTATAAACTAGTTAAGTAAACTAATTTTAAAAACTATTAATCAGTTTAAATTATAAACTATTATTATTTATTTAAACTAGTTTATAAACTTGTGTATAAACTTAAATTATAAATTAACTAGTTTAACTAGTTATAAATTTATTTTATAGATTAAAAAGTTTAAATTATAAACTTGTATATTTACATTAGTTTACATAGATTATTAATTATTATTTTATAAACTACTCATCTATTCTGTTGCGACAGTGAGTCGTTAAAATGTATTGTTAACAAGAATATTCAATGAATTGTGACATGAAATGCTCACTTCACACACACACACCACACACACACATACACGCACATGCACACGTGGTCTCTCTCAAACACACGTGGAGAAGCGAAAATGAAATTTAAGTCATTAAAATATTATATTCAGAAGTTTTATTATGCTATTCAATTGTAGTGTTATATATTTTATTTCCCACATATCATAAGTAAAATAGTTTTAAAAGATTATCATGTATTTATCTTGTTTAACATATTATGTTAAATTATTTTCTTATAAATAATTATAAATACATAACATGAATAGATAAACATTGTACATCAATGCTTATTATAATGAAAATTAAGGTTTTATATAATTTAACATCCATATCAATTCAAGTTATTTAAAATTTATAACATCTTATTTTTAAATTTAAATACTTTAATGTAGAAGTGCATAAATAAATACATATTCTCGGATACATACTAACAAGGAATATAAAATGATACATGTATTTGTGTGAAAATGTAATAATACCTCTATGTGTGTGTGTGACACATATACACCTCATTTTAAATTTTACTTGCAAAATTATGTATAATTATTTTACATAATGATTTAAAAGTTGCATTAAATTATATAGAAAAAAAGACTATTTTTGATGATGTTAAAATTAAGATATATTATTTTATTTTATGTAACAAATTCATTTGATTAACATCAATAAAAGTTTAATCTATTTAGTTTAAAACATATATATAACGATAAAGAAGCCCACTGTTTAAGTTTGTAAGTTTTACCATATTTAACACATGCATATGTCACATACACATATAATATTATAGAATTATTAAGACTTAGCTATTCCTCTTGTTTGCGACTACCTGTTTCATGTTTCAAAAGAATAAGATGCAAATGTATATACTGTATAAGCTTGAGGAATAATAAAGAATATTAGATTAAAGAATAATCATACTTTTCATAAATCGAGCTTTGCACCACTCCATTGAAGTATTATAATGTGAAAGACCACAACAGTAAAAAATCATAAAAAATTAAGAGTAATTTCAAATATAAATTCTTATTTTTTATTAAGGGTTTAAACACCTCAATTAAATAATTTAGTTGATAAAAATTGTATAAATGTATGTATGCTGTATAATTGCGTATGCACGCATGTTTAATTTTTTCCAAGATTGAAAAGACTTGAGTTGTCGTATATATACAACATTTATTTTATAAAATTAAATAAATCCTTAAAACATATGAATTAGAAACATAAATTACAACATTATATCATTATTTATTTTTTCTTAGCTTCTCCTAAAATTATTAAGCATAATTACAAAATTCTGATTTATTACAGTATATTCTTTGAATCCTTGTCACAAATTCGAATTAATTTATAAATATCATATTTATTTACACTCAAGAAATAATCTCAATTTTTTAAATTAATTAATTTTATTGTATTAATTTTGAATATAGGATGAGCTTTTTATAGTAAATTTAACCAAGCAAGTTGATAATATTCTTTTCCCAAACTCTTATTTCAACTTCTTAATATAGTAGTGTCTTCTTAATTATCAATTATTATTTAGTATTTATTTCAAATGTCAAGCTTAGTAGCCACTTATTAACTTATAAATCTTATATACTACTATTAAATATGTCAAATTTTAAATGAGGTATGCAACCTCATTTATTTTTCTAAAAACTAAGTAATGTATTAAGCCTTTGAAATACAACTTTATTAAGTTAAATAATATATTAACAAAATTTCAAAGGTTATTTATGCTCAGCTAGCCGATGTGATCCTATGTATGTATATTAATTAAATGATTTAAATTTAACTAACTCATTGCTTATCACAAGTGTACATATAGATAAACACCAGAATTATATCAATTAATTAAAGAGTAAATGTAATTAAGTACCTAATGGAGTTAATTATTCTATAATTGTATTGACATTCGAAGTAATAGCTTTCTTAAGCTTGAGTAACTCGTCGATCTCGCTTCGAACCACATCAAACCCAACCTGCACCAAGACAACCTTACAGCTAATAGTAAATAGTACATTGATGATTATAGATACAACACACAAGCACACTCATACACACGTGTGCGTGTGTATGCGTGTGCTAATGTTAAACTCGTTTACCAGTCGGAATGCGGAAACGGCTCCCGTGCTACCACCAGCTAATACAATGGGAGCATCTTCGGAAAACAACAAAGATGAAAGCTTTGTGTTTGTAAATGGATACACAATTACAGGCTTCATTGCTGTCACTGCATGTCCCATATCTGTTTCAAAACCCACTCAGTGTGCGTGCATGAATGCGTACGTGTATGTGTGTCTGTGCGCATGCGCGTGCGTGCGTGTGTGTGAGAAAGAGAGAGAATTCAGCCATCAATATATACATATGCATGTACATACAGCTACATATATACCTCTAGGCGACCGTCATCAGAAACTGTTCCAAACACACAAGAGTGTTTACAAGACCAGCGGATATCTCCAACGCTCTCATTTGCAGTTTGGAAAACCAACAGTGCACTTTCCTGCACTGAACATGATATACATAATATAATAACAGTGCGTGCGTGCGTGTGTTTCACACAAAATCACCATTATAAAATATTCATATAATACTACATGTCACCTATAACCTCAAAAATATCTATTATTCATTATATACAGGCGTACGCACACGCACACACTATCAACAGTAAATTTAGTATGCTGGATGAGTTGTCACACACACACATATATATCATAGCATCAATTGTTTATACAATATGTCAAATAAGTAAATTACTGGATGTATAATAAAACGTGCTTACCTGCTCTTCACGCCAAAGTCTTACACTCCAATCGCTGCTACAGCTCAAAAATATGTATGGCAAAACGGTGGACCATCTTACCTGCATATAGTTTATATATATGACGTTAACAAAGTTCAATGTTTAAACACACAGTAAAAATTTGTACACACCCAGGGACATACACACATAGTTACCTGGAAAACAGGTCCTGTATGACCCACATATGTTTGCAAGTATTGTTCATTGTAAGAGCGGCTACATTTATGAATCAAGCCTTCCTCAGTTCCGACCAAGTACAAACTAAATACACAACAACTATTTTAGTTGGTCAAGACTAAACTGTATAATCAAACAAGCACACACGTGTGTCTATGTATGCACACATACATACATATTGTTAATATGTACCTGGGATCGCGTGGTGAGAAGTCAAAACACAAACCAGCTGCTTGACGAGATATAAATGGCTGTGGCTGTGAACCTTTGCCATGAGCCATTATTTTCCTTAATCTCATCAAGTTGACAAACTCCAAATCCTGTTAACACCATAAACATGTATTAATCGTCTTTAATTCACACACACGAACGCACGCACGCACCTTCTTCAAGGACCATTGTGAGACACGGCCATCAGTAGATATTGAAATAAGTGATTCTCCGTGGTCAGAACTGGTGTCAATCCATTGAAGTTTCCATACAGGATCATTATGCTTTCCAGTAGAAGCACCTGTACATATAATCATATATATTTTACTATGTGCCTATATGTTTCTGTGTAGAGTAGCAGTTATTTTCTTATAATGTATACACGTACACACCTGTTTGCATTAGAGGCTCGCGCTCTTTGTAATTTTTAGCATCATATACGGCAACATTACCATCGTAAAAGCCCACTGTGAATAGACAACGTGAGATTGCACACATGTATAAGTATGTATGTATACTATGATAAAGAATGCGTATGTGTTCTGAGGAGATATACCACATTTACGTACTATACAGATAGATAACCATATAATCAGAGATATACACACAAATGCATGTGTGAGTGTGCGTGTGGGTGTTCTATACCTGCTAAAAGATTTGGACTGTATGTGGAGAAATCCAAGGCAGTCACATCAGATGGTGTAGGTATGGTAGCATGAGGATATCTGGGATTCTTTAAAGACCAAAAGGCTATAAGTCCTCCCTTCTGTGTTCCAAACTCAAATTCTCCATATCCTACGGTCAGCAAATCCCTGCTTGCCTGTACATATGCATGCGTGTGTGTGTGTGTGTGTGTGAGAGAGAGAGAGAGAGAGAGAACTGAATAATCTAAAGAAAAGTAAACTATATGTAGTACAAGTAATAACACTTTCGATAGACTATATTATATAAACATCTATGTTAATACTGTATTTTATATTAATTACCTTGTTCCAAACCATGCAGCTGACGTTCCTCCCCTCGGTAAGATCACATTGAAAATCCCAAAGCTTATGCACCTGTAACAATACATACATTAAATACATCAATATATATGTATGTTTGTCGGGATGTATACGACTATACGTTTATATACGCATATATACACCTGTTCTGCAGAAACAACATCGCTCGAAATACTGGTATTGCTGGGAGAACTTGAAGAGCTCTTTGTTTGAGACGACGGACTCTCTGCTCGGTTAAGAGCTTATGTTGCTCTCTTGGTCTAAAATCTCGATAGAACAGTAACTGAGAAATAAGATAAATTAATTAGGTAATATGATGTGTTATAGTTAATAGTGTATCCTTAGCTTTATCATACATACCTATCTAAACTTACTTAACATGTAATACATTAAAAAGTTTACAATATACTACAGTGTAGCTATAATGCTTCGGAAATAATAAGACTTTGCGAGCACACACACATGTACCTTGTCATGAAATGTGTTCTGAACAACAGCTCTTTCAAGAACCTCTAAAGCCTTAACTAGGCCCGCAAGTCGATTAATATCAACTTTACGACTTGCATACATTGTAAGCATCATAAGCTCCTCTCCACCTAGCATGCCTATATAACACGGAAATATTATAATTGTATTCATATAAAATTCTTATAAAAATGGCGCGCGCGCGTGTGTGCGTGCGTACCTTCACCACCTCCTCTTTGCATGGTATTGGAAATAATCGAGCTTCGTCTCTGACCACCTGCTAAATTACAAGTACGTCGTAAAAGATCTACAGACATAATTTAAAACATAACAGTATATACATTTACAAGATGTATATAAACGTATATTGAAATATTAAGGATGTCTTCACTGAGTTATCCACACATACATATTATATGTAATCTTATGTTGTAACATATAAGCATGGTATTTGCAATGTTGTGTGTGTTGTGTTTATATAATGCACAAGCGCGTGATATGTATATATGTATATGTATATAGCTAGCTAGCTAAAGAGAGAGAGAAGAGAGAGTTATATAACAAATGTGTGTGTGTGTGTGTGTGTGTGTGTGTGTGTGTGTGTGTGTGTGTGTGTGTGTGTGTGTGTATACCTGATAGGCTTCCTCGGCCGGATAACCTACGATTAAACATAACACTCCCCGTAATAGATTTTTCAATACTCCCACGCCTCGACGTAGAAAAGCTTCCTCGTCTTGAAGGAGATATACTCGCAGTAGTAGAACCCCTCCTAGACGCTGCTACACTCCCAACTCCAGATCCCCTCTTTGACAAGTCCATGCTCCCCAACATTCCAGACTCCCTCCTTGATGATAAAATTCCAGAACCTCTTCGTGAGCCCGGTAAGTTCATCTGAGATGCCCTTCTTCCCTGCACAAAATGTGTGTGTGTACACACGTGTACTCTAGTATGGTGCATTGTACGTTATATAAAAATGTCCGTGTCCGCATTGTATATATAATATTTGCATATACAATACGAGCACCCAGACACACGACAATGAGTATGTGCACCATATAAAAATGTGTAACTTAGTAATCAATCAATGTGTATATACAGTATATACATATCTTGTGTGCTTGCGTGTATGTAAAGAAAACGTGCATACTGGTAGTAAAGGGGGAGGTTCAGTGGCCTCTTCAAGATACCCAGCAGACACAAGATCAGCAACACTTTTTCGATGATCAGCTGCATTGATGTTAGACATTTTTAAACATTATTAAGCAAAAGATAGATATATATACATAAAGTAGTTTATGTTATTGCTTATTTGTACAATGTATTAGTCTATATTATTCATTTACCTGTTTGTTCTGGTTCTTCCTCTTCTTCGGATTTAAGAGGGTCCACCTTTTCTTCTTTCACTTTACCAGCATAAGAGTCTGATATATCCCATGAATTTGCCTGTCAACTGGCAGAACTGTGAATCAGTTGTTATGTATACATGTACTTCGGAGCATATACGTGTGTGTGTGTGTGTGTGTGAAGAAGTTAAGAAAAACACCTGGCACTCCTCATCTTGTCTTGGCAAGGAGAAAAACTGCGTTTCTTTGCATTTTTGAAGACTTAAAGTTGTCTGAGCACTTGAGTCCGAGTAGTTATCACTCCCTATTTTAGCCTGTAAAACATATACGTAATATAGGAGTATAAATCTATATCTTATTATAGTATCAATACAATAATATATTACTTACTTCTAATAGAGCTTTGTATCTTGTGTTTCTTTCTAGCACTTGTTTGATAGTATCGTATGTGTTTGATACACTGTCACCTCTTAAGTTGATCAAAACAAGTGTCTCACTCTCAACAAGGTTGATGGTTATGGTCTCTCCAATTCCTGAACAAAAACCATATAAAATGCAAACCATATAATTAAGGGACCTGCTAAGCGGACACCCACCCTTTGCACCCACCCCCTTATTTTATATTTTAAATATTTAAATAAAAAAGAGCCGTTAGGGTTAATACATTTATTTATACATACGATTATTATAATAAAAAAAATTAAATACATGTTTTTAATTGGTTTTTAGTGTTTGTTAATCAATAAAGTAAGATTAATTAAATAAGGCGGTGTCCAAATAGCAAAGAGGTGGGTGTCCGCTTAGCAGGCCCTATAATTAATCTACACTATATGTATAAAATTAAGTTATAAATTGCATGCTACAGAGTAAAGTGTATGTACGTATACCATAGTTAATAAACATAATGTATAGTTGAAAAATACTCTGAAGTAAAAAGCACACATACACATACACGCACAGGCATACAGATAGAAACACAAGGGGACAGATAAAATCAACGGATTCGCACATATTAATACATGCACTGTAAAATATATATATAACTCCATTATAAGATGGGTTATATATATATTTAATATGATATATAGTATATACGCACTCACCACACCTGTTCAACTGGAGGGGGAGCAATGCTTGTTGTAACAATTTCTATACGCTGATGAGCCTTAAGGAGCTCAGCAGGAACAGTAGGAACACTGGACCGTCGATGTGGTACATCGGACGGGTCCCTTTCCATTCCATCTTCACCTTCAAGAAGATCTGGTGTTATGGTTCCTACGCTGCTACTTATAGAATACCCAGTCCGACTGTGTAAACAACACATTAATTAAAAGAAGTATATTAAATATACCATTATTTACAACACACACACGCACACGCACACACACACACACCTGAATGTGGAATATCTTTCAGAATCAGGAGCGAATCTTTCAGGGGGGCTTGCAAAAGTCTCTCATGTAGCACTGTCGGTCTTAAAGATACTAATGGTTTTGGCGTTACTCTTTTCCATTTTCATCAAACACCTGTTAGTTATAACTCAAATTTTCTTTTGAAATCTAAAAGCTTTATATATTATTATTATAATATTACTTATATATTCATTAATTTTCTTTATAACAAACCTGGATTATTTCAGGCTCAGCATTTTCCACCCTTTTACAGTCCTGCGTGTTGTTCCACGTCCTGTTCGTGTTGACCGAACGCTCTTCGTACTTTTCCTGAAAAACTACATAATGAGCATCTCTCTCTCTCTCTCTCTCTCTCTCTCTCTCTCTCTCTCTCTCTCTTCTCTCTCTCTCTCTATATATATATATATATATAGCATGGGACGCATGCTAGACTAAGCAAATATACTCATTCAAAGTTATCCATAATAGTTTCGTAGTAAGATAGTATCCAACGCACAGCATAGTGCAGTGTCTGTGTGTGACTGTCTTATCTGTATGTGAGTGACCAAATCAAATGTAAACTCAGAATCTCTCTCTCTGCGTGTGTGTATAATCAAACCAGCTTGAACACCAATAACTGTATGCATGCATGTATGGTGTACACATGCACGCACACAAACGTATATGTATATAAGTACATGCATTCCAAGGAATGCTTATATACATATGCATGTATATTTATGTCAATGTCCATGTGAACATTTTTATGTGAACTTTACACATTCATACGTACAATACGTTACAATTCACACACACACACCACTCACACAGAGAGAGATATAATGAAAATGTGCTTACTTTGATGTCAATGAGACCTGGGAGCTCGCAGATAGGCGCCTGGACCGATAGAAGACACACAGAACCTTGATCTCCTCCCTTCTTGAAACCTTCCAACGCCAGTCCAAGAACAGACGGGGTGAGCGACGCCCCCGAACTCCTCCTGTCCTCCATCGCCACAATGAACCCTAATCTCTCATCCCCATTTTAATCTCCCATCAACCCTAAAAACGGCTCCTATGTTTTAGGGCTTCTTTACCCTTAAATCCCGCCCTTTAATCTCCCTTAATTATTATTATTTAAAGATTTTTAATTAAAATTAATATTCTATTAACGATGGAAATTCGATATATAATGATTCAATAAAGTCTGTATCTGTAAGCGTCACTTTGCATTTGTCCTGGTATATTCTTTATTGACTTTTATTGTTATTAAAACTCAAAGAAATAGTACAGTAACTTCAACGAGCAATTAATTTAAAAAGCATTTCAGATTAGAATTTATTTTTAATATAGAAGATACTCTTTAAATCTTAAAGAAAATGTATCGTCAAATTTAAGAAAACGAAGCATGATTATTTAAAAATTAAAAATTATTTCAAATAAAACTAGCTTACTGAATTAGTAAAACAATAGGATGTTCAAAGATTTTTTCTGTTTAAAATAATCGCTCAGTTACGCAGATTCCGTTAAGGGAACGGAAAGCGTGGAAAAAATTGGGAGCTCCGTTCGTTTAACGAGTTTAGTTTAGTTTAGTTTTAGTGTGGAGCTGGCCGGCCCTGATTCATTCATTCATTCATGCATTCAATAGTGCTGTGTGTAGTATAGTGTTCCTATCGAGGTTGTTCATACTCCACGAGGGTTTGGTGGATCGCCTTCTTAGGGCTTGTCTGCCGCGCGCGCTTCTAATTCGTCCGTCAATCCGTCTTCTGTGCAGAAATCCCGCAGCTTGAATCGCTTCTCTATGCAGGCGCTGAGAGAATCCGCCGTGAATCGCTTCTATGTTTAGTTCCAGATCGAGCGGAATGCATGGAGCCCTAGCTATCCGTCGAATCGCTTCTCTGTCCGGTCGCAGATCGGTTCATGTAAGGAATTCGGCAAAATCCGGTCGAATGCGCGGTATGAGTTTCCCCCTCTTTCCGCATCGGAATTAGTGGGAAAAGAGAGATTTTTGGGAGAATGCGAGGATTTTGAGGCAAAATCTTTAATAGCACATCGATTCAGGCCGGAATTTAGATTAGAATGCGGGAAATCTAGGAAGAGCGAGGTGTATAATGCAGGAATTCTTTAGCGGGATTTGTGGGGCGTTTTGGGGAAAATGCGGGATTTTGGTGGGACTAGTAGAAAATGGGTCAGTGTTACGGGAAAGTAGCGGTGACAGGAGATTCAAAAGCTGATGAAAGGGAGAGCACATATTCGCGGCAGGATTCCCGGCATGGTGGGGGGTCACCATTCTCAGTGAAATCCGCTGCTCGTGGGAGCTCACCGTTTCCGCCTGCGAGTCCTGCACCCAATTACGGGACTTCCCCGCTCAGGAACTTTGGGACTTCTCCTGCTACACCACGGAGGTTCTTCAGGAGGCCGTTTCCACCCCTTCTCCAGCTAAACATATACAGTCTGCACTTGCTAAGCGGCATGGGACTGCAAAGCCTAAAGAAGGAACTATTCCAGAGGGCAGTGATGTTGAGAAGCCCCTTGATAAGAATTTCGGATACGGAAAGAACTTCACCTCCAAGTATGAGCTCGGGCACGAAGTCGGTCATGGTCATTTTGGTCATACTTGCCTTGCCAAGGTTAAGAAGGTGATATGAAAGGCCAGTCCGTAGCCGTGAAGATCATTGCAAAAGCTAAGGTAACGCAGCTAAAGTGTCACACATACATATATATAGAGATATCTATGGTTATATAGCATGTATAACCTTTGTGTTGTTTTGTATTAGATGACTACTGCAATATCCGTAGAAGATGTAAGGAGGGAAGTGAAGATACTTAAAGCATTATCAGGTCATAACAATCTTGTACGATTTTATGATGCTTGCGAGGATCACTTAAATGTTTACATCGTTATGGAGTAAGTGTTGTGTGTGTGCGTGTTGTTCTAACTCTTATTTTAGGTTATGTGAGGAGGAGAGCTTCTTGACAGGATATTGGCAAGGTTAGCTGTTACTTATCATTATAATTAATGGTTCTATTAAAGTTTTGATAACTCTCAGAGGAGGCAAGTATACAGAAGATGCCAAGGCTGTGCTAACGCAGATTTTAAGCATTGTTTCATTTTGTCACCTACAAGGTGTTGTGCATCGGGACTTGAAGCCGGAGGTAAGCACGCACTATATATGTTATACGTAATACATGTGGGTGTGTATATATATGGATATGAATTTAACCAGTGTGCGATTTTGCAGAACTTTCTGTTTACTACTAAAGATGAGAATGCAACCTTGAAAGCTATTGATTTCGGATTATCAGATTTTATAAAGCCAGGTAGAGTCTAATACTATTGTGATAGCAACATTCCTGTGCTCGACAGTTGTTGCTGGTTCAAAGTGAAGCAATTTTTTTATTGATAGGGTTATTTTCATTGTTTTTGACTCTCTCTCCCGTTACGCCATGCCTTATAGTGTGTGTACTATGTTTGCCTGTGTGATTCTTACTGCGAAGTCGTTTACGTTTATACAGAGGAGAGGTTAAATGACATAGTGGGTAGTGCATACTACGTGGCACCAGAGGTTTTACACAGAGCGTATAGTACGGAGGCTGATGTGTGGAGTGTGGGTGTAATAGCATACATTCTACTGTGCGGGAGCCGTCCGTTCTGGGCACGTACGGAGTCTGGCATATTCCGTGCTGTAATTCAGGGAGAGCCGAATTTTGTCGATAATCCGTGGCCGTCTGTCTCCCCAGAAGCAAAGGATTTCGTAAAGAGGTTGCTTAACAAAGATATGAGGAAGCGTATGTCTGCAGCTCAGGCACTCAGTAAGCTTCACTTAATATCATATATTATTGATATCCTCGTATCTTAATTATTCTATTCAATAGTAATTTCGTTAAAATACACATTTCACATCGTTAGTGTGTATGTGTCTATGTTTGTACGCCGTGCATCTGTAATATGATCTATGTCACCGTCTGGTGTTTCATAGAGAATAATAACAATTGGATATAGTTCTCTATACATGTATATAGGCTTGTGTACTGAGGTAATTCACTGTACAGCTCATCCTTGGATACGTGGGGACCACAAGGTGCCATTGGATATGCTCGTCTACAGATTAGTGAAGGCGTATTTGCGATCATCATCTCTTAAACGAGCAGCATTAAAGGTCTTTTGCCACATTTTATTTATATAATGATAAACATTTTTTACTATAATAATATTGTTATATTGTTAGCTCATTGTGGATCTGTAACATCATTATTATATTATCTTATCTGTACTGTGGAAATGTGCAGGCATTGTCCAAAATACTCAATGAAGATCAGCTTTATTATTTGCGTTGTCAATTTGCTCTGTTGGAACCCAACAAGGCGGGAAGGGTTTCGTTTGAAAACTTCAAAACTGTTAGTATATATATATATATATATATATATATATATATACACTCGTAATAACTTAATCTGTGTGTCCATGTGTGTGCGTTTGTATACAACGAACGCCTTAGATCCATGGGGAAATTAATCTAGCTACAATATACGTTCTGTGTGTGTCTGTATATACTGTATGTATGGTACAATCTGTAAACTCTCTCTCTCTCTCACACACACACATGCGTGCGTGCGCCCTCGTGCATCGCGCACATAGCTTCTTATGAAGAGATTTGATATTGATATGTACTCACATGGTTATTAGACACACGCATATATATATAAACGCTGTTAATGTTTGTAGGCTTTGATGAGGAGTGCAACAGAGGCAATGAAGGAATCTAGAACATTTGACATTCTTGCTTCAGTACGTAATTTAGTTAGTTATAACCAGGTGTATAATAAACTAAACTAATATCCTCACATGTGGATCTTTTTGTAGATGGATGCCTTGGCCTTTAAGAAGATGGACTTTCAGGAGTTTTGTGCGGCTGCGATTAGCGTTCATCAGATTGAAGCGTTGAGCAACTCTGAGGAAATCTTTCGCACTGCATATGAAACCTTTGACAGGGAAGGCAAACCGTGTTGTTATTATTGAGGAAGTCGCACGGGTATGTACATCACGTTCATACACACATGTGTATACTCTCGTGTGTGTGTGTTGTATAATTATACATCTACAGAGAATATTATTATTCATACACACACACATATATACATTCACATACACATTATTATTGATATATATGTTATATAGGAGGTAGGACTTGGACAAACAGCACCTGCTCACATAGTATTAAGGGACTGGGTTAGGAATACAGATGGGAAACTGAGCTTCATTGGATTCAGAAAGCTACTCCACGGTGTGACATCCAAGCAACGGTCCAGATTGCAGTAACTAAGAAAAGATTTGTTTCAGCATTTTTCTAATTGAGGGGAATATTCTGATGGATCAACTAACCCCTCCATTTTATGTAGTTTATGTTTTACTTGTGGGCCTCATTTGTAAGCCAACATTCTTTAAAAAAAGATTTAGACAAGTTTTTAGTCTAATTATTAATTGTTATTTATAACTTATTAAAAACTAAGTTAATTACCTTAATAATTAAAATATATACAAGGCTATTTTTTTGAATATATTATTCAGCATCTTCACCAATGTAAAACCTTAATACAATATACAATAACAATATAAAGAAAGAAGGAAATTCAGGATTAACATCCAGTAATGTAATTACCCTGAAACAATATAGAAAAAGAAGGAAATTCAGGATTAACTTTTGTATGTACTTTAATTACTAAAGTAACTTACATATTTACCGTAATTACATTATATCGAACATTTTTTATTATATAATAATGATAAATATCTGATAGTTAAAACATAATAATTTAATTTATGAAAAATTAATATTGATTTGTATAAATATAAATAGATAATTAGTAAACTGTCCTATAAAGTTCGACCTTGTTTAATCACCCACACACACACACACATTCAAAATACACACACGGGTATGTTTTTGTATAGAGAATAACCAAGTGCCTGTATAGTTTCATTCTTAATTTCTATATAATTTCTGTGTACATGTTAAAATATACGTATATACCTATCTGTATGTATACGTTATATACATGAACACATCAAAGAGATACACATGTACATCATATACTTGTACAACGTGTATACAGCATACATACATATATCAATTTCTATAAGCAGTGAAAACATGAAACTATTAATGTATTAAGATTTAAGTATTATTATTTAATGCGGGCTAAACATGATGAAATCCAGAAAGTGCAGCATAAGTCACCACAATGTAGTATATCTAGATTCTAGTATGTGTACGTGTATGATATGTATGTATGTATAATTTGTTTTAAAATATAATAAGTGTGTGATGTATATTTCATTCTATATTTACGACGGGTGTGTGTGTGTGTGTGTATTGATTTTTGATATAGTGACATGGTCAGAATCGTAGAAAACTTACATAATTTTGATTTGCATGAGCAGGTGTTCATATCCTAATTATACCAATCTAATATTTATAATATTAAATTCCTTAATTGAGGTGTTTAAACCCTTAACAGTTTCTTAATTTTCTACATTACTTAAAGAAAACTTCATTATAAATTGAAATTAAACAAGTCTACATATCCATGCTCTATATGCATATATATTAGCATATAGAGATGTGTGTGGGTGTGTGTGTGTTTGACACCAAGGTGAAATTTTCTGTATATATAAAATAGATTGAAAGCAATCTTTTTTCCACATTGATATAATAATTAAATCATAAATGAGAATATTCCTGATTAAGTTGTAAACTTATAATTTACTTTAAATAATATGAAATAATTAAAATCTTACATTGAACAGATCCTCCTTTAAGTCTGGACTCATAAAATCTCTGATATATTATTAATTATTATTATACACAAATTTAATATACATACTTACATACACACTACATAGTGTAACACCTATGGAAAGCATGCACACACAGTGTACACACCGAATACACTCTAAACCTTGAAACTGAAACTCTTGTAGGCTGAGTACGGAAGATTGCGGTCTGGTTGGGAGTATTCATAGGTGCCATTAGAGGAGGCAAAGAACATGTTAATTTGCTGTTGAATGTATATTGAACACTATTAAGCTTATTAAAATAATTTAAAAATATATATTTATATACAACAGTGTATAATATTTGGTTAATGTTTGTCTTTTTATAATTATAAAAACCTATAAAATCTTATATATATTATAAGGATATACTTCAAAATATGTTAATGGTTAATATTAAATTTCATATAATTTTATACTTCTCTAAATGATAAAACTAAAAAAAATATTTACTCTTGAACAATCTACCGGTATATTCCCATAATCCAAAGAATATTCTTCCTCACATATACTTTCATACGTATATACGTGTTACCAATGTCAAACTGTATAAATGCATGAGTAAACACTCTAGCATATAACACAGCCTTCTGTGTGTATAACTGTATACATATACACGTTACATGTATTATTAACCACGTTGAGTCTACAAATATAACACACACACACACATGTATATATATATGTTTTCCTATATGAATATAAACTGGCACCATGTACATGTCATGTTAAGTTATAAGCCATGTTAAGTAATAATAAGCTAAACTGCATAAACATAGAACACGCACGCACAAGTTAAATTTGTTATGTTTAAGTAAGCGTTATACGTGTCAGGCACGTGATGCTATTTAAGTAGTATATGAATGTGCATGCAACCTAGGTTTTTGTGATTTAGGGACGAGATAAGGGAAACTTTTCTTCTCTATATTATGTGGAATTGTTATATCTCTCTTTCTCTCTGGTACACTCAAGTTCATTAGGATTCTCTGGTGAGGATTTACAAGATCATAGGAATCACAAACGGTGCTATTTTGAGTATTGGGGAGGGACTGTGGTAAGCTCACAATGATTCTACTAAAACATCATGAATTAAATTCAAATAGTCAATAAACTGTGCATTTTGTATGCAGAAAATATTTGTAAGGATCGTGCCTAATTGGATTCAGAATTTCTTTTTAGTGGTGTCTGACCACAATAAAACATGCATGTAGCTTTAATTATTTACATTTGCATATACACCCGGGTGTATTGGGTTATATGTACGATCATACAGATTTCACACATGGATTACATATACATCAATGAAACCATTGTGGGTATTGTATGTAAAATATTTAAATTTTGATATGCAGGAAGATACTTTGGAGAACAACAATTTCTTCCAGAGCGCAATTATGCATACGCTATCTTCTCTCTCACACACACATGCACATGCATACACATACAGTCATGTGGTACATATACAGTGTGTATATGAAATTATTAAAATGGTGGGTGACGTGGCATTTAAGAGATGGGGTCTGGAAAGAGGGAGTAAGAACAAATCACTCAAGGATTTCTATGGGGATCTTGAGACTGGACAATTTTCATTCCCTACTCAAATTCAGTATTTTCAGGTATAATGTTTTATCACTTACAATATTTATATATAATATAACTTATTAATGTACTCACGTGAAGATAAAATGAGTTCAATTATTAAGATACGATCGTGCCACTGATTCTTTCTGTGCAAGGAATAGATAAATAGAGAGAGAGATATTACTTAAGCTGAAATGGATTGAAACATTTACTCTATACCCAGCTTTGAACGGTGCATACAATGGTTAATAACCTAGAGATTATTGAGAATATTCCATGGGAGAATGTACATGTTCAGCCAGCCAACCGTGTCTTTGGAACAGATCCTAAGTCGCCTTTGATTGTGATTTGTCATGAATAAATTTTAAGAAAATAATTCTTGTACAATAGAATTTTACTAATTACTAATGGCTTTACTTGAAATTCCAATCTCTAAAACCACAATTCTCACCTCAGATTTCCAAAATTCCCACCTTAGATTCCCACAATTCTCAATACCCATATATAATTCCCAAAATCCTTGAATATATCATAACCTACCGTAATTATATTTAACCTACCATATTCAGCACATAAGACCTATTACAACATATGTTGCATGGTGTGTTTACAATATATATCTTAACAATTTTTATGTGTATATACATATGCACTCTTCATATTATGTGGTAGCAGATTATCATCCTATTTGCATGTAAATTCTTTTCAACAAAAAAGCATAAACACAGGTATAAACACATTTCACACGATTGTCACTTTCTATGTGTCTCTCTCACACACATACACTCTAGATGTACAGGGCAAGAAACGGGGAAGACATTCATCGGATGTTGATGCTGCCTCTGCTCATTAGTGGAATGTCCAAGATTTGGTACTTGGTAAAGTCAAAGGTTTTCATGCATGGCCTACTCAAGTATGCTTCAAATTTCCCCTTATTCACCATGTATTTCACAAGTACAAATACACTAAAATTTAGAAAACTAGATAAAGGCGCTTTGCAGGTAATCCAACATGTGTATTTGTTGTATCTTTCCGAACAAAACAGATGTGAATGTGTCTGTGTATAAAGAGATGACTTTCTGTTTATAATCACGACCGTATGTATCTAAAATCGAACATACCAATATACTCATTATATATCTAAATTTTGATGTGTAGATTGTTCTACCATCAAAGATCTTGAAGTTCACTGAGGAGGCTAAGGCTCTCCTTGTCCAAGAGACACACTCAAAATGCACTCTGCTGATCTTCATCTAGCTATGGACGAGATCCTTCAGGTAGCTGAGTAGAAGGTAATCAATGTGGGCCTTAATGAGATGATAGAAGATAGTAGCAAGAATAGGAATAGTAAGGATGTAGTTAGTGATAATGAGGATTACAAAACGAATCAACTATTACATAGCTTCAACTATAAATAGTTTCAGTTAAATTTAAACTTTAAAAGGGCCAGGCAATGGAGTTGCATATGAGATAGATGGCTTTGATATAAAAAGGTTCAAACCTACTTTGCATTGCATGAAGAAATGAAACCTTTTGATTTTTTTGAGTTCTTCAACGAGGGACGATGGTAGTGTGCCTTTGTGTGCATCAAAGCCGGTTCACACACCTCTTTTGGGTATGTTCAACTTGAAGCCAACCACCGTCAAACATGAAAACATTGGCCCTCATTTCGACACACTGCTTATCACTATAGGTGTTCATTAGCTTCCTGAGTTGAGAAAACCTTCATCTCATCCTATCATCATATAAAGGGAAAATGATGAGATTTTGGGAGAAAATCATGAAAAATCAAGGGGAAATTGCAAGGCAGAAAGAGAAAAAGAGGCTCTTGACCTTGAGATTGATATGGCCGCCACAGCTTGTGTTCCCATTTCTCAGCTTGTGGTGTAGCATCTTAGGCCTACGACACTGGATCGATCTAAAAACAGTCTCAAGAAACCCTACCTCTATTTAAGGTTCTAGGTATGATGGGATAGATCCAGTTGTCAATTTTCTTAAGTTAAATAGATTGTCGGCTTTGATAGTGCCATGTTAAATAGTTGAGTAAATTTATATAAGTTTTAAATTGATTGTATAATTAATCAGAAAAGAAAATATAAAAATATGTATTTCGTGGTGTATGACTACACACTTAATTTTTTCTAATGCACTTACCAATACAAACCATATATACTCCTTGTAAAGTTTTACATATACAATTATATTTTATAGCTCTTAATAAATTATTTTTAAAATAAAATTGCCACAACTATTGCTATAACAATTAGAACAAGCATTACTATAACGTCCATGAAAAATGTATCCTCTAATTGCTTCTTTTTCTTGATTTTCCTAAAAGGATATACAATCCTACAAAAAATTGTTATTTTACACTAAAAAATTATATTTATATATAAAGTAATATAGTGTGATTCGAAGCAAAACACACTTATGTGTTTTCTCTACTGTTAAAAACAAACCAAAACCACATATTTGTGGGTTTGTGCATGTGTTTTTATTTTTTCAAAGGAAAACCACAAACATATGAGTTTTCAATTTTGACATGTATTATTTCATGTGTTTTTAAACCCTTTTCTAGTGTTTATGAGTGAGACAAGGATGGATATGTAGAGTAAAACATTTGGGCCAAATAAAAAGAACTAGATATTCATAAGCATTGTAACATGGTTGTCCTTGTGTTTTCCATAGAAAACCTAGAACACATGTATAATTTATTCAAATTTAACAAATTATACAAAGTTTATGTATATGAAGTGCCCATGTTTATAACATTTCACAAACATTGTGGATCATGCGAGGAAGTTTGTGTGGAACCTAGCCCCAAAGGGTGGGCATGGAACCTTAGCCTATAATTACCAATGTATTTATTATAATGTTAATATGATTATGTTCTCTTTTTGATTTTGACTGCTAAAACAAAAAATACACTTAATTAAGGCAAGTGCTATATGAATATATAAAATACTAAGAAAACTGTAGGTAATAGACCTTGAAATGCATATTGGAGCAAATTGTTCTATATCTTTTTGTTTTGTATTCTAGTTAATATGTAGCAAAGTGTATTCATATTTTAGTAATATTAATAGTTTTTCTTATATATCATTTAGTAATTTCCTGTATATCAATTAAAGTTTTATATTTATTTATTAGGTGCTTCAAAATGCAAAGATTGGGAAGATGTCAAAGGTATTAATTGCATACTTATATAAATAATATAATATTATTTATGGAATAACAAAATTTACACCCGTTCTATAATACACCGTATATTTTCCTCATGTACATGTTAAATACAAGCCATGTCAGCCAATTTTAAACTATATAAATGTGTGAGTAAACTCTTTAGCATATAGCATAGACATTTGTGTGTATATACATACATACGTATAACGCACTTCATGTAACTGACCTAAGTACATATCACTGGAAAGTAAAAAATGTAACTATATAAAGTAAGTTAGCAAAGTAACTTTCTTTTCTTATAATATATACTTCACAAAGCGCTAAGACACAACTTTTGTAATGTATAAAAACTTTGAAACTTTATTTTATAATAACTTAATAAAGTATTGTAATTGTTAATTACTTACCTTTGTAGTAAAGTTTTTAAGAATAATATTTTAATTTAATATTATTATTTTTAAATTTTAAAACTACTTCTATATAATATTTTTTATTTTACTACATTAAGATTAATAATATTTTATTAAAGTTCTTTTCAAGTCAGTTTTCATGTACAATAGAGACTCATGCATTAATCTGTTTAATTTTCAAATAAAAGCAATTCATTGTCATTACAATAAGTTTGATCTACACTCATTGTAACTCATTGAAAACATTGTTTCTAATTCATTGGCATTATAAATACATAACAAGAATTAATATTGCCCCTAAAACTTATAATATTACCTTGAATTTGTGTAAATTCTATAGTATCAACACAATTAGTATTATCCACTTTAATTTTTACATGTAATTACTGTAGAAATATACCTCTTTTCAATATATAAACTTACACCTTAACAAATATAGTCAGCCATACATAGAGACACATATATATGTATATATAGATGTATCTATATATACATAGCGTGTATGTGTTATGTTTTCCGTGCTTAAAATGAGTATACCTTAAAACCAACAATAACACCATTGTCTTGGATTTGATTTGAAGGACTGGAAGTTAGTCCTTTTGGAGAACTGATGTGTTCAAACCAGTCTAGCAATGTTTTGTACCATTCCATGCATGTCTCTTATATCCCATCGGCAAAGTCTGTTATTGTCCAATCCCAAAAAACGTTGACATCGATGCATCCAACTATGCAAGCAAAACATTTAGTAATAATATATTATGTACTCTGTAATGTGTGCACAATGTATGTTATGAAGATAACTCTTGCTCCCATGGATATTCTTCCCTTCTTTCACTGGACTGCACGGAATATACAGATTGTCATTCAATATGCACGTAATTGATTATAGAACATAAAAGAGTGATATGTATATATCGTAATAGTCAGCAGCAAGGATAGGTCACACACACTTGAAGCAACATCATGTCGGACTCCCCTCTAAATGAGCATTGCTTTTTTGGAGTAGTATAAGGGTCCATGCTACTTGCAAGAGACTCCTTTTCCTGAAGACCACTTAGAGAATTCATATAGGCCTTAATCCTACCATAGTAATAATCATATATATACATGTCAATGTTAACACACATTTTATTTATGTATAGGAAGTCTACTCTCTGTGTAAAACTTCACTTGCAACCATTGATCAATTCTAATTCATATTCATGTGCCCATATCGTAATTGCATTTTGTCCACTGCCTTCCGCCTCATCCATTGTTATATAAACAAAAAGTCTTGAAAACGACCTTTAAAAATGAAAATAAAAGCAAAAGAAAATTAAGATAAAAATGCATAATAATTTAAGTTATTATAACTAAACATGTTTATGTGCATGTAATGTTACAAAGATGTTCACTGTGTAGAAAATTTGTATATAAAGATAGTTACACACATAGACCTCTGAGTCATATATAAGAAAATATCATGATAGTAAATGTAATTATAGTGTATACACACACATACATTAAGTAGGCTATAATGCACAAAGCAATACAATATAGCTATTGCATGTGTTAACTATAGCATTTTCCAACTCTAATTCATATTCATGTGCCCACGTACTTTTACAATGTATAAATATATATACATTCTATATCTATACATGCCTACCTTAGCTTTTCAAGAACAGGTTGAACATCAATATTAATACCAGGTGCGTTCAGAGAAAATCAATGTTTTGCTCATTAGATATCCTGACACGAGAGAAGTATTTATATAAAATTTAATCATATGAGATACAATTGTATTATTATTTTATTATTGTACCAACACACACAGGAGTACTAACCCTGGCTTTTTAGTATTGCAAGAGTGATAATCTCAATACTAATTTCATGATCAAGGTTACCCATTCAATGGATACTCAGATTCTCTCATGAACTTTGAGACAACCCACTTGGATGTTTTGGACATATATTACTTTCTAACAGTGACTGATCATTACATATCATTTCTCTTCACTATGATAACTCCTTTGGAACTCGGATTTATTTAGCTGCCTTCCTGGTGCCCATTCATGTTTACAAACCCTAGCACCAAGATTCATGCTTCCTTACTAATTGAATGTGCAAGAAATTATCAATTGCCTACGAACAAACCTTAACAAGTGTTCTTGTGCTTCTTGTTTACAAGTGTGCTTGCTACATTGAAGTAAATTTATCTTATTTATAAATTATAAATTAAAATCATAAATCTTTTTGCAACTTTATAAAGTTTTTCTTTTAGTATTGAAGTTAATAAGTAATATTATATAACTACTCTTTAGTGTGAAAAACACTATGCTTAAACAATATAAATCAATGTTTATAAACTTACTTTAGTAAAATAATACTTTATTTTAGACTTGTAAATAACTTTTGAATTTAAAAATATGTCTTGAGTCACATTTTAGACTTTCCAATGTATACAAATTACATGTATTACACCAGTATACATATACGAATATAAAACACACACATATGTATATATATGTTTCCTATGAATATATATGTTCCCATATGAATATATACTTACACAATGTGTTAAATTATAAGACGTGTTAATCAATAATAAGCTACATTAATTAATGAATGGGCAAATTGTATAAATATAGAACACGCACCCTCACGCACACACAAGTTATCTTTAGTATGGTTAAGGAAGCGTGTGTATACGTGTGAGGCACGTGATGTTATTTAATTTATATATGATATCTAGGTTTTGTGATTTAGGGACCGATCTATTGTTCATCTATTAAGGGAAAATTCTTTTTCTCTATATTCTGTAGAATTGTTATTTCTCTATTTCACTCTCTCACGCACTCAGGTTCATTAGGATTATCTGGTGAGGATTTAGAAGATTATGGGGATCAATGATGCTATTGGTTTAGCCTGAGTACTCGAAGGGATTGTGGTAAGGGCACAGTGATTTTACAAAAACATCATGAATTAAATCCAAATAGCTAATAATCTGTGTATTTTGTATGCAGCAAATATTCGAAAGATCATGCCTAATTGGATTCAAAATCTCTTATTTCTCTTTACAAGTGTGGGCAAAACAAAAAAGAAAGAAGATTATGTACGTAATTTTAATTATTTACATCTGCGTATTGGTTATATGTATGATCATACATTGTCGCATTACATATATATCAATGAAACTATAGTGGGTATTGTATGTAAAATATTTAAAACGCATTAGAATGTATCACAAGCAATATTAAATTTTGATATGCAGGAAGACACTTTGGAGAAGCAATCTCTTCCAGAGCGCATCCTGCCTAGGCTATCTGCTAGAGACCTTGTAGCAATGGCTGCAACCTCTAAATCATTACTGAATAAATGCAGCAGCAACAAGCTTTGGGAGGTAAAAATCACTCTCCTCACACACAAACATAGTCTCTCTCAATTCCTGACATTCTTTACATGTGATAATAAGCTGGCATGCATATATTATTCATGTATTATATATACAGTATGTATGTGAAATTATTAAACATGCAATATAGCCTCTCTGCAAAGGAGATGGGGAAAGGTGGTGATGTGGCATTTAAGAGATGGCATTTGGAAAGAGGGAGCAAAACAAATCACTCATGACTTTCTACGGGGATCTAGAGACTGGCCAATTTTCATTCCCTGCTCAAATTCAATATTTTCAGGTATAATGCTTTATCACTTAAGATATATTTATGTCTAATATAGTTACTTATCAATTGACTCTCAGGAAGATAAATGAGTTCACGTCAGGAGGCTTTGTTAAGATATGATCGTGCCACTGATTCTTTCCGTGCAAGGTATGATACAGCATGAAAGTATATCCTTATTTTAAATATATATATACATATATAGACACACACATGTATATTACGGGGGGGAGAGATTACTTCAACTGAAACACGCCCAAACATTTAACTTCAGGACTCTATACCCAGTTCTTAATGGTGAATATAATGTGGCTGATAACCTTGAGTCTACTGAGAAAATTCCTGGGAGAATGTGAGTGTTCAACCAGCTAAGTCTTTGGGACAGATCCAAGTCGCCTTGACTGTTATTTGTCATGAATAAATTCTAAAAAATATTCTTATATACCAATTATTAATAAATTCTCTACTTGAAATTCCAATATCTAATTCCACAATCCGACCTCCGTTTCCCACAGTTCCCGCCTTAGATCCCCATGTAACCCCATGCCCATATATGATTCCTTGCTCTTACGGATATAAAAAAACACACACACACACATACAATTTAATAAAAGATTTGGATCGCGTATAATAAGTTACCATATACACATTTATCTATTATACAATATAGAATTGTCTTAAAATATGTTGCATGCTGTTTTATGTCCCTCATAGAGCTGCATGTTGTGTTTACAATATTTATTGTTACGTGTATATATATGCAGTCTACATATGTGGTAAGCTGTGTAAGTAGGTCCTAATTGCATGTAAATGTTTCTTAACAAATTTTCTCTCTCTCATGCACGCACACACATGTAAATGTTATATACATATGTGTGTGTGTGTGTGTGAATGAGACTGCAATCATACATGCATATATATATATAAACTATATGCAGGTAAGATGGTCCATGGTTTTAGCATATACTATATATTTTTGAGCTGTAGCAGCCAGTGTAAGACTTTAACATGAAGAGCAAACATTAAGTAATTTTCTTATTTGACATACTTTATATATATATATGAAAACTCATCCAATGTTTTTTGTGTGTATTTTTCTTTCTGTTCTACTGTAAAATAATTAAAACACATATATTCTGATTTAACAATATTTTATATACAACTCAGTCCAGATTTATATAATATGGTTGAATTAGTAGAAAAGCGACTTAAAACTTTAAATTTTAGATTAAAATTTTTTGCACTAAATTAATTTATATTTCTGAATATATAAATTTAAAATATTAATTTAAAAAAAGGAAATATCACTGAAATAAAAGCAACATATTAAGGTATATTTAACTTGTCAAAATATGACATGCTAATTAAGATTCTCTAGCGAGTAATGTTTGTGAAGCACCTGTAGCTCAGTGGATAAAGCGTCTGTTTCCGGAGCAGGAAGTTACAGGTTCCACCCTTGTCTGGTGTGAAAGTATTTGTTAAGGTGCATGAACATTTCATATATATTTAGTTTACTTCTCTCTCTCTCTCTCTCTCTCTAAATTTAGGACAAAATCAGAATAAAAACACATTGATATATTCCAACATATATAATTAAATCATAAATCAGAATATCCTTGATTAAGTTGTAAACAACATAATTTACTTTAAATAATATGAAATAATTAAACATTAAACAGATTCTCTTGACTCATAAAATCTCTGATATATTATTAATTATTATTTATTAAACATATTTAATATGCATACATACACACTATATAGTGTAACACCTGGAAAGCATGGGACGTATCTCACACTTCTTCAACTTTGTGTGTTTATATGACGTATATACATATATACAAGCACACATATACACATATTATATATTATAGTGTTTGTGCTGTAACTATAATTCATTGACTGAATGTTCCAACTTTAGCAACACACACGCACACACACACACGATGTACACACCTAATACACTCTAAACCTTGAAACTGAAAACCAAAACTCTTGTAGGCTGAGTACGAAAAATTGTGGTCATTTTAAGGGCTTGGATTGGGAATATTCTAGGTGCCATTAGAGGAGGCAAAGAATATGCTATCGAATGTATATGAACACCATTAAAGTTTATTAAAATAATTTATTTTTTTAAAACTTATTTGTTTACAACACAGTGTATTACATTTTGTTAGTTTCTTTGTCTTTTTATAATTATAAAAAACCTATATATATTATAAGGATATACTTCAAAAATATGTTAATGGAATATTAAATTTCATATAATTTTATATTTATTTAAATGCTAAACTTACTCTTGACCTATCTACCAGTGTATTCCCATATTATATTGATCCAAAGAATATTCACGTGTTACACTATAAGCCATGTCAACCGATGTGAAACTATATAAATGCATGAGTAAACTCTCTAGCATATAACACAGACTTATGTGTGAATACCTGTATACATATACACGTTACATGTATTACACCACGTTGAGTAACACACACACACATATATATATGTATAAATATGTTTTTCCTATATGAATATAACTGGCACCATGTACATGTCATGTTAAGTAATAAGCCATGTTAAGCAATAATAAGCTGCATTAATTAATGGGCAAACTGCATAAATATAGAACACGCACGCACAAGTTAAATTTGCTATGTTTAAGTAAGCATTATACATGTCAGGCACGTGATGCTATTTAAGTGGTATATGAATGTGCATGCATACCTAGGTTTTTGTGATTTAGGCCCCAGATTAAGGAAAAACTTTTCTTCTTTATATTCTGTGGAATTATTATATCTCTCACTCAAGTTCATTAGGATTCTCTGGTGAGGATTTACAAGATCATAAGAATCACAAACGGTGCTATTTTGAGTACTTGGGAGGGACTGTGGTAAGCGCACAATGATTCTATTAAAACATCATAAATTAAATTTAAATAATTAATAATTTGTGTATTTTGTATGCAGAAAGAATTTGTAACAATTGTCCTTAATTGGATTCAGAATCTCTTTTTACTCATTAAGATACGATCGTGCCACTGATTCTTTATGTGCAAGGTAAGATACAATATGAGAAGTATATAGATAAATAGAGAGAGAGAGAGATTACTTTAAATAGAGAGAGAAATTACTTGAGATAGTGAGAGATTACTTTAACTGAAACAGGCTGAAACATTTAACTGCAGGACTTTATACCTAGCTGCAGCTGATAACCTCAAGTTTATTGAGAATATTTCATGGGAGAATGTACATGTTCAGCCAGCCATTGGGACGGATCCCAAGTTGCCTTTTATTGTGATTTGTCATGAAAAAATTTTAAGAAAATAATTCTTATACAACAGAATTTTATTAATTACTAATAGCTCTACTTGAAATTCCAATCTCTAAAACCACAAGTCCCGCTTCAGATTCCCAAAATTCCCACCTTCGATTCCCACATATTCCCAATTCCCATATATAATTCCCAAATATTCTTGATCTCATGGGTAATATAATATATATATATGCATCATTTAATAGCAAATTTGAATCGTGTATAATAACCTATCATAATTATGCATTATATTATATAGCCTACCATATACAGCACTATACAACTAATATATAGTTACATGTTGTGTTTACAATATATATTTAGCAATTTTTATGTGTATATACATATGCACTCTTCATATGTGGTAGCAGATTATCATCCTAATTATTAATTCTTCTTAACAAATAAGCATAAAAATAGGTATAAACACGTTTCACACGACTGTCTATGTCTCTCTCACACATACACTAGATATTCCGGGGAGAAATTCATCTGATGTTGATGCTGCCTCTGCTCATTAGTGGAATGTTTGAGATTTGGTACTTGATAAAGTCAAAGGTTTTCCTGCATGGCCTACTCGGGTATGCTTCAAATTTCCCCTTATACACTAAATTTTAGAAAACACTAGTGTAAAGACGCTTTGTAGGTGTGTTTGTATTTGTTGTATTTTTCCAAATGTAAGTGTGTCTATGTGTATAAAGAGATTGTCTTTCTGTTTATAATCATGACCATATGTATCTAGAAATCGAACAGACCAATATACTCGTTGACAACTTGTTATATATCTAAATCTTTTGTATTAGACGGTTCTACCATTATTCAAAGATCTTGAAGTTCATTGAGGAGACTAAGGCTCTCCTAGTCCAAAAGACACACTCGAAATGCATTCTTGCTGCTCTTCATCAAGCTGTATATGAGATCCTTCAAGTAGCCGAGCAGAAGGTAAATTCAAATGGCGACATGGGGGCTTAATGAGATGATAGAAGATAGTAGCAAGAATAGGAATAGTGAGGATGTAATTAGTGATAATGAGGATTACAAAACGGATCAACTGCTACATAGCTTTGACAATAAACAGTTTCAATGAAATTTAAAGTTTAAAAGGGCCAGGAAATGGAGTTGCATTTGAGATAGATGACTCTGATATGAGAAGGTTCAAACCAACTTTGGATCTAAAGGGATTGTTATAGTGAGAAGGTTAAGACAACTTTGAATTGCATGAAGAAATGGCTCTTTTAAGTTCTTGAATGAGGATGATGGTAGTATGCCTTTGTGTGCATCGAATGTGGAATGGGGAAGACGGAGAAGCCTTCTAAATGCGATAAGGGGTCCAAGTAGGGCTTCAGGACTCCTCCAAAGTTGTTAGTTTTACTCTTGTCGTTTCAGTGAACATCGGCCGTAACAAGAGGAAGCAAATAATCACTATTAAAACCTCCAAGCCTCAAGTGTTTCCTAAAGAGGTAAAGACATACATACATTATTTATGTATGTGCTCTGTAGTCTCACATATGTTGATAGATCCAAAATATATAAAAGGTACAGAAACTAAGGGGGGTTATTTAGTAAACATGTTGCTCCAAATTTAGGTCAGCCCAAGGGGAGATCTTGAAGTATCTCCCTTCATGCATATTCCTGCCAATTGTGAAGGGCTAGAGCCAAGGAAGTAAAAGATATATATGTTAATATCATGTGTGTACAAAATCACGAGCAATTATGGCTTCACCTACTAGTCTAGCCTATGAAGTCATGTAATTTATATATACATACGTTGTGTATGTTCTATTACTACTATATTTTAAGAATAAAGCATTCAATATGAAATTAAAGTATCTTAATTCTATCATTTTGTAGACAACAAAGCAATTGATGTCAAACCTTTAATTTTACCACCTAAAGCTGAGAAGTATCACATATAAGCAGCCTTGCAGGTAATGAAGCAGCTCGTCTACCTTCAAAGCGTCTTCACCATGTTGTTGAGGCCATGATGCCTATGTAGCAGAAGCTGCAAAGGAAAAATCTGTAAGTACTTGCATATTATATCACAGTAATTTTATCACTTTTTAATACCTCAACAAATTTGTATGTAATGCCATTGGATTTTAGTTTCTTTTATTGGTTATGGATTTTATGAATTTTATTGTTTAATTTGGATTTCTATCTTATTATAAATATTGTCTAATAGAATGTATAACACTACATCATAAATACTATACACACCAGAAAATAAAATAATAAAATCATTATCTAGATCAATCAGCCTCACCTCTAATTTTATGTCATTTAATAAAGGAATTCATAATATACTTTTTTATACTCACTTTTTTAGTATGAATCTTTTCATTTTATTGGTTCATTTTTAATGGTAGATTTGAAAGAAACAATGAAAGGCATGGAAGGGATTCGGTGGACTCAAATCACTTCAGAAGCACATATCATGACACAAACATGCATTGAACATGCATTGGAAAACACATAATTAAGGGCTCAATTGGTATTGGTTGAGGTGGCAATAATCAATTAGTTATATACAATGGCTTTTAACCAAGTGATTCCAAAGTGGCTACTTAGAGGGTATTCTCTTGCACAAAGTCAGGTCTGGTCCTTTCGTATTGTTATCCCTGCTTATGCACGGCTATTATAGGGCCATTTGCTGTGGAGAATCATCACAGACAATAGATGGATTTGCCACCTTTACCATTAACAAAGCGGTGTTTATGTCTTAAGTTAGCCACTGTTTCAGACATTGGTAAAGGTCACTACCAAGTTATGACCGTGGTCTTTTCATAACACTAGAACAACTCATTGCTCTAAGGAATTGAAAAGTATATGGAGTAACTCATGGGACTAGACCCTTTCATAGTCATATGCAATGCCTTGGCAATCAAGCCTTGTTGGATGGAGGTATTTTGCATGTTTAGTGTATAAAATGGTAGAGAGTGGGAAGTTTTACTACTAAAACCCAACATATAGGATTTCAATTTAAGAAGGTATCCTAGTTGGGTATTATGAGAAGAATAATGCAAATGTATTGGAATATGGTTGATTAGTGCGCAAGGGGAATATGTGGCTTAAAACATTTGGTCCAAATAAGAAGAACTAAACGTCATTTGTAAACTGTGTAAACATGGGCACTTCATACATGTAAACTTCATATGATTTATTAAATTAGGGGACTAGTTTTCACTAGAATGACATGTTTATTGTATGTATTCAATATGAAAAATCATAAATTTGAACTAACATATACAAACACACATGTAGTTGGTGTCCAACATTTTACTATAACTTCTATGAATTATATTTGGTGTTTATGAAGCTTCGTGAGTTGGTTTTTTATTATGTTTATTATGGAGTTAAATAACCTATTTATTTAGGGGATTATCTTATAATTTACATTAATGTTTCATTTTGAATTTAATAATTTATTATTTACACTTTTTTAAGTGTTTAAAAGCTTTACAAAATGTTATAAATGACATTCTCTAGTCAAAATGCTTCACTTGCCACTTTGTCATCTTCTCCTCTATCTCTATGTGCCCATACTCTCCACTATGTCTATGTGCCCATACTCTATACATGCTACAACAAACGTCTTAAAGATCTTTACTATTGACCATCCTTTCCTAAAACTTTGGCTCAATTACTTTATGTTCAAATGCAGATCTAGCTTTGACATTCTTTTTCATTCACTTGAAAGTTCACGGGCCTGCAATTGACAGTAGATCTCCCTTAACTAACTTCATCTTATATTGATACGTAGAGTTTACCGGGTTGCTAATTATGTTCACTATCACTTGTTGACAGGTTCTATCTCTGTCGCACAGTGTACGCACAATTCTGCATACAAAACCCATTAAACAAGGGCTTAATCACTATATGTAGTTAACTATTATGACAATTATATATACCAGCATTTATCTTGAATAGATTGTCTCTGCTCATTCTGGTTTCATGGGATACTAGCAGGAACGATCACAAGGTCGACTTCTTCCAAAGTTGCATCTAGCCAGTCTTTTTTTAGGAAGCCTTAACCTTAAGAATTAATTAATTTAAGAAAAAATTCATAAGATTTAAATATTGTAGATTGTAAACACACACATGAACTAGTCATGCACTAAATATATTGAACATACACACATACACACACGCAATTTACCACAATATTGTATATGGCTAACATCATAAAAGACCATAGATGTTAATGACATTGTACAAATTCAAAGTAGAGTCCAAAGAGTTCTTTTTAAGAGCAAAGAAAGAGGCTGCCCAATACCACATGTAGCTCCTAATATTGCCACTTTATACCCAGCAGCACCACCCTTTGCCGCCAAGCTCCCCTCCATCTATCAAAGTATAAAGTTACTCTGTCTCCCTCTCTCTCACACACACATGTCATTAGGCTTTAGAAGTATTGAGATGCATGATAATGCATCTATTTCATCCCCGTCCTCCATTTCCAACTGTTCACACACATATAATGTCCGTTAATACACTTAAGACATGTAGGTGACTGAGTAATAACCTTATATACACCTACATACTGAATTATACTAATCTCTATGAATCTGCACGAGTACTTAATTTGGGTCCAGGTACAATGTACTACATCTCAGAAGGACCCAAATAGTATACACAACTAAAAAAGAATGTTCACAACACACACACACCCACACCCTCTTGTTTGTTCAACTCGAAGCCACCAATTCAAACATGAAAACAATGGCCCTCATTTCGACAGACTACCTATCACAATAGAAAACCTTAGTCCTGTCCTATGGTCATATAAAGGGAAAATTATGAGACTTTGGGATTCTCGTGAGAAAATAATGAAAAATCGAGGGAGACTGCAAATGGGGAAGGAGGAAAGAGACAAAGAGGCTCTTGACCTTGAGATTGATATGGCCACCATCGTTTGGCATGTGTTCCTGCTTCTTGGCTTGCAGTGTAGCGTCCTAGGCCTACGACATTGGATCAACAATTTCAAGAAACCCTACCTCTATTTAAGGTTCTAGGCCCTTATAAACAACAATTAAACTAAATGGATAGATCTCAGTTGTCAATTTTCTTAGGTTTAAAATAGCCCACCCGCTTTTATAGTGCCACGATAGAGTTGATTAAATCCATATGAATTTTAAATTGATCATGTAATTAATTAGAAAAAAGTATAAAAATATGTATTTCATGTGTGTATGACTACACACTTAATTTCTTTCTAATGCATTTATCAATATAAACCATATATACTCCCTTGTTACGTTTTATATATATACAATTATATTTTATATCTCTTACATAAATTATTTTTTAAATAAAATTGCCAACGATCATTATAACAGCTATAACAAGCATTTGCTTTTTTTTTTTTTTTTCTTTTTCTTAAAAGGCATATAAGTAAACTTCATATGTTAAATTTGAGTAAATTATACATGTGTTCTAGGTTTTCTATGGGAAACACTAAGACAACCAAACAATGCCTATGATTGTAGATGATATGAGGAAGTTTGTGTGGAACCTAGAGATTGTCAAGATCAAGCCCTAAAGGGTGGGCATATGGACCTAAATGCCTTGTGGACTTTGGCTTTGGAACCCCTTACCCTATGATTACCAATGTATTTATTATTTTGTTAATATGATTATTTTTTCTTTTTTATTTTTACTGCTAAACAAAAAAATACACTTAGTGCTATATAAATATATAGAATACTGAGAAAATTATAGGTAACAGACATTAAAATGTATATTGGAGCAAATTGCTCTATATCTTTTGTTTTGTATTCTAGTTAATATGTAGCTAGGTGTGTTCATATTTTAGTAATACTAATAGTTTTTCTTATATATCATTTAGTAGTTTCCGGTATATCAATTAAAATTTTATATTTATTTATTAGATGCTTCAAAGTGCAAAGATTGGCAACATGTCAAAGGTATTAATTGCATACATATATAAATAATATAATATTATTTATGGAACAACAAAATTTACACTCTTGTAATACACCACCAGATTATACTGATTTAAAGAATATTCTTCCTCACTTACATGAAGTGTGTTCAATCTATACACATATGTACGTATGTACATGTTAACTACAAGCCATGTCAACCAATCTCAAACTTATAAATGTGTGTGTAAACTCTTTAGCATATAACACACACATCTATATGTATACCTAGAATGTAAAAAATGTGACTATATAAAATAATTTAATAAAGTAATTTTCTTTTCTTATAATATTTACTTTATTAAGTAAGACAACGTTTGTGATGAATACAACACTTAAAAAGTTTATTTTATAATAAACTTAATAAAGTAATGTAATTGTTAATTACTTACCTTCTGCAGTAAAGTTTTTAAGAATAGTATTCTAATTTAGTACTATTGTGAAGTTTTAAAACTACTTCTATATATATTATTTTAATTACTACATTAAGATTAATAATATTTATTGAAGTTCATTTCAAGTCAGTTTTCATGTACAATAAATACATGCATTAATCTGCTTAATTTTTAAATTAAAAAAGCAATTCATTGCCATTATAATGAGTTTGATCTAAGCTCATTGTTATTTCCTATAATTCCTTGAAAACGTTATTTCTATTTCATTGGCCATAAATACATAACAAATTAATAATTGCTAATAAGTCAGCCATACATAGAGACACATATATAATACATAGATGTATTTGTGTATACACAGCATGTTGTGCATGCTTCAAATGAGTATACCTTAAAACCAACACAACAACATTGTCTTGGATTCAAAGAACTGTAAGTTAGTCCCTCTGGAGAATTGATGTCCCTCATTCCAATTCAAAACCAGGCTAGCAATGTTTTCTACCATTCCATGCATGTCTCTCATATCCAATTCGCAAAGTCTGTTATTGTCTAGTCCCAAAAACATCCATTCCATGCATGTCTCTCATATCCAATTGGCAAAGTCTATTATTGTCTAGTCCCAAAAACATCCATTCCATGAATGTATCTCATATCCAATCGGCAAAGTCTGTTATTGTCTAGTTCCAAAAACATCCATTCCATGCATGTCTCTCATATCCAATCGGCAAAGTTTGTTATTGTCCAGTCCCAAAAATGTTGACACTGATGCATCCAACTATGTAGGTAAAACATTAGTAATATATTATGTACTCTATAATGTGTGTACACAGTGTGTGTTATGAAGATAAATTAAGAATACTAACTTTATAGTATATGTAAAAGATATTACTGTTTTCTGGACTCAAGATCAAGTTGTTTTATATTGCTCACACATTGAGTTCAATCCATTTAGCCTTCTTTCAGTCTTCATACTCAATACGCATATGTCCGAGACGGATGTTCTCTTCAACAAAAAAGGTGTAGAGCACTGGTGGTTCCAAATCTATCCAACCTATGTATGTCAAAAGTTCAGTCTTTGTCATTGTATTGAGATAGGTTCTTAGCTTTTTCCTTGTGATGATCACGTTGCACATTGTCTCAATCTCTACTTTTGTTCTCTTTCTCACAAGATCAACAAAGTCCAATGGAAGTTGCATGTAAAATTGTTAACCAAAATACCAATTAAACAACAAACTTACCTTCTGAAATGGCTCAACTGCCTCAATCTTACACCGTGGCCATCGAATGAACACTCCACGATAAGTTAAACACTTTCCCAAGTTGGAACAATCGGGATCCCCTGAATCAACCTTCATACGCTCATATCCTGGCGAGACAGCTATTACAGAAAGTGCAACATCATGATCCCCCAGAGGCCTACATGCAAAAGAGTGATATAAAGAACCTCAAAACTATAGAAAAACTTACTTGTTGTGAAGCTTTGCCATTCTATTGGCTTCCTTGATGATGCCTCTTCCAATGGTTTCTTTACCATTCAAGATGTCCACCACTTGTAGTATCTCAAACTGCAAGAACAGGTATGTGTAATGAAATAAATATTTATTTAAATACCTTTTTAACAATACCTTTCTTTATTCTCTTGATCTTCTCCCAAGTCGTCGTGAACGTCATCCAAGTCATGAATGTACTTTGGCTCATCATCATGTTCCATTTCATTGTCTTCCGTAAGCTCTTGCTTGCTTCTGCTCCTAGCAAAAAAATCATAAAAACATAACAAAGAAAAAATACTACTTTAAATCACCTCCAAGGCTGTTTACTTCACTCTTTTTCTTTGGCTCTTTCTCCAATCGTTTCTCTTCATTATCACCTTCATCATCCTGCACATATAACTTTAAAGAGAACTATGCAATGCTACTTACATCTAGCACAATACACGTCTCGTCTTTAGCCTCTTTGATGTTGGCATTCTTTCATCGTCACAACAGTCCGCTTTTAAGAAAGTTGCTATCCATCTCACAATCAGTAAGACATTCAGGCTAAGTAACAACTTCTTACAAATATATGTACACATTAGATATATCTAGAAAACACATGTAAAAGGTAAAACTTTTACTTCCTCAGTGATCTGTGATGCTTCTGAGCCCGTGAGAGGTATAAACACTCCAGAACTGAGGCCGCTAACTTTACTTACCTTCACCTTCAACATTATGATGTTGGATTCCACGTACCAGCTTTGAACAACTCCACGTCCCACAAGCACCTCACACTTTATAAAGAATGGTTCCCGCTTCCTCCTATTCCTGAAGAGTTGCTGGCAGAATTCTACATGTTCCAAGTCAAGTACTTTCTTGAAACCTACAAGAACCACCTCCGAAACATTGTAAGTATATGAGCGAGTATGAATTGTCCTTGATTGTGTTAATGTTTGTTGGAGCCTTTGACGTTTCCCATGCAGGAATATTGCAATGCGTTGAGAGACCCACTCCACAGGAGTTGTAAATGGTTCATGACCTTCAAAGACAATGGGCTGCATCTTCCCGTGCTAACAAGCTCTTTTGCCAAAGCTTCCCGTGCAGCCAAATTCTCCTTTTCATTTTTCCAAAACCCACACGATCAAAAAGTGGAAACCGCTCTTTGCATGCCAGCCGGATCTCCCTTAAGTTCCCAAACATTTGCTCATACTGTTCCTCCCAACCAACCGCATCAAGTCCACTGTGTGAGTTGAAGTTGTAGTTCTTGAATAAAACTTCTTTTGAAGGCACCTCCCACGAACCATGAGACCATATTTATGCTTCTTTTCCACCCTTTTGGACCTCTTTGAATGTCGTTTCACTCTTGTCCCTGGAGACGCTTGGGTAGGTGATTGAGACACATGACTATTTTTGTTGACGCTGGAAGGTGTTTGCTTGGGGTTCACCACCTTCAAACTCTTCGCTATGCTAAAATGCTCCGCAGCTGACCCATAACAAAGGCCCAACTTAACCCAGTGCTCAATGTCGAGGTGAACAAAGCTAGAGCCACGGATCTTTTGGCTTACCAGAACAGAATGAATGCTATCCAAGTCCTCCGGTGCACCATGGAAATGCTGCTTGATATGGGTGAACAAAGCCTTGCTATCCCAAGCTTTGCTCTCCTCCAACAAACTTATGGATGACATCGAACGGCTGCTTAACACAACAATTGGAGAACACGGTGGAGTGGGAGATAGAAGCTTAGTAGGAGAGCTCGGAGATGAAGATGGAGATGAAGATTGAGAGAATTTATGATACTTTGGAGAGCGCTCTGCCGACTGAACACCACGCACCATCATTAAATGTGTCTTTATAAGAGACTCTAATTATACTTGGGAAGTTAAAAAAGACATATGTTTATTTAATAGTTTTATTTCTTACATTTGAATTTTTAAAATAGACATATGTTTATTATTTAAAAGCTTCGTTTAATTACATTTACTTTTAATACAGTATAAAATAACAACCGTTACCTATATGGTGAATTCAATTGAACTAGAAATTACAGATAATAATTTCATTACAAATAATTATAGATGATAATTATAAGTGTATTTTATTTGTCGGAATAAAAACTTTTTTTCCACTTCGTCTTGCCTCCATGCAAGGAATGACCTTGACAATGCTTTCCCATTCCTGTGGTTCTTTCTCCTTGTAATTTTCAATAAGAACCCGTTGCTTGTGCTTGCAACCACGTAATATATACTTGTTTGTCTTCAACATTAACAGTGTTAATAAGAGCATACCATTTTCACCGATGGGAGCGTACATCTCCACAACTTCTCCATCTCTAGGCCAGACTGGAACAATGCCAGGTTTACCAAGCTTCAACAGTGCCTTTGGCAGTTCAGCTATTCTTGTCTCCATTGCAATTTATATCCTAGTCTCTTACCATCACGACAAGGCAGCACACATATTTCTCTAAGTATCTTGGACACTGGAGAATGCTGCTATAATCAAATCCTTCAACTTCTTTGTGCAGAATTCTCATCCCGGTAGCAGCGTCAACCTCAACCTCTCCATCCACTACACTATACCGCATGTCACCTGCAAAGAACATAACCATCCCTGTACAAATGTTTGTATGAATACAAACTCCAACTTCTCAAGCAAATTGTCTGGAGCTTCAACAACAATGTAGTCCCCTCACTAAAGACCGTGTCAGCTACAAGTACCGATGAGTACCTTTCTATGGTCTTAGATGACAACTCATATCTAAACGCTGCTAAAGCTTCTTCTTCCTCCTTTGATACATGTCTCTTGGTAGACCTTCCAATGGCTATACCTTTGCTAACGAACTCATCCCAGCATGTGTGTTTGCTAAACAGAGGTATGTTCTTTGCTAAAGTTTGTGTTGGAACGCATATGTAACCATCTACAAAGACATGTATGTTACATTTATAACTTCTCAATGTAAACAAATTTACCTGGAGCTCCTCCTTTGCAATATAATGCAACAAGCTTTTCCCATTGCGTAGTAGGAAGTAATCCATCATAGTCAATAGATTTCAAGTTCATTAACTTTGTAAAAAAGGTTCTGCAAAATGTTTTAATACATAATCTTAAAAAAACAATGAAAGCATACCTTTGTAATGCTTTGGTGAAGGATATTTCCATTTCTTTTTGGTTTGTGCAGATACGATTCACTGTAGCAAAGAAGCGTTCAAATCGATAGCACCATAACAAGTCATGATGACCAAATCGCTCAACATCTAACAACATCACGGGAACCCCAAATAACGATTTATATGTGGTTTTATAATATGTTTTTCTACCTTACACATACATGTTATTAAAAATGACAAGTTCTGGTCACAATAACATATGATTTTGTAATGGCTTTTTTAAGGATTGTTTTTGAAAGTTACTTGTAGTAGTTACTTCTTATTATGTTTTATTGATATGTTTATAAAGTATAAATTTATATTGCTGTTACAATATAAAAACACAGCAACATCAATAATATTTTAGATTTCTTTATATGTAACTTCAAATTATGTTTTTGTATTAATTTAGCTAAAAAATATACGTATTAAACACATGTGTTTTATATAGAAATTAACCGCTCAATTAATTTTACAAATAAAACACATATATCATTGTTTTAAGTAAACATTTTTAGTTACATTTAGAAATACATAATAGAACTACTTATAAGACGTTGTTGATTTTAGTAAAATACTTATATTTTATTAATGTTATCAAAGGTTACACACATTGAGTTCAGTCCATTTAGCCTTTTTCTAGTCTTCATACTCAATACGCATATGTCCGAGACGGATGCTCTGTTCAACAAAAAAGGTGTAGAGCACTGGTGGTTCCAAATCTATCCAACCTATGTATGTCCACGGTTCAGTCTTTGTCATTATATTGAGATAGGTTCTTAGCTTTTTCCTTGTCAAGTTTGGGATAATCACGTTGCACATTGTCTCAATCTTGCTTTTGTTCTCTTTCTCACAAGATCAACAAAGTCCAATGGAAGCTACATGTAAAATTGTTAACCAAAATACCAATTAAACAACAAACTTACCTTCTGAAACGGCTCAACTGCCTCAATCTTACACCTTGGCCATTGGATGAACACTCCACGATAAGTTAAACACTTTCCCAAGTTGGAACAATCGGGATCCCCTGAATCAACCTTCATACGCTCATATCCTGGCAAGACAGCTATTACAGAAAGTGCAACATCATGATCCCCCAAAGGCCTGCATGCAAAAGAGATATAAAGAACCTCAAAACTATAGAAACTTTGTTGTGAAGCTTTGCCATTCTATTGGCTTCCTTGATGATGTAACCCAGTGCTCAATGTCGAGGTAAACAAAGCTAGAGCCACGGATCTTTTGGCTTACCAAAACAGAATGAATGCTATCCAAGTCCTCTGGTGCACCATGGAAATGCTGCTTGATATGGGTGAACAAAGCCTTGCTATCCCAAGCTTTGCTCTCCTCCAACAAACTTATGGATGACATTGAACGGCTGCTTAACACAACAGTTGGAGAACACGGTGGAGTGGGAATAGAAGCTTAGTAGGAGAGCTCGGAGATGAAGATGGAGATGAAGATTGAGAGAATTTATGATACTTTGGAGAGCGCTCTGCCGACTGAACACCACTCACCATCATTAAATGTGTCTTTATAAGAGACTCTAATTATACTTGGGAAGTCTAAAAAAGACATATGTTTATTTAATAGTTTTATTTACTTACATTTGAATTTTTAAAATAGACATATGTTTATTATTTAAAAGCTTCGTTTAATTACATTTACTTTTAATACAGTATAAAATAACAACCGTACCTATATGGTGAATTCAGTTGAACTAGGAAATTACAGATATATATTATTACAGATAATAATTTCATTACAAATAATTATAGATGATAATTATAAGTGTATTTTATTTGTCGGAATAAAAACTTTTTTTCCGCTTCGTCTTGCCTCCATGCAAGGAATGACCTTGACAATGCTTTCCCATTCCTGTGGTTCTTTCTCCTTGTAATTTTCAATAAGAACCCCTTGCTGTGCTTGCAACCACGTAATATATACTTGTTTGTCTTCAACATTAACAGTGTTAATAAGAGCATACCATTTTTCACCGATGGGAGCGTACATCTCCACAACTTCTCCATCTCTAGGCCAGACTGGAACAATGCCAGGTTTACCAAGCTTCAACAGTGCCTTTGGCAGTTCAGCTATTCTTGTCTCCATTGCAATCTTATATCCTGGTCTCTTACCATCACGACAAGGCAGCACACATATTTCTCTAAGTATCTTGGACACTGGTAGAATGCTGCTATAATCAAATCCTTCAACTTCTTTGTGCAGAATTCTCATCCCGGTAGCAGCGTCAACCTCAACCTCTCCATCCACTACACTATACCGCATGTACTCACCTGCAAAGAACATAACCGTCCCTGTACAAATGTTTGCTGTGAATACAAACTCCAGCTTCGCAATGTACTCAAGCAAATTGTCTGGAGCTTCAACAACAATGTAGTCCCCCTCACTAAAGACCGTGTCAGCTACAAGTACTGATGAGTACCTTTCTATGGTCTTAGATGACAACTCATATCTAAACGCTGCTAAAGCTTCTTCTTCCTCCTTTGATACATGTCTCTTGGTAGACCTTCCAATGGCTATACCTTTGCTAACGAACTCATCCCAGCATGTGTGTTTGCTAAACAGACGTATGTTCTTTGCTAAAGTTTGTGTTGGAACGCATATGTAACCATCTACAAAGACATGTATGTTACATTTATAACTTCTCAATATAAACAAATTTACCTGGAGCTCCTCCTTTGCAATATAATGCAACAAGCTTTTCCCATCGCGTAGTAGGAAGTAATCCATCACAGTCAATAGATTTCAAGTTCATTAACTTTGTAAAAAAGGTTCTGCAAAATGTTTTAATATATAATCTTTAAAAAAACAATGAAAGCATACCTTTGTAATGCTCTGGTGAAGGATATTTCCATTTCTTTTTGGTTTGTGCAGATACGATTCACTGTAGCAAAGAAGCGTTCAAATCGGTAGCACCATAACAAGTCATGATGACCAAATCGCTCAACATCTAACAACATGTGAGCTGCTCCAACCATATGCTGGACAATAGATTTGTTGTCTCCAAAAGCAATATTTGATCTAACATGCCATGAAAAAAGAAGAGTCCTTGCAGTTGATATTGTTTCTTCATTCCAGCCATGAGTTCTACTGTAATCATAGAATAATTTTGTTATGGCTGATAGCACCTGCATACATATTATTTTCAGTTTAAGTACATGCAACACATATTTACATACCTGTAAAATGTCCCATAGAGCAGGATTTACAAGTCCTTCCAAAACATAGAGGCTATAGACAGCACTGAAAGTCTGGTGTTCATCTCCTTTCCAGTTACCTGGTCTGCATGTAGGATTTTCAGGAGCACGTTTCTTACGGAGGTAAGGTGTTCTATGCTCCAAAGCAGTCTCCAACCTGGTTGTTAAAATTCTTTTAGAAGTCTGTGAAGAGATCTCTTCCCAGCAACTTTCATGTGCCTTCTTTAGAACTCCCAGAGCTAAGTGATGCATTACGTCTATAGTAACATCACCAACAATCTTGAAAGCCTGTGTAGTGACCAAACCATATAATTCTGTTGATCCACGTACACCTGTCTCTCTTTGTGTCTCTTCTCCTTTGTTCCTTTTTTGTAGACAACTTTCATAATCAGCTTGAGTGCGAAGAGGATCTGGTTCTCTAGTCTTTAACCACACATCCTCAAACTTACCTCCATTTTCACAACGTACATGACAATATCGGCAAGGTAGCAATCCGCCTATTGTATAAGATTAAAAAAGAAAAAGTTTGGAAAGTGAAAATGTACCTTGTGACAGTTTTGTAATATCACATTGAGCCGGATGGTCTCCAACAACAGCAAGTGTCAATACGCGTAAGTTGAAAGATCTATCAAGTTGCAAGCCGGGGACATCAATTGCATACTGAACTGGAGTTCCTTCGACAAACAAATCATTCAACTCCGCAACTAGAAGTTGTAGATAAAGATCGTACTTGTCAGGACCATCTGGAAGATCTTCAGTTGTAAATAACATAATTGGTAGAACCATGTGTTTAACCTCTGGAATAGCGTTCTTACCACCATTTACCACCTGAATGTTCAAAGACATGGTGCTCCTTGTTCTCGTACTTGTGGCCTGAAACTTGTCCGAATGAATGATCACGGCAAGGTTTCTGGGATCACCCTCTGCGTATGCCCCAGAGTACATAAAGATGTTACCACAGATAGAGCAAGTCATGCTTCCATTCTCTGAACGTGTAGCAACAACGTTGTGTTCATTTGGCCAGCAGTGGAACATTGTCTTGCAGGTGGGACATTGTTGTGGAAGTTTCCACTGTGCACCTGGAGTGAAAAACGATTGATACTCACGCCACTTGCTACCATGCCAAAACTCTTGCATTTTTGAAGGTTGCTCATGCGTATGTTTTCCAAGCCAATCCTTTCTCTCTCGCCATGGCTGTAGGAAACTCCAAGCTACTGTTCTTGTTGACACTAGCATTTGAAGCCTAGCTGCAAGAGGGATGTACATGAACTGCTTTGCATCCTTGCGGATGTTTAAACATGAAGCACATGACACCCGGTTTGCTTTAGTGACTTGAGCTTCATCGTCTTTAATTTTTAAATATATATGGTTTGTCATCCTTATGGTAACACATTGCATATCTGTCAACCTCTGGAGCTCCCAAGTCTCGGCAAAAGCGTTTCATAGTCTTCACACTAGTTGGAACCTTATGACCATTCAACTTCCCTGACCAGTTGTTTAACGAAGCTATCTTTGATGCAAGTCCATCTTCTTTAAAAAGCAGTTTGTAGACTTCATTAGCTAATGCTTCAGGTGCTCTGTGTTGTTCAAACAAACTTGCAAGGTCAAGAATAGAGAATAAAATAGCATCATTCACATCAGCAATCCTTTCTGTGGATGCAACTGTATCAAAATCTGGATCATCAAATGGATTTTGTACTGCAATTTGTTGTGGCAATGGCTCCATACACACCTCAACATGCATGTCGTCATCTATTTCATTCTCCCTTGTATTTGGCAATGTTTCTTGTGTTTCTTCGTTGTAAATGGAACCTGTGGTTTTTTGTTGTAAGGCACCCCCTGTTTGCTGATTGAAGTATTTTTCTTTTAACATCCGCGCAACCAAATGCTGCCCATATCCTGTTCTAGAGTATTGCACCCCACCTAGTTCAGGATTTCTAGCTTTACAAAGTTGACATCTACAAATCCTGTAAACATTTGTAAACCTTTTTCTTGAAGATGCTACATGCAACAATTGCTTGTCGCGCTTTCTATGATAATCCCTTGTTGGTCTAGGAACCAATTTATAGCCACATTCCTCACTTCGACACAACTTGCATTGACAAATTACCTTGTTCGCAGGTGCCATACCTAAAAACCTAACATAACTAAAAGATATATGTAAATAATAAACTTAGAACTAAAACATAATACTCAAATAAGTAACAAATACAAGCCCTATTTAAAAAACATATCAGATTAAAAATAACATGTTATTTTATCTTGTTTACACTTCCATACTCCCAAATCACATATTATTTGTTATAAATAATAACAAACAATAACAGTTAAACAAAAAATAATTTCTCTCACTCTTGTTACAATCACAAATTATAAATGTTATTTTCAAATATAACTTCTTACTATTTTTATTTTTACTGCTCCAACCATATGCTGAACAATAGATTTGTTGTCTCCAAAAGCAATATTTGATCTAACACGCCATGAAAAAAGAAGAGTCCTTGCAGTTGATATTGTTTCTTCATTCCAGCCATGAGTTCTACTGTAATCATAGAATAATTTTGTTATGGCTGATAGCACCTGCATACATATTATTTTCAGTTGTAAGTACATGCAGCACATATTTACATACCTGTAAAATGTCCCATAGAGCAGGATTTACAAGTCCTTCCAAAACATAGAGTCTATAAACAGCACTGAAAGTCTAATGTTCATCTCCTTTCCAATTACTTGGTCTGCATGTAGGATTTTTAGGAGCACGTTTCTTATGGAGGTAAGGTGTTCTATGCTCCAAAGCAGTCTCCAACCTGGTTGTTAAAATTCTTTTAGAAGTCTGTGAAGAGATCTCTTCCAGCAACTTTCATGTGCCTTCTTTAGAAACTCCCAGAGCTAAGTGATGCATTACATCTATAGTAACATCACCAAAATCTTGAAAGCCTATGTAGTGACCAAACCATATAATTCTGTTGATCCACGTATACTGTCTCTCTTTGTGTCTCTTCTCCTTTGTTCCTTTTTTGTAGACAACTTTCATAATCAGCTTGAGTGCGAAGAGGATCTGGTTCTCTAGTCTTTAACCACACATCCTCAAACTTACCTCCATTTCACAACGTACGTGACAATATCGGCAAGGTAGCAATCCGCCATTTAAGATTAAAAAGAAAAAGTTTGAAAAGTGAAAATGTACCTTGTGACAGTTTTGTAATATCACATTGAGTCGAATGGTCTCCAACAACACAAGTGTCAATACGCGTAAGTTGAAAGATCTATAAGTTGCATACCAGGGACATCAATTGCATACTGAACTGGAGTTCCTTTGACAAACAAATCATTCAACTTCCGCAACTAGAAGTTGTAGATAAAGATCGTACTTGTCAGGACCATCTGGAAGATCTTCAGTTGTAAATAACATAACTGGTAGAACCATGTGTTTAACCTCTGGAATAGCGTTCTTACCACCGTTTACCACCTAAATGTTCAAAGACATGGTGCTCCTTGTTCTCGTACTTGTGGCCTGAAACTTGTCCGAATGAATGATCATGGCAAGGTTTCTGGGATCACCCTCTGCGTATGCCTCAGAGTACATAAAGATGTTACCACAGATAGAGCAAGTCATGCTTCCATTCTCTGAATGTGTAGCAACAATGTTGTGTTCAGTTGGCCAGCAGTGGAACATTGTCTTGCAGGTGGGACATTGTTGTGGAAGTTTCCACTGTGCACCTGGAGTGAAAAACAATTGATACTCACGCCACTTGCTACCATGCCAAAACTCTTGCATTTTTGAAGGTTGCTCATGTGTATGTTTTCCAAGCCAATCCTTTCTCTCTCGCCATGGCTGTAGGAAACTCCAAGCTACTATTCTTGTTGACACTAGCATTTGAAGCCTAGCTGCAAGAGGGATGTACATGAACTGCTTTGCATCCTTGCGGATGTTTAAACATGAAGCACATGACACCTGGTTTGCTTTAGTGACTTGAGCGTCATCATCTTTAATTTTTGGAAATATATATGGTTTGTCATCCTTATGGTAGCACATTGCATATCTGTCAACCTCTGGAGCTCCCAAGTCTCGGCAAAAGCGTTTCATAGTCTTCACACTAGTTGGAACCTTATGACCATTCAACTTCCCTGACCAGTTGTTTAACGAAGCTATCTTTGATGCAAGTCCATCTTCTTTGAAAAGCATTTGTAGACTTCATTAGCTAATGCTTCAGTGCTCTGTGTTGTTCAAACAAACTTGCAAGGTCAAGAATAGAGAATAAAACAGCATCATTCACGTCAGCAATCCTCTTTGTGGATGCAACTATATCAAAATCTGGATCATCAAATGGATTTTATTGCAATTTGTTGTGGCAATGGCTCCATACACACCTCAACATACATGCCGTCATTATTTCATTCTCCCTTGTATTTGGCAATGTTTCTTGTGTTTCTTCGTTGTAAATGGAACCTGTGGTTTTTTGTTGTAAGGCACCCCTTGCTTGCTGATTGAAGTATTTTTCTTTTAACATCCGCGCAACCAAATGCTGCCCATATCCTGTTCTAGAGTATTGCACCCCACCTAGTTCAGGATTTCTAGCTTTACAAAGTTGACATTTATAAATCCTATAAACATTTGTAAACCTTTTTCTTGAAGATGCTACATGCAACAACTGCTTGTCACGCTTTCTATGATAATCCCTCGTTGGTCTAGGAACCAATTTATAGCCACATTCCTCACTTCGACACAACTTGCATTGACAAATTACCTTGTTCGCATGTGCCATACCTGAAAACCTAACATAACTAAAAGATATATGTAAATAATAAACTTAGAACTAAAACATAATACTCAAATAAGTAACAAATACAAGCCCTATTTAAAAAACATATCAGATTAAAAATAACATGTTATTTTATCTTGTTTACACTTCCATACTCCCAAATCACATATTATTTGTTATAAATAACAACAAACAATAACAGTTAAACAAAAAATAATTTCTCTCACCTCTTGTTACAATCACAAATTATAAACGTTGTTTTCAAATATAACTTCTTGCTGTTATTTTTCGAAGGGTCCCCGTGTATATGAATAAACATGTCACTATTTTATATTTTATACTTATATGTTATGAATTTATGTACTCATGTACACATGCGAAGTGATATATTGTATACAAACGTTTCATTTCTTATGATTCATCTCATATAATTTGTTTTATTAATTATCCAAGCTTTAGAGTATAATAGCATTATTTACTATCTTTTGTATTTTAAGCAGTCCTATGTTTTAGAACATTTTTCAATATAAATCTTAAGGTTGCATGATATTGGATTATTAAGCATGAAAGCATGCTTATTGTATCAACTCGACAAAAAAAAAGGAAGTTAGGTTAAGAATATTCTTTATAGAGTAAGAACATATTGAAGATTTTTAAAAAACTTACCAAGTTTAATATTTTAAAAAA